>OX155964.1:26039837-26473837 GCA_944548615.1 Micropterix aruncella | reverse complement strand
GCCTTATATTTTATTGTGATAAATATTAGTTTTCAATACGAAATCACGTTATTTATAAATCGAGTCATCATAATTATCATCATCATTTATTCATTCCATAAAAGCATTTCACAATACTGATTAACATGTCAAATTTTACAATCATAATTTACCGGATGATAAAACCGCTTTGATTAATTAGAAGAAAAAAAAATAATTGTAATCAGAGGTGATTATTTAAAAATAGTCAAATTTACAAAATAATCAATAATCAAACAATAAATAATAATCAATACAATGAAAAAGAAAAAGAAAAATTCTGAAACATGCTTAATTAAAAACAATGTCAATAAAATCTAAAACTCGGAGAAAATGTGCTTTGTTTTCTAATATACCAAACGAAACGGTTTGGTATATTAGAAAACAAAGTAAAACAAAAACGTCGGCCTCAAAGAGATCTATTAAAAAATCTGCTACAGCATATATTTAAATTTTATATTTAAGCTACAATAACTGCTTTTACGACTCAAAAATATGAGATAAAAAAGTAGTTAAAGTCTGTTGAAGACATTACCATTAAAATATGAATCTTTATCAAAATAAATTAATACATCTTCACGGGTGTTAAATGGAGATAAAATTAGCCGTATACTGTACCTTTTTAGGTGGAATAGTTTTAGAGATATCATGAAATAAGTAACGCGGGCAAGCACCTTGAAATATCTAGCGGGGCTGCGCGGCGGCGAGTAGCCCAACAAGGTCAGCGTTCAGCGGAAGGCGGCGGGTGGCGAAGAACAAGAAGCGAACACAACGACTTTTACTATATATCTAAAGGTAGCGTCTAAACAGGCAAATAAACGCCACCCTACTCAAATTAGCCGCCCTTAAGGGTGCGTGCCTTTTTGCAGGTTCTCACAATGTAGATGCCCCCGACGGAACCCCCGTTTGCGGCCGGAGCCCAGGACCACTCAGTAGCATGGATTCACCATCTCATCGCCTACCATTCAACCTACTACAATATAATTATTTTTAAAATACACTGTTTATAACTTTAGTAACTACGTGAGCTAAAACTTGTATATATCATAATGTTAGATAGTAAGCGAATTGTTGATATTTCTATGATTAAATAAGCAGTTCACGGGGTACCGGAGTGGGTAGAAACCAGAAGAATCTTCCTCCATATCTCCGTTCGTCCACCCCTCACGTGATACCCTTCTGGTATGCGTGAGGTTGTCGATGCACGATCTCCCAGGCAGATAAAACGACCCATGTCTTTAGAACTGCCCGGGTGGTGGGTGGGGTTTCACCCCCCGCCTGTCACCGCGTAGCCTAATAAAAAAAAATACTCAAATTAGCAACTCGATTCGAAACTTTACGCTAAGGGAAGCCGCGGGCAACAGCTAGTAATTTATAAAGAAGTAAAAAAAATGGAAATTTATTAAAAATTTAATACATAAAACCCGAACAAGGAGCGGGGAACCTGTTTCAGACCATACTGAGGCGTATTCCATTTCTCACTATGACGATCCACGTGCGAAAAGACGTGCCAACGGACGGACGACGCGATTGACGGACAGACTTGTCATGTAACACTTTCTTTAATTCGTAAAAGTCTAAAACTATCCACCAAGAAAGAGTTTACTACGATTTTTATTTTATTTATTTTATTTTATTTTATTTTATTTTATTCTGGAACCAAACAGAACTACATACAATGCAATAAAAACCTATTTAAAAGTGACAAAAATCCATTAATATGATTCCGAATATAAAGTATACAAAATGAAGGTAATATAATTTAATATTAAATTAGTTTCCGCTTGAAAATGGGGGGAATCAGGATGGGAAGTGAGGTGAAAGGGAGAGACAAAATAGCTAAAAATATATTATGTATGTATATAAATATATTTATATTTAATTTTAGGTATGATATATAGTTTGATATTAGTATAATGAATATACTTGAGATAAAATTATGTCCTTGAACTAAATTAAATGAAATATAATATGTATAAATGTTTTGTGATCATCTAGATAGACTCTAGATTTTTTTTATTTAGTTCTTATAAGAGGTTTTTGATGAGTGTAATATGTCCACACTTAAAAAGTCTGTATTATATCTATGACACGCTCTATATAGAAATGCTTTTTCAGATGCGTTGGTTTTCACCACACGGAGATGAAATAGTCGATGCGATCGAACAGGGCGGGGAGGAACATAAAATTCAATGCGCTCCAAAATCGCGTTCGCATCGATGGAATTATTTACCAACCCATGCAAGAATACGGCATCGATCAAGACTCTACGGCTCTCCGATGACATTAAATCGTGGGCTTAATTTTATAAAATAATATCATATTAGAAAGAGGAGGAATATAATGGGTAGAGAATGAGTAAAATGTATATTTAGAGGGACGAACGTTTTCAACAACTCATTGAAGATGGAAAGCGTCCTCGCGATTCTATTTGAAAAAGCCGTTTAATAATATCATCTGTTTTCAAATATCATTATATCACCACATCGCACGGTCTGTGAAGGGCGGTCGTTAATTATATAGCGTATCTGATCACTCAACGTCGTACTACGATTTGGAAATAAGTTTTTTTTACGAAATGAAACGTTGCTCATATTTCCAAGAATTGATTAATCTTCTCTTATTATCCTACTAATATTATAAACGCGAAAGTTTGTATGTATGTATGGATGTTTGTTACTCTTTCACGCAAAAACTACTGAATGGATTTTGATGAAACTTTACAATAATATAGCTTACACATCAGAATAACACATAGGCTATAATTTATGAAGATATAGTGTGAATTATCTAAAATATAACGATAACTGCCAAGTAAGTAGGAAAAAAATCTAAGAAATTGACATTCGAAATTTAAATTCTATCCTACTATCCTACTAATATTACAAACGCGAAAGTTTGTATGTATGTATGGATGTTTGTTACTCTTTCACGCAAAAACTACTGAATGGATTTTAATGAAACTTTACAATAATATAGCTTACACATCAGAATAAGACATAGGCTATAATTTATAAACATATATGGTTTTCTATCATCATTATCACAATTTTCCATCACCACGCGGGTGAAACCGCTGGGCGCAGCTAGTGTTTAATATGGCGACTTTCGTGGTATAACAGTATGGCGGCGTACTGTAGATGGCCTCTAAGCACGCCTATATGGTATAAAATAATAATATAATAACAAACGAATTTTAAAATCAAAGCTCTAATTATTTAAATATTATTTATATAAAGATGGCAATTTTAAATTTAGTATACATGTTTCAATAATAATTACATATTTAAATACGTAATAATTATTTACTTTAAAGTTCAGATAGAGTAATAGATGGAATTCTATCTCTCGGTCATATTTATGTGATGTAATCAGACTATATTTAAAAGAACGGTAGATGGCACTAATAATTGAATGGTATTATTGTTATCGGTGGTTGAATTATTGGGTTTTTATAATCAATCTGTCCTTTATTAAAAAAACGTATTCAATGTTATTATAGATGGCTTAATACATTGCTATTAGTTTCGCCGTCAAGGCTATCAGCGCCACCTGCGTGTCGCCGCCGTAGAAGAGTTTGTCCAAGCGTACTGCAGGAGCTAATGGACCTATGTGTATAAGAGTTTGTCAAATTCACGGGTCAACAACCGTCCGGCAGCCTACACGCAGAAGTGCGAGCCCGGGTAGGACACCGGCTTACGGGCCAGTTTCCCCTAGGAAACAAGTTTGGGTGCTTCCGGACGGTTTGCGCACCGTGCGGCGTCAGCCAATCAATTGTGTATTTCGAATGACAGCCGGGGGAGTCTGGAAATAGTATTGTTTGAATAGAGTGGCGGAAGCTATTAACCTTACGGCAACTGCTCTTGAAACGGCCAATCGGCTACCGGATACCAGGTGAACAGCCGGGCAAAGGATGCAGTGGTTTGCAATAGATTCGATAGACATTGAATCACCGCTACGTAAGGGAGAGGACCGCGCAAGCGACCTCGAACCTGTAACCAGTCGGTACACCGGTTACCATAGGTTTTTTAACAGTTTACCAGGTACACCGGTTACCATAGGTTAGCTCTAAAATATTGCCTGCAGGCAATAAGCTCGCCTTTTCTTAAGAATAAAGAGTTTTATTATTATTATTATTATTACACCGGAGTAATCTGGTTGCAACTAGAAGGGGCGAGTGTCGACACGCTGGGTGATTAACCTGCTTATCTCGCTGTAAAGCGTTGGCTTATTACGGGCGAGTGGTGTAACTAGACTGTTTTCGTCTCAAGTCTTCTACGCTCACCTCCCGGTAGACAGAACGATCTAATATCGTTAAAACTTCCTGAGGTGACGGGTTCGCATGTTGTAGTTGACAGCTCCAGTTGTGGATTCAAGGAGTGGGAAAAAGACAAAAAGACTCGACAAAAGGCGATCGCAAAACTATCAGCTGCGTATAATTTCTTCTGAGCGTCCTATCTATACGTTTTATTACGCATATTATCGGAAGTACCGAGTTTCCGGAAGTAAACAAACGCGAGCAATCGACGAACGTGTTCAAATATCTTCACATATCCTCAATAATATCTTCAATATTGGATTAAATGTTTTCCTACGCCATATTAACCTTTAATTGCCTACGTGCACATCTATTAGACGTCGCGTATTTTTATCGTGATAAATTTCTTTTACTATGTATTTTATGATGCTGCCCATCCAGTAACCTCCTTCTTGGGCGTATTATCTGTCAGTGGTAATTCCATGCTCGCCACATAGACGGAGTATCTTGTGTGACGTCGGTAGTACTATCTAATGAGGTAATAAGTGACCCAGGGCACGGTACTTGCACGGTTACAGCTTTGTGTCGGCGATGTGTTTTACAGCCCAATAAAATCTTGCCTATTATCTAAATTATTCCCAAAAGATACCGTCAAACTGTTAAAAAAATCGGTTGTATCACCCCAATTAGCCAAGTATTCATTTAATCTGAATATTCATTTCAACAATAAAAGCGTTAGGCGTCCTCTCTCGACCGGCGAACGAATTCGGTTGGGTTGTATTGTGATTGCCTCAGGCGGCGCGGTTCGTTTCTCGGCTAAGGGCGAAATTGGGCTCAGCGCTAACGGATGGCGTTAATATTTTACCAAAATATATGGCAGGATTTAAATATTATTAATAAAGCTTGTATTTGAGATATTCCCAGCAAATTTAACAATTTAATATCGACTAAACAAGGCATCTGTGCTTTAAATTTCAAATCTCCAAATCCAATATTTTCAGATTAATATATGACTAATGCGCCTCCTAGTGGACTGATTTCAATCACAATATTTTCAACTCTTGCCATGACGAAATGATGCCTGCATATTAAATTTCAGCTCAATATCATTATTTGCGTTGGGCGTTTGGGCGCTATTGTAGCGTTTGGACGCTATTGTGAAGGAATATACACACAAACACAGACACCAAGGCAGACATACACTCAGAAAGACTTCAATCTGGAAATGGTCTTAATCGTCTCAGGTGTGCTCAAAATAGATATTTACGACCATCTCGAAAAAAATCACAATTGTTCACAATACTT
Source organism: Micropterix aruncella (assembly GCA_944548615.1). Lineage (NCBI taxonomy): Eukaryota > Metazoa > Arthropoda > Insecta > Lepidoptera > Micropterigidae > Micropterix > Micropterix aruncella. The sequence goes on along the minus strand of OX155964.1, from coordinate 26,468,256 downwards.
TCTCTCCTTGTCGGTGGGTGAGTAAAATGAAGTGGTTCCTAGGGAAAATTAAATATTTTTTTCATAACTTTTGGCCAAAGTAAATATAAGCTTACATGAACGAAGTGTTGTAGAGATTGGGACATTTTATATATTCCAGATGGTAGTGAAATATAAGGCGTAGCGGTCTACGCGGCGCGGCGGGTCGCATTAGATTACTTGCATGCGTAGACCCTCTACGCCTCTGCGTTTGTTTGAAATTTGCGTTATGAGATACAAGTTTCTACGGTTGTATATCCGTTGATGGGGTAAACTTTTGTCTAGCGACATAAATGTTTTTTTTTTATTACATTAGCTCCAGAAGCGCGGTCTGTTCATACATCTGTTCACTTTTCGTCATTCATTACCATCCTATCATCCGTCTAGACCTAGTTAAAGTAATGCGAAGGCGGAATAACATACATTTTTATGACAAGTATAATATAGTAATTCTATTAATTATTAAATTAATCTAATGGACAACTTCTACCTTTTTAACCGACTTCAACAAAAGAAGCAGGTTAACAATTCGGTTGTATCTTTTTTTAATGTTTGTTACCTCAGAACTCGGCCATTAAGGAACCGATTTGGATTTTTTTTATTTGAAAGGATATACTTCCAGATTGGTCCCATTTAAATCCTATTCTGATGATCGGATCCATGAGGAATCGAGGGAACTCCTCAAATAATATCATATGAAGTATCATATGATATTATTTGATATTATATGATGATATTTGCCAGAGATACTATGTAAGTTTGAATTGTACGTACCGGTAAATTACACAGCGAGGAGATCGCATCTATTGTTTAATGTGCCGTACCACCGTACAAATATTTTTGCAGACAGGCCAGTGGGAAGGGTTATAGCTCTTCTTAATTCCTTACCCACTGAAATAGATATCTTTTGTACATCCCTTTGGCAGCTAAAAAGGCATCTCCCTGCTATCTCATGTTTATCATAATCTGTCTTTTATTTAGTTTTATATTTTTATGTTTTTTTCTTGTTCAATATAAGCATTAATTTAGTTATGTAGTCATTTATTTTTAGACTTACACTCCAGCTTTAATATTCAAGGGCGAATTGGATTCATCTGTAATGCCCTTGAATACTATTTGAAATTAATAATAATAAATAAATAAATAAATAAATCATAACATATCAAATAATATGAATAATATCATATGAAATAATATCATGCCATTCATTTTAATTTTATATTAGCCCAACCCCGCCCATAGCCAGGAAACGAACCACACTGCCCGAGACGGTGACAGCAGAACCTAATCGGGTTCGTTCGCCTGCCGAGAGAGGGCACTCATCAATTTTATTTATGAATTTAATATTTCGAAGCAATCAGTCCTTGGCTACTTGCCGGAAAGGTCTTGCGGTGACAAACGTTTTTGTTAACATGAGAACGTTAAATGTGACCCATTCTTCCGGGACTAATATATTCTTATAGAACCAAGTTAAGAAAATCCGTATTATTATTAATTCTAAATCATTGAACTAATTTATTTTACATTCTTTAGATATAGATCTCTTAATATGTACTGGACTCGATTGCGTTTCTTTGTGAACTAATTTGAAATTAGTTCAAGTAATACGTTAGAGCAGAATATGAAACGAACGATCGTCGATAAAAACTCCCTGTCGAATTTATACTCATCCGAATAAATTTGAACACATTTCGTGGGGTGTAAGATTCGGTTGCTTTAGCTTTGGTAGGTAGTTTTAATACGAAAAAGTGTCAACAGTTCATTTCACATTCAGCTATAGCGTATTGTCCTGTCTCGTTCACACGAACTAATTTCCGATTATAGTTCACGAAGAAACGCAATCGAGCACACTATTAATATATAACCTAAAAATAATAAAAATAATCATTCACATTTTATGTCTTTTGAATCTAAAAACGGCCAATCGGCAATATCAGACGTCCCATTGGCAATAATGATACTTCTAATCTACGTCGGCAGTTAAGGGTTAGATGAATCCAGTTAGCATGCTACCATAATATTAGAGCAGTCTTACACAAATACGGTTGTCGCGTGCGGCCGTCAAACTGTCGTAACTTCTTATCTGCCAGCAAGTAGGTCAAAAGACGTCGGAGTTGTGCTTCTATGACGTTTATCTTCGCCCTACCTCGGGGCAAGTGCTGCTGCTTCCTCCAGCTTACGCGTATTATTATAATTATATATTATTACAGCACTTACTATGTTAAATTTGCAACATCAACTTGGGAGATAAGAAGGGAACGTGCCGTATGGTGTATAAAAATGTTGGAACGGCACCATATCTGCGAAGAAATGTTTGTATACGAAACTGTAATATGAGCCGTGTTATGCAATAACCAGTGAACCCACCATATGGGCAAAATTGATTTAAGAACATGCAGGTGATCCTAGATATAAACTTTAGTAACAAAAAAAATATGAACTTACTAAATAATTGTAGTGCCTTCTAATATACAATAGTCCATCCACATAACCTTAAACCGATTATCTGCATTGGAAAAGCCTTAAACCGATTATTCAAAAAGCAGGTAATATTAATCAACATGAATTTTGCAAGAAACACAGTTGAATGTTTAACAAGGTCGGCGATCTTTTTTTGCTCGTAAAAATGATGTCATTTGAATCACAATTGTCTATGGATCGACCAGAAACGGAGACACTACAAACTTATACACTAAAATAACGCACAAATGTTCAAATCTATATAGTATTAATTAATATATATATATATATATATATATATATATATATATATATATATATATATATATATATATATATATATATATATATATATATATATATATATATATATATATATATATATATATATATATATATATATATATATATATATATATATATATATATATATATATATATATATATATATATATATATATATATATATATATATATATATATATATATATATATATATATATATATATATATATATATATATATATATATATATATATATATATATATATATATATATATATATATATATATATATTAATTAATACTATATAAATAAATAAATGAAATTATAAAATAAATGAAAGGGCACTTATCTGGTCTGTGGAGACCAGGAGCGACTCCACGCCGTTTTTCTTCTCCTCTTTCAGTGTTTGCTGTTTCCTGCTGTGGTATTGGAAAATGACCAAACCGGCTTCCTATTTTCTCCTACAGCGGTAACACAACAATTCGAAAGATGAGAATCATAGCTGAAAAATAATGGCGATTAGTGTATCTTAAAAACTAATGATAATTAAAAATGTGTATCAATATTTCGGCTCAGCCGTCGTCAAGATATGTGACATTTCTGAAATCGAATAATTCGTTGAAAATTTAAATTCAAGGAATCGAACAAAAAGAAATGGATTAATAATATTTTACACGATTTAGTTAAGGTACCTTAACCAACCGTGCAAAACGTTATTTTAAAATGAATGATTATAAATTAAAATAAAAAGCATTTGATGATTATGATAATATGATAAACCTTATTAATTTTGCCTATTGAGACCGGAACCTTTGCAAGCGCCTAAAATATAAATATAAGCCAATTCCCAAGATTTGACGTCCCTTTCTTTTGCATTATCACCAAGGCATTTTATTATTTTAACTTTAAAACATTGATCAAAAGATAAATTATGCGCCCTGGCATGCAAAGATATTGGGAGTTGGCTTTCATTTCCTACACTAGCCCTATGATTATTTAGTCTAATATTAAGTGGTGTTGTTGTTTCACCGATATAAAAGGCATCACACGTCCTGCACAGAAGTTGATATACTATATTTTTTGAAATACAACTGCAATGAAAGGGAACCCTGTAACTATTAGTAGTATTTGGACTGGTAAAATAAGGACTTAGATCTAACAGAGGACAAGTTTTCCAACGTGGACGACCACAAGGTTGAAGGCCAAAAGTATTATTACCAATAGAGAAATTTTGATTATTTTTTGTTTTGTTTAATATTGATCTAATATTAGGTGGTCTGCGGAAAGATAAAATTGGCGGTGAATATTAGATCAATATAGACACAATCCGTATATATATATATATATATATATGTATGTATGTATGTATGTATGTATGTATGTATGTATGTATGTATGTATGTATGTATGTATATATATATATATATATATATATATATATATATATATATATATATATATATATATATATATATATATATATATATATATATGTATATATATATATATATATATATATATATATATATATATATATATATATATATATATATATATATATATATATAATAAAATTAGTAAAAGCTACTTAAAAAGTAGCGAAGGAAATCCCAGGTTGTATTGGGAAATGCTTATGTTTGAATGAGATATACTTACGGATGTGCACGACTTTCGACAGGTGCAATGTAAGTTTAAAGGTCCTTTTGCAGTCGACTAACGATCACTATTCATCCATATATCTCATAAATAGGGCTTATCCTTATGCAACACAAAATGCCTTCAAATGAGACGAATTAAGCGAAAAAATTAAAAATTAAACTATTGATCATTTCGGCAAGGCCGTTTTATAAATGAAAGTGACATTACGAAATAATTCAAATTTCGAATGCCACTAACATTTAAAATATGATACAATTGTCTGAGTTTGTTATCAACGAGCCATTAAATCGAATTAAAAATAAATAAAAAAACTCCATATGCTCAATGAAATGAAAGAAGAAACTTAAATCTTTATTTCTGGCAGAGAAGTTTATAAAAAACATTGTATAATGTTATCAAAATATAATGTTATCAAAAAATAACATTATACAATCTTTTTTATAAACTTTTCTGCCAGAAATAAAGATTTAAGTTTCTTCTTTCATTTCATTGAGCATATGGAGTTTTTTTATTTATTTTTAATTCGATTTAATGGCTCGTTGATAACAAACTCAGCCAATTGTATCATATTTTAAATGTTAGTGGCATTCGAAATTTGAATTATTTCGTAATGTCACTTTCATTTATAAAACGGCCTTGCCGAAATGATCAATAGTTTAATTTTTAATTTTTTCGCTTAATTCGTCTCATTTGAAGGCATTTTGTGTTGCATAAGGATAAGCCCTATTTATGAGATATATGGATGAATAGTGATCGTTAGTCGACTGCAAAAGGACCTTTAAACTTACATTGCACCTGTCGAAAGTCGTGCACATCCGTAAGTATATCTCATTCAAACATAAGCATTTCCCAATACAACCTGGGATTTCCTTCGCTACTTTTTAAGTAGCTTTTACTAATTTTATTTTAAATAAAAACATGATCCTATAAACGGATTTCTTTACAAACCTTATCAAATATAACAATATTATACTGTTTTCTACAATGTTTCTTTACAATTTTTTAATATTATACAATTTTATATAGGTTTACCCTATTTTGATAACATTATACAATCTTTTTTATTAACTTCACTGCCAGAAATAAAGATTTAAGTTTCTTCTTTCATTTCATTGAGCATATGGAGTTTTTTTATTTATTTTTAATTCGATTTAATGGCTCGTTGATAACAAACTCAGCCAATTGTATCATATTTTAAATGTTAGTGGCGTTCGAAATTTGAATTATTTCGTAATGTCACTTTCATTTATAAAACGGCCTTGCCGAAATGATCAATAGTTTAATTTTTAATTTTTTCGCTTAATTCGTCTCATTTGAAGGCATTTTGTGTTGCATAAGGATAAGCCCTATTTATGAGATATATGGATGAATAGTGATCGTTAGTCGACTGCAAAAGGACTTTTAAACTTACATTGCACCTGTCGAAAGTCGTGCACATCCGTAAGTATATCTCATTCAAACATAAGCATTTCCCAATACAACCTGGGATTTCCTTCGCTACTTTTTAAGTAGCTTTTACTAATTTTATTTTAAATAAAAACATGATCCTATAAACGGATTTCTTTACAAACCTTATCAAATATAACTATATATATATATATATATATATATATATATATATATATATATATATATATATATATATATATATATATATATATATATATATATATATATATATATATATATATATATATATATATATATATATATATATGTATATATATATATATATATATATATATATATATATATATATATATATATATATATATATATATATATATGTATATATCTCTGCTCTACGTCAACTCCAGAATAACCAAAAATTCGATTCTAAGTAATTCCAAGGATCCGGCAATATCGAAGCACGTAGTAAGTGGCCGTAGTGAGTCAAATGATCTACAAGCCCGCGTTGACTTCCACAAAAAGTTCCTTACTGGAATCAGCCAGAATGGCACTGGTCTGGGGTATGGCAGTACATCCATGAGCGATGTGGACTTGAAGAAGTCTCTCTTGCGGGGAGATTACGACAGCAAAAGTATGGCTCATGCTATTGGCCTTCAATGCCAGAATGATTGGACAACAATTGGAGACTTTTGCATTCCTCCTCCAATGCACTGGAAAGTAATGTTGTATGACTGGACGCCAGAGATGCTGAAATTTTATTTAAATGCCTTCAGCATACACTTCCAGACCCCAGTAACCTCGCTCGTTGGAGCTATGCCGAGGATAGTTCATGTCCCCTTTGTAGCAACAGCCCTTGCACAGCTAGCCATATTCTAGCTGGCTGCAAGGTGGCATTGGATCAAGGTCGGTACACTTACCGCCACGACAAAGTCCTTGCTGTTATTCGCGAGGTACTTAGCCTCTCAGTGGCTCGTGCCAACAAGGGTTCCACAGTATCCTCCAAACCCCCAATACAGTTTGTGCGGGTTGGCTCTAAAGGCAAAAAACATCTCACTGCAAAACCTTTCTCAATAATCGAGAAAGCTTCAGATTGGATTATGGAGGTCGATTCGGTCTCTAAGCAGTATAAATTCCAGGAAAGTCTCGGATGCACAGCCCTGCGTCCAGATATAACTCTTTACTCTCTATCTCGGAAGATGGTCCTTATCGTAGATTCTACTGTTCCATGGGAATCAAATATCCCAAAAGACCACGAGTACAAATTAAATAAATACCATGACCTCGCAAATGCCGTCACCCGGAACGGCTTCACTGTTCACCTTCACGCGGTGGAAGTAGGCGCTTGTGGCCTGCCAGCTAAATCTTTGTTTCACCTTTTTAAAGATCTTGGTCTCTCCAGGAAAATAATCAACTCCTATCTAGAAAAATTATCTAAAACCGCGATTTCTGCATCTCAAATTCTATGGCTTCGAAGGGGGAGTGAATGGGTGGTAAGGTGCACGCTCACATGTGGCAAGACAGCTGTCCTAAACCTACCACAGCCGGTTCGTAAGTCCCGAATCCACTGCTCACCCCCCAGAAGTGTAAAAATAAAATAGTATTATGATGGGCCCGACTCCGGTCGGTGAATTCCATGGCAGCTCCGTTTGTATTTTATTTATATTTAAACAAAACAAAATTACTATTCTATGAATAGTTTACAATGCTTGCATTACAAATTAATATAGAAATAATATGAAACAGTTGATAGTGGAAAAATGTAATAGTAATAATAATAATAAATGCAATAAAGGATAATAATAATATAAGGGTAAGAAAAGTTAAGGGCTCTCTAGACGATCAAGCATGCTTGTCAAGCATCGTGTCGCGGGCTGGGAGGGCATCGTAAATCGCAGGGAATTGCATTTTTAAAAAAAAAATATTTACTAACAATGCCTAATTTTATAGTTTTATACCACGGAATCAAGTCATTTATTAATCAATTACGTCTAATTAACGTGACTCCCTGGTATAAACTACAAAATTTGGTATTTTTGGTAAATATTTAAAAAATATATTTGCATAATTCCTGCAGTTTACGATCCCCTCCCAGCCCGCGACGCGATGCTTGGCAAGCATGCTTGATCGTCTAGAGAGCCCATTATAATAAAATAAGTTGTTAATAAGGTAAGTTCGACAAATTAAAATAGAAGTATCAGGTGTTTGTCACTCAATAAGAATTAATAATCTTTATACGTGGTCGTGCATATGTTTGTAATTTGTGTCCTCAAACGATCTCTCAGCATACTATTTAAAGTTACTCCAATTTCGAAATAATTAACCGATTAATAGCTAGTCAGAGACAAATCCATCGAGGATATAAGTTAGCTTACCCACCTCCGCACGGCCCACCGGCCACGGAGACATATTTGTAATACACAAGTAGACAAATAAACGATATTCTATTCTATGCTATACCAATACCTCGTAACAAACTTGAGTAATTTTAGCCGGTTGTCGCATTAGTCGGTTAATTGTGACATCGCAAAATATATTTATTTATCATTTAATAAATCTATTACCCGTATTTCTCCACACAATAAGGACTTATTTATTTGCTGTAATGATTTATTTAATTGAACCAGAATTAAACAATGAATAATTGCGACGTCGTTAACGGGATCTAAGCCTAGTACTATATATTAAATATCCATTGTTTTAGTAAAAATTCTCCAACGTTAATACAATGAGCATCCATTTGGTAGCGTCAAGAACTGCCCATATTGCGAGCGATTTTATGATATGCATGAAATGACAATGGGAACTTTTCCGAATGAATATTCCCGTATGACATTGCATATTAAATCTCAGAGAGAGAGAGAGAGAGAGCGTGCGATATGTAATGAATTTCCAGCAGTAGGATTTTCAGCAAAATGAAACGCGGCGTGAAAGGTGGTTCACAAAAACTGGAGAAGTCGAGGGGGCTTTCAGTGCTTGTGTCATGTCAGCCTTTTTAACGTCCCGCACACCGCGTTTGCAAAGTAATATCCCTAATGGACGGCAAAGTCAAACCAACGACGACTCTCCTCACTAAAAACCCCCGCATGTGGAATTAATAGGGTGTTCGCATTGCGCGGCAAATTGTATGTGTTTGTGTTACATACAAGATGAGTTTTTAATTAGTGACATCCTTGAAGTTAGTTAATCAGTACGAGCAATCAAGCAACTTTTGATGAAAGGTTTTGGGAAAAAGTTTGTTTTTTGTTTTAATATTATTTTGGGAAGTTTGAGAAACTTGACGTAAATAAAGCACGACCACAAAGGTGGCATAGTGGTTAGGTCGCCTGATCTTACATTGTAAGGTCCCGGGTTCGGTTCCCGGCTGGGTCACCATTTTCCGTTGGGATCAAATTAACGGAATAGCATTTTCAATTCTGTCGATTGAATGCAATAACAAGACACACACTTACAGACATGTTACACGCACACATACATATAACACGTCATAGTAGGGTTGGTTGTAAGAGATTGTAATATGACAATAAATTCGCCCATTGTGACATTTCACAATAAACAGTATAAACAAACAAACAATAAAAGATTGATAAGCGTTGAGCGTGCTGCGCCAACTAGCATGAAGTAAAATATCGCGAATAATCCATATTCGCGAAATTTTACCTACCGCTAGAGAGCCCAACGTGCTCTTTTTGTACTACTTTTCAAAACACATTTTCTTAACTATTAAAGAATGCTTTACAAAACAAACTGGTGTTTTGAATTTTTTAAAAATCCAAAATTAAATAATTAAAAGTTGCACTCTTGCTCGTACCGATTCACCCACTTCAAGGATGTCACTAATTAAAAATGTATAGAGGACACAAGAGTAAAGTGTGTATATGTGTGTGTGTGTGTGTGTGTGTGTGTGTGTGAACTTCTCCACGACAGCGCCCAAAAGCTTCATCGTACTGAGCTAAAATTTCGCATGCAGGCATCATTTGGTTATAGCAAGAGTTCGTAGGATTGTGATTGAAATCGGCCCACCGGTGGATAAGAATAAGAATAAGAATAATTTATTTTCTAAAACCCGATCTGGGTATAGAAATTACATATCTAGTGCTATTTCTACAAATAAAATTACATTTCAAATTACTCATAAAATTATAAAATGACTATAAAAAAGTAATAATTGAAAAAAAAACACAGAAATTCAAAAATTCAATAACAAAGACATAAAAACTAGAAAAATAAAAAACAACAGAAATAATAAGAAAACATAGAGAATCAGCAATTCAATAACAAAAATATATAAAAACTAGAAAAATAGAAAGCATCCAAAGAGTTCTACATAAACTACATTTAATAAGGATCAAACTATCGATCAACAATCAAGAAATAGAAAAATGCGCGCGCTAGTCATACTTTAATCTCGAAATATTGCAGTTAGAGACTTGAAAATGGTACACAGATGCCTTGTTGGACCGAAATCACTTGGAATTGGTTGGAATATCTTGTAAACAGGCGACCCAAATAATATTTAAAATCCGCCATATTTAAGAAAATACTTCATCATTTTTGAAATAATACAATTTTAAATCAACGGAAAATAATTCGAATATGCTATGAATTAGCGCGCAGGGTGGGTGGGTTGGCGGGGGGCTTGTCTACTTTCTGGAATATCTTGGGGTGACACAACCGATTTTTTATATCTTCCTGGTCGTTCCACATTAGTATACCTTGTACAAGGAAAGATTGATTGGGTTGGTGCGAAGTACCTATGCCTAGGTATTGTAAGTATGCTGGTATTTTGTGATCGTCTATCATGTTGATATGGCTATTAGGGAGCCAGTGCCGGATTTACGTATAAGCTACACAAGCTATAACTTAGGGCCCCCATCGTCGTCAGAATGTTCTGACAGTACAAAAAAGGCCACGAAAGGACCCCGAAAAGTGCAAAAGAGGCCCCCGAGATTTCGACAGCCTAAGGGCCCCTACACGAGTTAATCCGGCAACGAAGGGAGCTATACAAATAACATGGGAGGCGTGATTAGTGTATCTTTTTATACAGGTGTAATACAGATTTTTCTATCAGGGAGATCGGTTAATCTTTTATTGAACGTAGTCCATTTATCTGTCGTTTTTCAAACTCTTACCTTTTATGTACTACCTAAAACATAGTAACTAATTCAGTTCTATATACGTTTCAACCTAATGAGCTTGCTAAGTACCATTTGGAAAATGCAAATACAAGATATAAAATACTATCACATATAAAATACTATCACGTAGACACAAATAACACGGGAGGTCAGTGAATGATTTTACTATCTTGCTTACAGATGTTATACACATCTTTCTATCAGAAAGATCTATTTATCTTTTACTGAAAATTCTCTATTTACCTGTCACTTTTTAAAATCTCACCTATTTTATTATACATAAAACATAATAATTACTATCTTTTTATACAGGTGTTATACAAATCTTTGTATCTTTGTATCTTTGTCTATTTACCTCTCATTTTTCAAAATCTCACCTATTCTATTTTACATAAAACATAATAGGTAAAACCTAACTAGTTTTATGTATGTTTTAACAAAATGAGGTTGCTGAGTACCTAAATTTAAAAAACATACACACAAAATATAATAGACACATGTAAAGTTTGTGAAGTTGTAGGAAGTAATCTCTGGATCTACTAAACCGATTTTGAAAATTCTTATACAAATAGAAAGCCACGTTATTTGTGAGTATCATAGGATATATATTAATTCAAAAAATGAAAAGACTTTTTCGTGGTAGTCGGATTTGCTAAGTAAATCGGAGAAAAAACGGTCGAAGGAAATCGTTTCTAACTAACGCTGCCTTAACGAGAGATACATGATTAAGTTCTAGAGAAAAGTTGTAGAGTTTGATAATGCCTACAAAAAAGTTGGCGATAGCATATGTCTAACTTTTATATTTAAGTCACAAAAAGTAGTATTTTATATTAAAAAAGTAATTTAAATCGTTAGGTCATGTTTATTGGTCATATTATCAACAATTCTGAATTCTTAACAAAATAAGTAAATTTATCGTCTCACGTGTTTAAAACAAAAGACTTTTCGCTTTTACTGCATATAATTTCCTTTTTACTGCATAAATAGTTAAAGAGATAATACGCTCATAAATAAGACACTCACAAGAAGACACTCACAAATAACGGTATTATAGTCAAATTGGCATGCAAATACATGACATACATACATATGCAATAAAAATATAACCCTTCTTTTGGCAGTCAGGAAATAAATCATAGCACTAGTACTAACCGAACCACACTCATATTTTCATCACAGGTAAAAAGGTTTACCGCCCAACGAAGTGGGCACGGGTCAGCTAGTATTAAATTTAATATCCGGCCGAATATCTGGTTATCCGAAAAGTTCGTGTAATTCAAATACGAGTAATAACTATCCAAAATCGCAGAAAGAGGCCGAGCGCAGAAAAAGCTTTTGCGATGTGGAAAATGGACGAATGAAAGATGTAACAGCTCATTTATGCAAACTTCGTTTTACATGAAACGCGCCGATCAAAGGCCAACGAGACCGGCTTTTCCCCTCTTAGAGAGCTTTCCTATGAGTATTGCAGGTATGTCCTTCTGAATTTAAAATATGTTTAAGAGCCTTATTACAAAATAGCGTAGGTATTCTTTTAAAATGAGTTGAAAAAATGAACGCATTTTTTTTTGGATGTAACTATAAAAGATAGGATAAATAAATAAATAAATAACTATTCAACCCTGGGAGAAAACCGCGGCACTGAACGCTCTTCTCTTGCGCAAGCAAATATATACAGAATTTCTAATTGTTTTTTGCAGTGTTTTCTCCTTTCTAATGACAATAATTTATATTATGTCGTATTGCTAAAAGAGTGAACTTTAATATAGTATAAGTATTATATAAGAATCTTATTTTATTTCTGAGAAAATTAGAATGATACAGGAAGATTTTTTTTTAATTTTGTGTAATTGTAAGTAATGTATACCTTGGATATGTGGTCAAAAAACGAAAAAATAAAGCCGTAGTGTACATCAAGAATACATGACGGACATAAAAAAAATAGTATACGGTTTTCGTTGTAGTGATATTACTGTATTAAGGAGCTCAAAGTTTGCCTTCCGAGCGTTTTACGAATAACGACTTTCGGAAAATGGGCTGAATAAGTAAATAATATTCGTTATATCTAAAATTAAAGGCCGCTATGGTCAACATCAAGAAATGGTCCAGGTAATTCAGTAATTAAAGTTTGTAGAAATCTCTTCATTTCTTGGAATTAGAACGCCAAAAATCCACTTTTCTTGCCTTTCTGGAAAAAATATGTGATAGGGCTCTTAATAATTTAAAAAAACGTGTTTTAAAAATACTTAGGTAGAACGCTTCATTTAACAAGTTATTTCTACGCGAATATGTTTTTTACTCAAACAAATATTCGGTTCGTAAACTGGATATCGGCTGGATACTGAATACTTGAAAGAATGCCGGATATTCGGTATTATTCTGCCCATCACTAATTCGAATAACGTAGGACACTTAAGTGTTGTCAACTACTATGGACGAAACCGCTACCCCGAAAGTTATAACGATATAAGATAATTATTTCTCCCATATAGTGAACACAGAGACGTAGAGTCAACGCAGTCTACCGTCTAACTAAGCTAACAAGATCGTGAGAGTCCAACGTCTTACCGCCAGGCACTGGAAAGTGAATAAAACGGACCGACCTCACGCCATTACTACCAAATTTGGCCGGATTTCTCCGCCCTCTAGCCTGGTCACAGTTTTCAAGCCCCTTGCGCAGCTTCTGCCTGATCTTAGCGGTATCCCGGCTCGAATTTACGCGGATCGTAGATCTCTTTGCCCGTCAATCAGTGTCGGGGTGGCCAACGGACCACACTGGATCCGGTGGTCAAAGGATCCTTTTAAAGGTAACTGACATCGAGTCAACAACCACCCCCCGCTTCCTAGGAAACATACCTATCCAGACCTCCCCCCTCCTGGTTATTCGCCGGATGGGCAGCGTGGCTAGCAAACCGGCCAGTATACCAACCGCCCAGCTCCGCCCGAGCTGTTTCCCCGAATCCGCACTTCTGATTCCAAACGCCTGCGACTTCAGGTTACAGCAGTAACAGAAGCTCTCAGCGGCCTTGACAGGTCAAGTCCCTCTTCAAGGAGGCTACCGGACAGGGGTTAAACTGACAGTTGGGCAGACCAGATAAAACAAGGATGGTCAACATCGCCCAAGTTGCACGGAACCATTAGGAACCGTGGGAAAATCCTCAACACGCCACAACCGCTCTTCGATGCAAACTGACTCGAGTTTTTACACGACTGCCCAACAAAGAGGAGTTTAATGTGTTCAGGGTTCATCTATGCATGTTTTCCGTTTCTTTATTTCACCATATATTCTACAGGCTTGAGCCGATTTAGAATTGTGTGGTAATCATAGAATCATTATGTCATCCCGAGTGTTATAGGGTACCTTAACTGTCAAAATATCAACTAAGTAGTTGTCTAAATGTCCAATAAATTAACATAAATATATCATCTTTAGTATCAAATCAAAGGACTGATTGAGTACATCCCGGAAATATACATGCATATATAAGGATAAATACATAAACCACAAAAAAATCATAAAAAAACATAATATAAATAATTACAAGTAAAGTACTACAAATGATTCCAGAAGCTAACGGAAAATCGGGTACCTCAATGAAATATATATTTTTGAATAGCTTAGACCATCAGGATAATGGTTGATTATGGGCAAAACTCGCTCAATACATGCGAAGGGGGTCAAATCGCTAAATACATGGGAAGGGGGTCAAATCGCTCTGATCAATTTTGTTTACACTAATAAACACTAAATTATATCAAGCGACCAGAAATGGTACGAATATAAAAAGATAGTTCGAAAAAGTCCATACAAATGAGTATAGAGGGCGTTAAATTTTATATAATTATTTGAGGTTTCAATCAAATGATGAAAAGATGAAAAGATGAAAGATGCATTGCATCAATGTATCAAATATATAGAAGATATTTATTAAAATCAGTCTTATTTTGTTGTTATGTTCAATACTTTACTCGTCTTCTCTACCTTGTTAGAAATACAATTGTTCACTTTCTGTAACGGCAGTCGTGTTTTTAATTCTTTTTAATACATCTACTTGTTTTAGTATTTTTTGTAGTTTTGCATCTCAGCAGACTTGTTGGCTTGCGGCATTTAAACACTTTAACTTGCCTGGGTTTTGTAACGTTGTTACTATTTGCAACTGTGCCAGATTTTTATTTAATATACTGAAATACGATCATGTTTCAGCTCGGCGAAATAACGCCAGTTAGCCACCGCTAATCTAATGAATATGTTTATCTCTTAGTCGACAGACCGCAGTTGCTGACGCAGACCAGACAGCTAGGGCCAGCAATGCCTGGTTGCTCAGTGGCAATGGAGTGTGTCTCCTTAACGACTGGATTTCCAAGATCATTGAGGCATGGAATCGCCTGGTACAGAGATGGGAGACCACTGCATATGGCGAGTGCTTTCGAAAGCAGTAAGTACAATTTTGATAATGCTCGCGATCAGCCGGAAATAGGATTTTTTTGCAATCGATTGCTTATGTTATCTCTACATATCTTAAAAACTGATTGCTTCTTTGTGTACAGCTTCAATTTCTTTAACAGTTATTAAATTAAATTTAAAACCATGGAGTTATAGTGAGGTAATCACAGTTACTGTGATTTTTTTGAGCATGTTAATTCTTTCAAATAGGAATAACAATAATATGTAACTTTCAGGTTCCTCATTTTAGTTTTTATTGTTAAATAATAATATTATGAATTTAATATTTAATATGTAGATTACAATGTTTAACTTAACATACCTGACCATATACATACGTTGTTTATTCCCAATTTTGTTTTGATACTTTCTATTGTGTGATTATTTTTTGTATAGAGTGCCTAAGGTGACTATTAATATTCTTATAATAATGCTTTATTTTATATGTATACTCATGTACATGAATTCATCTCCATTTTTAAAATTGTATTTGTCTGCCGTGTAAATCCGACTTTAGTCAACGCTATTGTCAAATTAATATGTCTGCTTTAATAGTTTTATATCTACATAATAAAAGTTGTCAAAAAAACATAAATTTCACAGGAAATGGAAATCATCCGGTAATCTGATATACTAAGAATCTTTCTCTTTACTGAGAAGACGCCACAAAGCATTAAATAAAACTCTATTTGATACCTATATTTTTAAATCTGAGCAAAATATAAAAAACAATACGAATTTTTTTTGGAACTTCATAAAATCTAAAAGGTCCTCTCCTGGCATACCGCAAACCATGAATTTTAATAATAATATTGCTGAAACTGGTGCAGAAATCTGCGAAATGTTTTCTAGATATTTTCAATCGGTCTACGAAAACTTTGCGCCTGATCCTAACTACCAAGTGCAAATGAACTCCGATCAGTGCACTGTAGATATGTACAACATTACTTTTGATACCGCAACAATATTTAAGTACTTACGTAGCATAGATAGAAATAAAAGTGCTGGCTCAGCCGATATACACCCACAATTTGTAATTAATTGTGCTTTCAACTTGGCTTCTCCCATAACTCTTTTATATCAAAAATCCCTAAAAAAGCCTATATTTGCCCGATATTTAAACAAGGTTCACGCAACAAAGTCGAAAACTATCGCCCCATATCTAAGTTACCGATATTCAGTAAGCTCTTGGAAAAGATTGTTTTTGATCAGTTATTTTCTGGCGATCGAACGATCATAGCACCAGAATAACAAGGCTTTTTCAAGATGAGATCAGTGGAGTCTAATTTACTTAGCTTCTCTGAGTCAATACTTAAGTCTATGGACAAACGGGTGCAAGTTGACACTGTATATACTGATTTCTCCGAAGCATTTGATAAAATCAATCACGATATTGGTACTTCTTAAAAAAATGTGGGCTTTGGGGATCGGGGTGATTTATATAGGTGGATATCCTCATATATTCGCAACAGGACTCAAGCGGTGGTTATTCAAGGTTACCGGTCGGTGTTCTCCATTATATCTTTGGGAGTACCCCAAGGCTCTCACTTAGGTCCACTTTTATTTTTGTTGTATATAAATGACATAAAGAGTAGTGTGCGTCATTCCAAAATGGTAATATACGCGAACGACACGAAAATCTACAGGGAAATAAAATCAATAAGCGACTGTTTACTTTTACAAGAGGATATCAATCGCCATGTGAATTATTGTACAAAAAATTGCCTTTTCATTACCGTTAAGAAATGTAACTCAATTACATTTAGCAGAAAACGAACTAACGTCTGTTTCAAATATCAACTGAATAAAAATGAAATTAAAAAAGTGACATCTGTGAGAGTTCTTGGGATCATCCTAGATAATAAATTGGTATTTGCGGAGCACATTGATAATGTTATTTCGAAAGCTAATAAAATGTTGGGTTTTGTCCTTAGAGCATCTACTCCTTTCAGGTCGACCGATACCATAAAATTATTATGTAATTCTTATGTGAGAAGTCATTTGGAATTCGCGTCAGTCATCTGGAATCCGCAATACAAAACATATATTTCCCGAATTGAGGCAATTCTAAAACGGATGACGAAGCGTTTAAATTTGTTATATTTTGTAAAACCATCTTCGTACACAGAGTCGCTTCGGTTTCATAAGATGATGTCGTTAGAAAAGTGCCGAAGAATGATCGACGCAGTATATCTGCATAAGCTAATTAACAATCGTGTTGATGCTAGTCAAATCTTAGAGCAGATAATTTTTTTCGTGCCCCCTCGACCAGCTCGCTTTCAGGGTTCCTTTCAACTGCCAATTGTCAATTCTAACTATGCACAAAATGCTTTTCTTTATAGAGCTTGTCATCATTGCAACTTGGTGTTTATGGATGTTGATATATTTGCCACAAACCCAGATACATTTAAAAATCTAAATATGAATATATTACAATTTAAGTAAGTAATCTGTTTATTATGAAAGAAGTTATTCTCCTCTTATCTTTGTATTTACATAACTTATTCCTTTTTTCTATTTTTCGTTCTCATAAAATGTGTCATTTCATAATTATATATTTTATTTTCTTATTACTGTCTATTTAATAATAAATTAATTTATTACCATATTAATATACATGTTTATGAAGCTATTTACTGTTTTTATTGCTCTATTTACTTTATATTTACTCTTTTAATACTTTGGACTGTTTAATAACTTAGCAATTACTTTTCAGAATATTTTCTGTTTATTTAAAAAACCCTAATAATTTTCACTTTTCATTTTAAAAAATGCTTGTATATTTTAAACTTTTCTTCTATATAGAATAACGCACTATATGACCGTTTAATTGGTGGAAACATATAAATGGTTTATGTTTGTTATATTTTGATTAAGTAAATATGTTTTTTGTACTGTCTGTTTCCTGAATAAAAATAATATATTACTAGCAACTGACGAATTCTAATATGGGATAATTAGCTTTAATTGATAATTCATGCCTTTATGGTATATTCTGAATGAATAAATTGAATACTGAATACTGAATACCTCACTATAATTTTTGTTTTTTGGTCTTTATTTTGGTATTATGTTTTAGTGTCAGTATTTTAGTGTCATATGTTACAATTTATACTTAAGTACAACATGAAGTAAAAGTACATTTAATTACAGAATATATTGTACAATTTATCGATCAACTGTTTAGCTATAGTACTTATTATTATAATTATTATCACCAACCAGTCCCCAGTAGCCGTTTATTCACTTTATAAGTATTTATAAAAAAACTGGTCATAAATATTTATAAAAATTACATATTATTCAACATATACTTTCAAACATACCGATCTTTTATTATACTCGTACTAGAGATAATTTTATTAAAAATTAGGTTATTTCTTCTGCGAAGAGTATGAAGGCGGTGGTGGCCGTTTGCAAAATGCATGTACCTTTAATGTAGTAGTTAGGAAAGAGTCGGTGTACTTATGTCTCTAGTATCAGTATGCTTACCTTGTTTTTCAGAATTTTAGGATATGTATTTCCAGTGAAAACGAAAAGTGGCAAAAACCACATTGTTTTCCAAAAAAACATCCATCAAGGCAACAAATATTTTCACAGCAATTTTTACCGTCAATCGTGCTAACATAGTGTGACACATTTCACAGTATCCTATGAAAGACACATATTTCAATATTTCTCGCGGGTGACGTGGTGACAGTTTGAGGTAGGCGTTGGACAAATTGCGATTGCCAGGATGATCCGTGGATATAATTTTTCCCGGCAACGCGCGAGGAGTGAGCGGGGATCGGGACGTCGCGTCGGATGGAGGCTCCGCTCTTGGACAAATGTGTCTCATCCATCATGGCAAGTCTGCGGTGATTTAATTAAGGGCACTTCAGGCGAGAGATTGATTGGTTTAATAACGCGGCCCTCCACGCGCTCGCCGACAGCATCAACCGGATCCTAGCGGATATGGAAAAGTGATTTCGATAACAAATGTAAACAAATGGTCCGACGCGACTCGAATTCGCAGCAGCTTGTTAAAGTTTCATAAGATTCTTTATGGAATTACAACAAAAAGAAAGGTTTAAAATTTAGCGATCTTGCAACAAGTTTTAAAAGCAAGAAATGAAAAAGAAAGAAGAGAAAATGAAAATTAACAATTTAGCTCAGAGCGAGATCCCATGTTTTAATAGCACTACCAAGTGTACCTAAGCAAAATTTTGAAAATTGAAATGAAAAATCCAGAAAAGAAAAATCAAGTGACCCAGTAATTACGATTCCAGATCGTTAATTCACATTATACAGGATGTTATTCTGCACGGGCATTTTTTTCTGTGGGTGAATTAGTACAACGTGTAAGCAACTTTAAATATGGAATAAACCAAACAAAATGTTTTTTTTGGATATTTTTTTTTTTTTTGAAAATTTGAAAATTTGAAAATTTGAAAATTTGAATTTGAAAGTAGTTGACTGTTAAATAAAGCTTTGAGAAGCGTTTGAGCGCGCTGCACCATATTAATAAGTCGTAAATAAACAATATCAGCGACATTTTACCAACCGTTATTTTTTATTGCATCGTGATCATAGCTTTCATACTACCTATTTAAAAATAAAATAAACAAAATAATTGTAAAAAAAATATTTTTTGTTTTTTTTTTTTTTAATTTGAAAATTTGAAGACGTTGACTGTTAAATAAAGCTTTGAAAAGCGTTTGAGCGCGCTGCGCCATCTAGCGGTAGGTAATAAGTCATAAATGAACAATATCAGCGACCTTTACCAACCGCTAGATATTGAATCGTGATCCTAGCTTTCATACTACCTATTTAAAAATAAAATAAATAAAATAATATATTTTTTTTTAATTTTTTTTTTAAAAATTAAAAGTTGCTTACTTGGTTGTACTGATTCACCCACAGAAAAAAAATGCCAGTGCAGTAATAACCACCCCGTACATATATGGTACATGCACGTATGTTGTAACAAAACCTCGATTTCCCTCCTAAAATACGCCTTTCCACAACGCTCACAAATGAATTTTTCCACTTTTCGCAAAATGTAAATTTTTTCATATTGTTGTTGTGACAGCTAGAGTATTTTTTTAATAAAAAAGTTTATTAGGATAGTGAGAAAGATATTAATTCGAAGTTTGTAAATAAATATAATCTATTATTGTTTTAATATATTGAATAATTTTATAAGAAATTATTAATCAAAATAAACCAAAATGTATAAATCGTTAAATCACAATATTTTTCGTGGTAATTGCAGGCAGTTTGTCAAAACGTTATCGTATCTGAGAATTTTTGAATTGACTGTGAACAAATCGCAGAAAAGTAAAGGGGCTGTTGAATTTTCTATTACATTAAGTATGATTTTGTTTATGTATATAAATATAATATTATAGATTTCACAAGATAGTTAAAATAAATTGTCTACCTTGGAACAGGCGGCAGCCTAGTTAGGTTAAGACTTTTGTATATTTAATCTACTCATAATTTGAACTCAATAAACAATTTGTAATTTGTAATAATTTGTAATTTTGGAGAAGGAATGAAACGGAAGGATAAGAAAAGGCTTTATTGTCGTAATGGCGTAATCTCGTTTTTATATACACCGTCAATTTTAATTACCGGTATCTTTAGTGAGTAGAGAGAATCAGTACGAGCAAAAAAGCAACTTTTGATTAAAAAATGTGGAAAAAATACAAAAAAACTTAGTTTTAGAAAGGTTTTTTTTTATTTGAAAATATTTTTTCAGTTTGAAAATAGTATAAAAAGCGCTGAGTACGATGCGCCATCTAGCGGTAGGTAAAATATCGCTAATCAACAATATAAGCGATATTTTACCCACCGCTAAATGGCGCAGTGCACTCGACGCCTCTCAAACTTTTTTTAATAGATACGATTTACAAATTTGACAAAAAAAACGAAATATTTTTTTTACTTCAGATTTTTTCATTTTTTCCAAATCAACAGCTGTATACTTGCTCATACTGTATACTTGCTGTATACTTGCTGATTCCTCCTCTTTAAGGATGATGATGATAATCAATGTTTTGAGTAGTTACCATTGTAAAATAAGAACAGTATAACATCTCCATAGTACGCGCCGATTTCGCACTCATACAAGCGCCAGTTGTCCGTACGCTACCACTACATAGATTCTCGGGCGCCTCGGTGCTAGCCAGTCAGGACGGTCGCGCGACAGCTAAGTATAACCATGTATAACGTTTATTGTTCATTTCAGTAGGTAAGTATATGTCTAGGTAAGTAGGTGCATAGGTATGTAAGTGCGTAGGTAGGTAGGTAGATGCGTTTTTGTTAAGTACCTACTTTAACTTACTAAAATGTAGGTATTTTGAACACATGCATAAAGTGATGAATGTCATCGCAAAAAGTCAGCACTAACTCATACATTCTGTTACAGTACAATTTTGGGAACCGACTCTTGTCCTATAAACCAAAAATACATAAACATACATAATAATTATAAAGCAATGCATTTCTGCTTTAATGGTATCACAACTTGTCAATTGTGTATTTGTTGTTGCAACCCTGGTGGTTCGGCGAAGCGTAGGTACTTATTTCGAAAACGGGCTCGAGATGACCTAGGTACATTAATGACAAAAGCAATGAATACTTCAATGTTTCTTGTTTGGTGCAATTAAGGCATGCACAGAGGACTTATTAGGATGCTAATTTTGTGCGGTGCTTGAAAGCTTTGAGGGACGCTTCGTTGCTAATTTTAATTACAAGATCTTGAGACATTTCTTAGAAACACTCTTCGTTTGAAGGCTACACACTTGCAGCGCTCGTTTTTGTTGAATAAAATTTTAAGGCAATTAGCTGGAATTTTTTTGTTGAGAATAATGGACGAGAATGTATTGTATAGAACTAGGCTATTAGCTATTAGCTATATAGGCTATATTTTTTTCCGCTGCTTTACCGACGCCGCACAGTGCTTCGAATGTATGGGGAGATAGGACAAAAATCATAACTCCTAAATTTCTGCGCGAAGTTTAATAAAAATATATCAAAAAATAGAATGAAAATAATTTTATTGAAATTATAGAATAGTTTTAAATCAAAAAATGTTTATTTTATATCCAAAAAACTCATAAACTCATAATTATAAATAAACTGCAAACAAAACCTTATTATAAATTCTATTTTTACGCACAATAAAAATAATTATACAGTGAAGAAATAAAACTTTAATGATACCTAACAAATAAAAAAAATCGATTGTGTCACCCCAAGACTTCCAATATCATGTAGACTTTTCATAAATATGGCGGAGTTTAAAAAATATTTGTATCGCTTTATAAGAGCTATTCCAACCAACATTTCACAAGGTCGTTTCGGCCCAACAACGCACCTGTGTACCAAATTTCAAGACTCCATGTCAAATATTTCGAGATTAAAGCATGACTAGATGACCTCTAGATGACTAGATGACTCTTGCCATGACCAAATGATGCCAGCATGCCAAATTTCAGGACAATCGGACGAAGCGTTTGGGCGCTATCGTGGAGGAATTCACACAGACAGACAGACAGACAGTCACAAATATACAAAGAAGTGCATCCACAATACTTTTCTTGCCAGAAAAATAAAAAAAACAAAATATTACATAATGGCCCTTATTCTGAATCGTTAACCAACTTTGGTTTAGTTAGTTGATTATAAGTTTACAAAAGCAGTCGGCCAATATTATTAATTTTTTAGTTGAATATGATGTTTAAAATTAATAATTCCATATTGGTTAACATTTTAGACAATTTTACATTAAACTTACAACCAATTCATTGATTAGATTTATTCCGATAATCATTAATATGTTTCCGATCCCCGATATCCTTAAAATTAATGGAAAATGTTTAGTTACTTCAATAACAATTAAAATTATTTCCGCAGTTAAAACGGGATTGCTAAAAAATATCATATAAGTATAAAATTATCGTAATTTAAAAGTCAGAGGTCGACAACCAAAACATTTTCCCTTACATGAGCCCATTCCCATATATTTTTGTTAGGTTTTATTTTATAGCTTGTTTTAGGTTTGAGAAGTGGTCCATCCCTAGCTTTATTTGACTAATTTAGCCTAAAATTCCTTTTAAAATTATCGTAAACCTTCTCGAATTAATCTGAGTCGAAAGAAACTGACCAAAGCATAGGTATGTTTTGGTCAGTGTCGAATGAAAGGTCTGATTGAACACTTTCCGAAAACATGTATGTACGTATCTATATGGATAAATAAATAAATCACAAATATTTAATAAAAAAATTCGTAATAAAAATTATTATAAATACAGTAGTTCACTTTTTTGTAACGGCAGTAGTGTTTTTTAATCCTAAATTATATTTAATGATTTGTATGATTATGCAATGAAAACCATTTGAATGTCAGTTTTTATTATTAAGTATATTATATTAAATTAATAAATTAATAGTGTCGAACACTATGACCTATTCACGTCTAAATTTCACTAGTAGGTATTCTATATTCCCAAATGACCTAGAAACCTGCCACAGTGCTATCGAATAAATTGCAGGCAAGTCCGGCCAAGAAATATACGGCAAGGGGCAACAAAGTAGACGACAATTTACGGCAGTTTATGTCATTGTGGCGGTGACATTAATCGCCCGCTGGAGATGTAATATCCTAGGCCACGTCCTGACCCATTATTAATAACCGTATTTATCATTTTCTTGCGGTGCGTTTTTGAACGCTTGCTTTGCCGTACTCTTAAATATTATTATATTATGCTGTTCTTGAGAGGAAACAGCCCCAGATGTGTGTGTGTGTGGGGGAGGGGGGGGGGGGGGATCGTGTTATGTGCCCCGGCCGGCGATTTAAGGGGGCACCAAACATATGTGTTTGACAAAAACTTGTCTTATTATAGTGTCAGGATACAGTGTCTAGCGATGATCTATCGCGGACCACGACATCCTTTGCACGGCTGTTCGCCCGGTATCGGGTAGCCGATTGGTCGTCTAAAGAGCAGTTGCCGTAAGGTTAACAACTACCCCCGCTATATAGGAGACATTACTGTTTCCAGACTCTCTCGCCGCACGGTGCGCAAACCGTCCAGGAGCGCCCGAAGGTTGGCTCCTAGGGTAAACTAGCTGCAGACCAGAGTCCTACCCGGGCATGCACTTCTGCGTGGAGGCCGCCGGATGGGTATTGATCTGTGCGTTTGGCCAACACTACACATGGGTCTTAGTAGCCAAACAGCAACAGGCCTATAAGCTGCCTTGCCGTGCTCTTAAATGTCATAATATTATGCTGTTTTTGGGAGGACTCATCCACGGATGTTGGGGGTGGGAAGAACCGCGGTGTGTGCCCTGGCCAGAAATTTAAGGGGGTGCCAAATAAATGTGTTTGACAAAAGCTTCTCTCACTATAGCTTAGCATCAGGGCGCGTCGTATTGTTGATTGTTAATTTCATTTCGGAACGCATTCTAAGTTCATATTAAAATCATGCACAGTGTGTGTGTGATGTGTCTGCCAGATCGATTGTCTTGGTGGACTAGATCAAAATTAGGGATGCGCCGAATAAGGGTTCAACCGAATACGAATATTCGGCAGAATATTCGGTTTAACATGTGCCGAACCGAATATTCGGCCGAATGATTCGGTTTAATTTTGATGAGAATTATTAGATCATTTCGCCATTTGAGTCCTTTCACATGGTGGGCAAAAAACCAAGGAAAATATGAACACATGGCTATTTTAGCCAGAATTTTCTTATCCTCTCCGGCTACGTCTATGTATAGCGAACGATTATTTTCCGTAACAGGAAATCTTTCTGAAGAAAAAAGAAATAGATTGCTACCTCATGGGGCAGAAAGTCTAGTTTTCTACATAATAATTTACCACTCTTAAATGGTAAATAATAATTTATTTATTTTTATTTATTTAGTACTTTATTATTTTATTTATACATATAGCCACATTATTACCAATGTTATAAAGTAACTCGGAAAAATTTAACACGCAAATGTAGCAAATGGTCAGTGCCCACCTAACTAGGACTGTAATGTCCTGTATCTAGGCGGGTCAGAGTAAACAATTAAAATTAGCAATTTAATTTATAAAGAACTAAATTGACTACCGTTTTATTTTTAGAAATAGTGAATGTACATAATTAAAATTTAATATATAATATAATATAATAATCTGTATAAATATTACAATGTATATACCTAATCATATTTATGTAATAATATAGTAAGTACATAGATACCTAAATTCGATTATAATAAATAATAAATATATTATGGTATAAACATATTTATATTAGAATACGATTATAAAAATATTGGGAAAAATAAGAAATACCATACGATATATTAAAATTATATGCATAATACTTTATGTATATGTATACGATATTAGCTTTAAAATCCACCAATTATGTTGGTTAACTTCATAACTTGACTAAAGAGTCTGACTTTTCACAGATCTTTTTATGGTGTTAATTGTTGAACAAAGTGACGATTTTGTTAAATTGTAACTAAAATATTTTATAAAACTTGGTGATTTTACTACTGGTAAATTTTACTTGGCGGATATTGTTTTAAAATTAATTACGTGAAATTTTTGATTTTATAGAATAGCAAAAGTTAATTAGCGAACCTTGTCTTTTGTTATAAAAGAAAAACTTTGATTTAATAAAATAAAACTTGAATCAGGTAGATTTTTTAAATCTTTAATTAGTGTTTCATTTACAAATACTACATACGGGTGTCAGATTAAAGACGTTTTAACATATATAATTCTTAAAAGAGCATTATTTAAATGTTCGGTAATTATTGGACAAACTAAGCGAATAATCGACCGAAAACGAATATTAAAAAATAAGCCGAATATAACGAATGTGAATATTCGGCCGAACATTCGGCTCGTCCCTAATCAAAATCTTTCTTTAAATCAGTATAGACTGCATCGAATTGTGTGTGGGCGTCCATAGATTGAAATAGGAAGTTGCTCTAAATAAAGAGAAGAAGAACGTGTTGTACTGTAGTCAAACCATAAAAACTCGCTTTGATATTCAGGTCTTAATCGGTGAAAAGAAGTAGTGGGTTAAGCGGCCGGTGCTGTCGGCATCCCATCTCTCCCGCCCCTCATAATCCTGATGTTTTCTTTACGGAGAAGACAAGTACTCTCCCTGGCCGCATAGTATTCGGATTGAAACTCCACTACAGGACTAAGAATTCCATGAATTAGCTCGTCTAACGACACCTTCCCGCGAGTTTTTAAAATATCATCGAAAGAAACTACCACACAGTTTAGATCTCTTACCCACTTGTCGGGTGTTGGATCCGTTTTTTAATCGGATGTTGCCGCCTCTGTTCATATAAGTCAGATGTCCGATCCGTTTGAAGCTGGAGCCAATCGGTACCCCCCGAGATGCAATCGGGCCAAGGTGCAATGGGCGGTTACAATGATTTATTGTGTTGTACAGTTTAAGAGCCCGTTCACATATTTTTTCCAGAAAGGCAAGAAAAGTGGATTTTTGGCGTTCTAATTCCAAGAAATAAAGAGATTTCTACAAACTTTAATTAGTGAATTACCTGGACCATTTCTTGATGTTGACCATAGCGGCCTTTAATTTTAGATGTAACGAATATTATTTACTTATTCAGCCCATTTTCCGAAAGTCGTTATTCGTAAAACGCTCGGAAGGCAAACTTTGAGCTCCTTAATACAGTAATATCACTACAACGAAAACCGTATACTATTTTTTTTATGTCCGTCATGTATTCTTGATGTACACTACGGCTTTATTTTTTCGTTTTTTGACCACATATCCAAGGTATACATTACTTACAATTACACAAAATTAAAAAAAAATGTTCCTGTATCATTCTAATTTTCTCAGAAATAAAATAAGATTCTTATATAATACTTATACTATATTAAAGTTCACTCTTTTAGCAATACGACATAATATAAATTATTGTCATTAGAAAGGAGAAAACACTGCAAAAAACAATTAGAAATTGTGTATATATTTGCTTGCGCAAGAGAAGAGCGCTCAGTGCCGCGGTTTTTCTCCCAGGGTTGAATAGTTATTTATTTATTTATTTATTTATTTATCCTATCTTTTATAGTTACATCCAAAAAAAATGCGTTCATTTTTTCAACTCATTTTAAAAGAATACCTACGCTATTTTGTAATACGGCTCTTAAGAAGAAAGCAAAGAAATTCTTTGAAATTGACATTTAGTATAAGAAACAATTAAATTGCAAATTTCAAGACTGTAACCAGTGAAATTTTGATTAAATAAATGCTTGTTCGAGTCATGTTTCCTTAATTAGGCCTTGGCAACAATCCATGCTCAACTCTGTTTATCTTACACCATTCGCCATTAAATAATTAATTTTATATAATTGCAGATTTTCAAAGGATTACGACGAGCGGTGGGTCCTACTTAATCCTCCTTCGTGTCATGAGGGAAGACTCAGCTGCTT
Source organism: Micropterix aruncella (assembly GCA_944548615.1). Taxonomy (NCBI): domain Eukaryota; kingdom Metazoa; phylum Arthropoda; class Insecta; order Lepidoptera; family Micropterigidae; genus Micropterix; species Micropterix aruncella. The sequence continues at coordinate 26,440,378 of OX155964.1, read as the reverse complement.
CATTTTCTTGCGCTCTCGGAGATTCCCTTACTACGGACCTGGGAAGACCAGCTTATCTCAATATTGCCGGTAAGCCTGATTAAATATATGTTTTCGCTCGTAATTTATTGTCAATTTTGAAAACTTCTTCCACTACGAAAATATAAAGGACATGGCGAAAATGTTATTTAATGCTTATAAAAGCATGTTTGTTCGTGTAATAAATAGGACTTACGTTATAAATTCGTGTAATAAAAGTAAATAAATTCTTCAGAAAATATCTGGGTTTCATAATTAATACATACCGTTTTATTTCTGAGTACAATTACGTAATTTTCCAAAATGTGAGAATGGAATAAATTCATAGGAATCAAAAACGGTCACTAAAACAAGAATAATATTTTGTAAAGTGTAATACTGAAACATTTTGTATAAATTATTTTGCTGAATTGATATTCCAAAAACTTCTATTCGTTACTGGCCCTGCAGGCCAGAAGAAATAAAGAAGAAAAAGGGATAAATAAACGGTCAAATGATGACTGTTATAACACAACTAACACGTAACTTACCGAATTATATCGAAGACACTGCTTTTTTCTTATATTAGAGCCAGGGATCGTCGCACGTACCCTATGCCACCTGGAATGAAATTGCGATTCTAAAATTACCACACATTTCTAAATCGGTTCAAGCATTTAGAAGTTATAGTGGAATAAAGAAACGAAAAAATACATTGTAACATTTAGTTCTTTATATATAGAAACCATAGAAACTATAAAAAATGTAAAAAAGAAGAGAAAGTTTCAGAATTTCTTTATTATACAAAGGAAACGTTACGTTCTGCACAGAAGAAGTCCGTGCAGCTAAATACATAAACTGCAGATAACAGATATTGAAAATCAATAATAAAAGAATATAAAAAGCCTTTAAAGGGAAATCAGATGTAAAATATAATAAATTAGCACAATTTAAAACAATGTAAAAAATAATAAATAAAACGCTATTCAGCGGAGAGGGGAGAACTCAGGGTCGGCTCTCCGTTCTTGCTTCAATTATGGATAAAAATTACAAATAAAATGGTTAAAAACATTAAAACACAATAAAATGATGGCTCAGGTAGTGGAAAAGGTTTGAATTTCGCGCCAGGTAGTTTCACTGCTGTCCGCAGGGCTGCAGTTCCCACGGCGAACACCAGGCGCTGACGTCTGCCCCCCGCTCGGCGTGCGGACGGTACGATACTCCGCAACTATCGTACTTGTACGATTCGAGACTCGGGTTAGTATGGAGAAGCGTGCAGGATCCAAATATCACGCCTGTCTCGACGGGGCGAGAAGGCGGACGTAGCACGATGTGGCGGTAGTATGTAAGACGTCATGCGGCGAGAAGTAGGGCGTGCGATCACGAATATCGCCGTACGGTAAGGCAATCCGCAGCGCAGATCTCAACCGCCGCTGTAGAATTAATCCACCGAAGAAGATCCAGGCGTAAAGGGACCCAAGCCTCCGCAGGTGATTAAGGCCGTTTTCAATCCTCCGCGGAGATCCCTGCAGCCGTAGAAAGGCTTCATTACAATATGATCGCGCCAAGAACGAATACGGATCATTGTAAGGAACAGCGACTATCGCCTCAGTCCAGTCGTTGATTTCCGATACATCGTCAAACGATCCAAATAAAAGTCCCTTAATAGTTCTAACATCGAGCAAACTCACCAGGTAATAGTCCTAAATCACACACAGACTCCCCGGGATCTCGTTCGGAATCAAGTCGGATTCAAAATGACCCAAATTATCTTTTGGCTGGTAGACCGCCAAACTTTTGGCGGGCCCCGGCAAGGAAACCCCTTATGCGATACGCGCGAGTTTTGAAAATCAAATTCGACATTTGAATTGCATTATATTAAAATATTAAAATCATGTGATAATAAAATTGATTTTTATTTATAGTGAAAACTATGATGAAATACCCATATTGCACTATCCTTAATTTAAAATCCGGAATCCAAAATCGTAAAGGAACCAATGACCTTCGAATGCTGTCAATCTACATTCCACAAATCCATCTGAGAATAATTAAAAATATTCTGAATGTAAATTTATCAGGTAACAAAATAATTAGGAATTATGACCAAAAGACTAATCAAAAACTATAACTAAATAATTAACCACTTTTGGCCGATATTCCGAACATCGTACAGTCTCCTTTGTTTCTGGCAACGATTCTCATCGAATCATCGCAGACGTCACTATTCGCTTCTGATTGGTCAGCCGCGCGAAAAAAGTCCTCAGCCGGAACTGTCAAAAAAATGAACACGTCGCGACATCGATCGATGGAGTGAATGAATATTGTGGAAGAAAATTGTGGAAAAGCAAATCGGAAAACGCGAAATCCGTTACAACATATATGAACCCTAAACACATTACACTCTTTTTTTATTGGGCAGTCGTGTAATTATCCAGAACGAGTCAACAACAAAGACAAACCGTCGCTTAGCATGCTACTATTATCAACTCTTCCACGCATCAGCTTAAAAACATAGGCAATTGTGAATTATAACTCACCATGCCTAGTAAAAACTAGTGGGGTATAAATAAGTGTAATATTGGTATTGCTTAAAGTTCACGAAACGCAAGAAACATTCCTGGATTTATTTCATCATAGTTTTTATTTATTTTATTTATTAATTTACAATAACTTTATAATTATGTCATATACACACCATTAACATACTATGGTTGAGTTGGGAGAGATTGAGCACATCCTATGGTGAAAATGTCTATCCGCATTCCTAACTAGGTCAGAGACCCGTATCTAGGGATGCTGCTTTTTGTTTAAAGGTATCGACATTGATTTTTAAAAATCAATGGTATCGATGAGCTGACTCTTTTGAAGTTATGAACTTACGTTGCATTGCATAATACATAAGAATATATACATATATACATACACATACATACACACATACATAAATATATATATATATACATACCTACACCTATATATACATAAGCAAATAATACACGAGATTTGATATTAGTTAGTAATACATAATTTAATAAAACAACTTAAATTATTAGCGAGAGCAATTGAGACTCAGCATACATTGGACCCCTTTCAAGCAGGTACTTCTTTATAAGTATTTTGAATGAATTTAAGTTGCTTGCATTCTTATAACTCTCATTTAAATTATTATAAAATCTCGGCGCAAGGAAGTAAAAATGCCTTTGCGCAAATGAAGACTTTACAATCGGAATATTATAATTTGACCCAGTAGCTTGCCTTGTGTTTTTAATTTGTTGGCTTTTTGCCTGTTGATCCTTAATTCTGTGAAACTGAATTAGTAACTGTTTTATAAATAATTGCCTCACATCAAGTACTCCATATTCTGTATAGAGTTTCGCTGAGGGGTATCTAGGGTTTTTTTTATTTATGACCTTCAGAATCAGCTTCTGCGCATTGATCAGAGGAAGGAGTACTTGTGTGGTGCAACCACCCCATGCGATTGTGCCATAGGACCACAGGCTTTGGCACAACGCCATATACACAGTTTTGAGAAGGGTCTTTGGTAGAACATTTCGAAGCTCTCTAAACACGTAGGCGAGTTTTCTTGTACTTGTGGCTAGGTTGCTTACATGTTGCTTCCATGTCAATGTTGCATCCATAGTGACACCCAGATACTTATATTCCCTAGTCCTTTCAATGGTTTGACAATTGCAGACGTCAGATCTAGAGCAAAAAGTTGAGTGCATCATTAGTTGGTTTTCGGTTTCTGAATTATTTATTGTTGCCTTGATGTGAAATTGTATAACCTTTGTCTTAGAAATATTCAAAGTGAGAATATGGTTGTCGAGCCACTGCTTCGTCAGATTTAGGTTCGATTGGGCTTTGCGGTAAGCATCTTCCCAATTGTTAGCAGACGTAAGTAACACGGTGTCATCCGCGAACGCCACTATTTTTCCTTTTATTGGTAGATCACATAAATCATTTATATATATTAGGAACAATACGGGTCCCAAGACGCTACCTTGGGGAACACCGAAAGATACATTAAGTGGCGCGCTTTGTTGATCATGTATCGACGTTGTTTGCGTCCTTCCCTCAAGGTAGCTTTGGAACCACTGCAATGCTGTGTCATTTATTCCATAATGTTCCAGTTTTTTGATTAATATTATATGTGACACCGTGTCGAAAGCCTTCGATAAATCTAAAAATGTCGCTAAAACTTTACTACCCTTGTCGAGGTTTTCAACAACGTATTGTGTGAAAGTAAGTAGTGCTTCATTAGTTCCTAAACCGCTTCTAAACCCAAATTGGTTGCTGGATAGAAGACTCTCATTGTCTAGATGGGAGATCAAACGCTTTTTGGCAATTTTTTCCACTACTTTAGACAAGATGTTAAGGAGCGATATTGGACGGTAATTACCAATGTCATTTTCGTCTCCACCCTTATGCAGTGGTCTAACCTTTGCAAACTTCAGCCATTGAGGAAAAACTCCGTTTTCAAAGCTAATATTAATAAGATGGCAAATAGGTTCTGCAATATAATCAATTGACATTTTCAGTATTTCTGTTGTGATGCCGTCGTCTCCTGGCGCAGAATGGTTTTTTAGCGATGTAATAGTTTTGACGACTTCATCTTTAGATGTTTGGTAGAGTTTGAGGTTTGTTTTCGTCTTGGGCTGAGTATTTACTGATGCACCTAGAATCTTTTCAGAAGTATTTAGATTGTTCAAAATATTGTTGGCGAAAGTTTTTCCTACATTTACAAAATATTTATTAAAATGTTCCAGGATTTCTTCGTGATTATCTTCTAATGATTTCATTTCATTATTTATTTTGATCTCCTTTACTTCCGTCAGTTGATTGTTACCGAATGCGATATTTTTAACTAACCTCCAGGTTTTTTTACTGTCCCCGCTTGCTTCTCTAATTTCCTGACTGTAGTATTTAACTTTGCTTTTTTGAATTAGCCTTTTGCAAATGTTTCTGTAAGATTTATAGTACTTGAGAAGTTGAGTGTTATTTGGGAATTTTCTCGTGTCTTTGTGGATTTTGTCTCTTTTCCGAAGGCAGGCTAACAATCCATTTGTTATCCAGGGAGTTAGTTTTTTCTTTGATCTAGGGATTTTTATTGTATTTACTTTCGTCGAACTTTTGATACAGCTAGATAGAGTCTCTAAAAATAGTTCGGCAATTTTTTCGACGTCGTGTTCACCTAATATTCTATCCCAATTTTGTTTACTCAATTCGTTTAGAAAGAGGACACGGTCAATTGACGATTTAGTTTTCGTTTCCAGATTTTTTGTTCTTTTATTAGTTGTCATTGCAATGCCAATCATGCTATGGTCGGTAATTGTCGTGTGGTAGGTATACGGTTTACATTTTAGTTTAGTTTTGATCATAATGTGATCAATACAAGTCTCATGTTGGCCGTCGATTCTTGTCGGGACATCTATGGCAACATGAATGCCATGGTGCGCCAGTAAGTTAAGATAATCATCTGCCTGATCGTGTTTATTATTAATAATATTAACATTTGTGTCGCCTATTAGAATAGTGTCGTGGTCAGAATGAATAACTTGTAGAATATCGTCTAACGATTGCAGGAAGTTGTTTATATTTCTTTGACTGGGTGATCTGTATAATGCAATAATGTTTATCTTGTGTTCTAAAATGATGTGTAAGCAGTTAGCATCATTTACCTGTTTTTCTGTTACTACTGTGTTCAGGTTAGAACGAATGTACACAACTACACCGTCATTTTGTAATTGCAATGAGTTAGTGTAGAAAACTCGATATCCTGGCAGAGTTTGAGGAGGTTTAGTTTTTTTTAGCCAACATTCGGTCAGTATTATTATATCGAATATATTATCGAATGCATATAATGTTACAAGTGTATATATGAGTAGTGTATGAGTAGTGTAGTGTAATATTGTATGAGTAGTGATATAAATATGTGGATTCCATATAAATGTGGATTCCATATAAATGCATTTGTTCTTAGTACTCGTTCCTAACATGACTATGACCGATGTATCACTTAGAAAAACTGAAATTTAGGAAGCTGTGAATAATTTTAAATCTTTTTCTAGAAGTTTATTTCCACCGATGTCTCCGGCTGTGAGAGGTGCACGAACTTAATAATAACATGTAAAAAAAAATACGTGTGGCACTCGGGGACTGCCGCGGTAAAGCTATTGCATAGCATTTTTAACAACTTATGCAATTATAATTATTTATTTATTTTGTATGATATCAGATAACTGCGCTCTATCAGAAAACGTTGAAATTATTCCGAATCATTTGCGGCTGCGGAAGCAAATGATTCGGAATAATTTAAACGTCTTCCGATAGAGCGCCGCGCACGAATTTTATTCAATAAAGCAAAAAAACTGATATTATTCTTTAACTATTCGAAAAAATTTGTAAGTAAAAAGATAGATAATTAAATTATCTTTAAAATGGTGCAGGGTTCATAATAATACGCCAGATAGTATTTGCGTAGTAGTCGTTTTTGTGTTCGGTTAGACCTAATTTCACAAATTAATTACACTATGTAATATAAACAAAATCTAAAATATTCAAAGCTAAGAATATTAGGAAAATGTTCTTGTTTAACATATATTTTTTTCGAATCGTAAGCAGTACTCGTTTAGACGTAATTATCAGTTTAAAATCATTAATTTTCGTTAAGAAATTTCTTCATTCGATCGCCGCGCTGGCCTCTAGGCCCGCGATAAAAGCTATGCAATAGCTTAAAAAGTCTGATGTGAGACGGCCCTCAAATATTCACCGACCTTCGCAGCTGACAGGGCACTTAAAGAAGAACTGAGGCGGAAGCGAGGCGCCACATGCATGCAGAATCATGCAAAGTCACGTTCCTTTACTTAGGATATAAAGGAACTCTTCAATATTTGTTCCACGAATAAAAGAACACTTCTTAGATGTAACGTATTAGGTACCTAATGTTTTTGAGCAAACGTGATAGGGGAAGTAAACAAGGAGAAAGATTTATGTTTGCATTTTCCCGTGAAGTGGAGTTGTTATTATATAGTGCTGTCTTCTTTATCTGGAAGTTGGATATCGAAAATCTATAATATGCCATATCATTACTTGACATTTAATTTAATTTTAATTTTTGTTTGTTCGGTTACAGCACATTACATTAAAAGTGGTTTATGACATACTGGGCCCGATTTCGTTTCTTCGTGAACTAAAACTGAAATTAGTTCAACCGAACGAGACAGAGCAATACGTTAGAGCGGAATATGAAATGGACTATTGTCAATATTTCCTGCTTTAAAACTACCTGTCGAATAAGTTTACCTTACCATAACTTACAGCCGTCCGAATAAGTTTGAACACATTTCGAGCGGTCTTAGATTTAGTAGTTTTAATGCGGAAAAGTGACAACCGTTCATTTTACAGTCCGCTTTAACGTATTGCCCTAATTCACATGCCCTATAATAATACGTCCCTATAATAATAGTCCCTATAATACCCTATGATAATATTGTCCCTGTCCCTATTGCCCTATAATAATAAGTCACATGAACTAATTTCCGACTTTAGTGCACAAAGAAACGCAATCGAGCCCACTATTTATTAAAATTGACGCCGTATTAGCATGCGAATATTTTTTTAAAAAGTATATTAGAAAGAACGAAATGAAATTAAATGAAATATATTTGAAATGAATATATATTTATTGTCTGTATTATGGTGACACATTTATGGTGATTGCAATAGATTATTACTCTCATAATTCCCTGTTATCGCAACAGATTGTCGAATTGACTTATTTTCTAAAATATCTAGCAAATGACATTAATTACAATAAAATTAAATCATAAAAAATAAAAAAAAACAAAATTCTAACAATCTTTTGATATTGAAAATTCGTAATAATCATTGTGCCTGAAATAACAAAAAATAACATACCTGAATAACATAAAAATAACACGTGCACGTGTATATGTCCATGTGTATATTTGCATATGTATATGTGCATTATGTATATGTGCATGTGTAAAATGTGCATTTGTATGTCCATATATAACATAAAATAACATGTAAAATAACATAAAAATAACATGTGCCTGAAATAACATAAAAAAAAGATACAACATGAAATAATCGAAACAGACCGGATTAAAGAGTGTAATGTAATTATAAATATAAAAATCAGTAGAAAGGGGATTGTAGGAAAGAGGGGAGAGGGGGGGGGGGAAGATATTTACATGATTTTATGGAAAATGTTTACAAAACACAAAATAAAAAATTTCATAATATTTATTTTTCTATAGTTTCTTTTAAAACTTCTTTTAAGGAATTGATCGTCGGATGAATGAAAAAAAAAACAATAATAAAAGATATTCACAGTAGCGAAGCAGTCCAAGGATCGGGTTTTGTTATGTTAGTTTTGACATTTGATGAATATATGTCCCTTATTTTCGACGAGGACATTGTAGGTTTACGGGCCGTTTATCGCCGGCGCAGTTCACCCTCAATACTTTTATTATAAAACAAAGCTCATACTCCTTAAGAGCCCTATCACATATTTTTTCCAGAAAGGCAAGAAAAGTGGATTTTTGGCGTTCTAATTCCAAGAAATGAAGAGATTTCTACAAACTTTAATTACTGAATTACCTGGACCATTTCTTGATGTTGACCATAGCGGCCTTTAATTTTAGATATAACGAATATTATTTACTTATTCAGCCCATTTTCCGAAAGTCGTTATTCGTAAAACGCTCGGAAGGCAAACTTTGAGCTCCTTAATACAGTAATATCACTACAACGAAAACCGTATACTATTTTTTTTTATGTCCGTCATGTATTCTTGTTGACCATAGCGGCCTTATTTTTTCGTTTTTTGACCACATATCCAAGGTATACATTACTTACAATTACACAAAATTTAAAAAAAAACTTCCTGTATCATTCTAATTTTCTCAGAAATAAAATAAGATTCTTATATAATACTTATACTATATTAAAGTTCACTCTTTTAGCAATACGACATAATATAAATTATTGTCATTAGAAAGGAGAAAACACTGCAAAAAACAATTAGAAATTGTGTATATATTTGCTTGCGCAAGAGAAGAGCGCTCAGTGCCGCGGTTTTCTCCCAGGGTTGAATAGTTATTTATTTATTTTTTTATTTATTTATCCTATCTTTTATAGTTACATCCAAAAAAAAATGCGTTCATTTTTTAAACTCATTTTAAAAGAATACCTACGCTATTTTGTAATAGGCCTCTTAAAAATAAAATCAATCGATTCGTGATGATATCAAACAAAAAAAAAGAACGCAACGAAAAAGAATGTTATTACATTAGCGAATACGGTCTCCTTTTATTGATTTGACATTTATATCGCAAAACATAGAAAGGTTTCCATATAAATATATGACTAAAAGTTGCTGGGTGGTTATCTACCAGCCATGAAATCGGTCTGAGAAATAGATTATCAACACTAAGTTTTAGTTATACATACCTACATATAATTAAAGGGAACAGCTGTTTCCATAATGAAATATGAAAAATATCTTTTGAAAATCGGAATTCCCTCTTCAATCTTTTTAATATCTTTTTCATAAGGGTTTCAGTACCTACTGCCAGTATTTCTAGGGATAAGTATATCATTATTGATCCGATCTGGTCTGGTAGTTGTAAATGCTAAATGGCACCCGAGTAAGGCGGTGTTAGTTTCCGCTTGTGGAATGGACAACTCAATAATGAAGTTCTAATAGAGTTAAAGGCACCGCGACACAGCTTGCTACTTCCTCCTTATTGCCTCCTTTGCAAAGGAAGGGGAATTGTTGCGGTCTGAGGAATAGATTCTCAACATTAATTCGCAGTTATACATACATATATTGAAAGGAAACAGCTGTTTGAGACACATTGGCCTATATTTAGTTTCTTGCAGGCGTAATATTAGATGGTTGTAAAATATAAGAAATTAAGTTCTAAAATATAAGAAATTAGTGTAAATCATTACCAGTTACTATTTTTTTAGTAATCTTGTTCCTAAAATTTACGAATTCCTCTAAATACCTAAATTTTCTGGTTCCTAACCATTACTAAATTTGACAGCTCCACGTGACAGCCTTCGTTTAGAAATTATTTTTGCCTTTCACTATTATAGTGTAAATTGCAGCAAAGTTTGCCGAATATACAAAAGGATATTTTCGGGGACACTAATTACTAAATAATATTTACTCTTGTATAGTACCGCTCATTTCATTGTCATTTCTAGACTATCGCAGTTTTAGACCCCGACAGAATTTTACAGAAGTATGACTTAGAAGTTACAGGAGAAATGTGAACCTAATTGTCATGACTCGATGATATAAAATGACTATATTTTATCCAGCACCCACTTATAAAGCCTATTCAAACTAATAATTTGGTGTTACTTAAATGCTACAAAATCTGTTTGATACACTGTATCACATACTTATCCAAATTAAAACTTGCTTCAGAGTCATAAAATGAATGGCTATAGACATGGCACTTTTCGATTGAACATGTAATATTTACAAATATTAAAATTTGTAATTCATTAAAACAACTTTTTCGAATTTCGGCTTGATGTAGCTACAAACTACAAGCTATTTTGTGACATGTGGATGTGTGACATTTTTATTAAAATAGTATTGTTGCAAGCACATACAAAATTAAATGTTAACCTTAGAACAGGACCCGGCCTAGTTAGGCGACGTTGCCACTAGACTATGCGATATATTATTTTATTGCTTTTGATTCAATTTTGCAAATATTTTTGTGCATAATTCTTAAGCTGAAATTGTTTACTCACATTTTATATTTGCATTACTTATAAATAATAAAAAAACAATAAAAAAAATATTTATTCATTTCCGAAATAATTTTTAAAAACATGTGATAAACAGATTATGCTTAACTAGGCCAAGGCCCGTACCAAGGTAGAATCGACTATGTTTATTGAAATTTGTGAATTCCGCGCACACGTAATATAACTAAGAAAATGAAAAAAAGTATCGTAAACCTTTACTAAATGAGAAATATGTATCTCAAAAATATTTCAATCTAGACAACTATATAACTTGTACATACCTAATACTTTATAATAGAGTAAACGAAAATAATAATTTATACAAAAATAACTAATAAAAGCAATATAAAAAAACATAAATATAAATAAAAAATAAAATGTAAGATAGATTTTTTATTAGGAGAAATATATTCTACAATCAAAATATACAAACTAAAAAAAAGATTAAATAATCAGGTTGATACTCAATAAATAATAGAAACAAATATAATAATAATTCTATAAGCAATAAATAAAAATATTTAATAATAAAGTTAAAGATAAGGAGACGTTTGATGCGGCAATGCTAACGCATTAGGTAGGGCTGTATTAGGTAGGTCTTATGACAATTGCAATTTTCAGGGTCCATTTTCAACTTATTTAATTACTACTCACCATTTTAAAATTATAGTGATTATACTCGTAAACCACTAAAGATATTTAGAAATGACTCACACCCAGAGGCATTATTTCAGGATTCCAGGATTCTTAGGATTCTTTTGCTTACCATTCTAGTAAAAAAATACAAAATAATAAAACACATATAAGCATAATGAACAGGGTGTGATGAATATAGAAACAAAGTAAATAGGGTTTAATTCTTCACATACCTACTCACTCTCTAAAACCATATTATGTGAGTGTATTAAACACCACCCAACCATTCAACCTCCTCAATCGATTTGTTCGCAGCATAAAATTGCAACGAGACGCTCACCAGCCTCTAAACACATTGTACGGAAAACCCGAACTTCTGTTACCGAAAAACACTTTGGCTTTATAGGACCCATTGATTTTATAGTGTAATAAAATCAATGATAGGACCCAAATTGTATAACAAACCTTAACGGTCTACAAAACATTCAGAAATATAAAGTAAATTTAAAATTACGGCAGTATTACTTCAAGTTGAGAGAAATAAGGTGAAAAAGATAATAAGCTATGTTTTAAAATAAACTTCTTTAGATTAGTATTATTATACATTGCAATATATTATGTATTATTTATTTATTTATTCTTTAAATATACAATTCTTCCGATATTTTATATTTATTTTTATTCTGTTATCGATATAATTCGATTATATTTCGATATAATGTTTTTTAAAAAATTTATTACATTAAAATATAATGTTTATTGTATATATTATGATAACATTAAAATATATTGTTTTTTTACATTTTTGTTCTTATTACCTGCTTTATATATTATGAGTTTTATTTTGATTCTATATGGGTCACAAATATATCATTGCCATACTTAAAGTCTACCTTAGTACGGGCTACGGCCTAGTTAGGCCGTAAAACAATTTAAATACAAATTCAAATTCAAATACATTATTCTCTAAAACTCCTATCTACAAAGTAATAAGATCTAACTTATCTGGATCGCAAGAGACGTCCGCACAAGGTAGTCTTAGATACGATTCTGCCTAATGAGAAAATAGTATAATTAAATAAAGTCATGAAACCAAATTAAAATATTTAAAACTAATACCAATATACCCACAAATATTATGATTAAACATATAAGTTTACTAGTAGTAGTACAAGTTGACTTAAAACCATCAAATCTAAAGAAATATTCGTGGAAATAAAAAAAATAGACCAAACAACTCAACAAAATTAAATTGTATTAATAAATAAAAATACAAATTATCCTAGAAGGTACTATTAATAATATTAATATAATAATCAAAACGCACGCCGATATTCAATGTAGGGTACATATAAATATAAAAATATCTTGAATGAATAGGTATATTATAATAATAATAATTATTATCATTATTTCAAAACAATGTAAAAGTAGAGCATATACACATCTCCGGATGTTTACTTAAGACATTGCCTCAATTTCATATTCATAATATTATGTGTTATGAATATTCAATTAGGGTTGCTTATAACTTAATCGGCGGCAGCAACCGCCTGTGACACGTCTGAGTGAAAGGGCGGTAGGACACAACAAGCGTGCCGTCTCTGTCGCGCGGGGCGCCGGAAGAGACGTCGTTGCCGGAAGCCGCGGAAGGAGTGGGAGAAAAGGGGGGGGGGGAGGCGGAAGTCGACCAAGAAGGCGTCAAAAGACGAGTAGAGACGCCTTCAGGCGACTAGCGCGGCGGCTCTCAAAGGAGCCGTGGAGAAAATGGCTGCAGAGACGGCGACAATTCACAAGGGAAGCAGTCCTCCCACGAGCAGTTACGCTTTACAGAATTATGCTCAATTATTTGTTGATACGAGCAAATAAATCAATGCTAGGAGGGGTGTTAAGTGTAGTGAAATAACGAGAGATCAAAATAGAATAATTTAATTTGCAATATAATCCCAACAAGAGTAATAACTGCAACTTAATTTGTCTGTAGAAATACGGTGTTTAAATGGAAGTAAGAAATAATTATTCTTTCTATTTCCCGGATTCGTACGGGAGAGTGATGGTTATTTTGGTGACAATAAATGACATTTTATTCACATATAATTTAAATGACAATAGTTATTTTTGTATAAAACCCAGGGTGTGAACAGCTAGGGACATAAAAGAATTAATTGTGCTTGTGTAAAGAAGAGATAATATCAAAGTTCAAATCAGTAATCCATGTCATATTGGAATTCTACACTTTCGAAGTTTTGTATATCTAAATGATTTTGTGGAATAAACTATTTAATTAATCTAAACTAAAAACTAAACACTAAAAACTGTTTATTATGCTTTATGTGAATCGCTTATTACTTACGGCATAATTGGATGGGGTGGATGTGGTAAAACCCAGAGCCATTGCAAGTTGCGCAGAAATTTATATTAAAAAATATTCTACGTAGACCATATCGCCATCCCACTAATGAACTGTATATGGAAGCTAAAGTTCTTGATTGTAGGTAACTTTTTCTAAAAACTTCCCTCTTAAGGCTATTTTTGGACAGTAACTCAAATTTAGGAATAATTTAGAACCGGCGACCAACGAGACAAGTTGTAGAAAATAGCTTAATAATACCCAGAAGGAAAACATCATTTGGTCAAAGACATTACTCTTTCATTGCGCCGAGATTTTACAATCTGATCAATATGGAAATAAAAATGAATTTGACATTTAAGGAATTCAAAAATAAATTAAAGAAATGGTTATCGAATCATGACAGACTAACCATACATGAAATGTTAGAAATAATAGTATAATAAAACTTAGGTGCACAAATTATTAACATATTTTTAAACTTATATGTTAAGTATTTTTTAACATTGAACTAACTACCAAAAAATATTTGACTTTGACAGTAAATTATACTTTTAGACTAGGTATTTTTATATTAAATCTTATATTACTTAAAACATAATATTAAATATTAATGACTGTTTCTTTCTTTTCTCACATATAACTTTATTTATATTATTTAATCGAATTTTATATTATATTTATTGCCGATTTAATAATGGAATTGCATTTCATTTATTATATATTTTTAATATTTTTTTATTATTATTATTTTTTATTTTATTCTGAAGACCACATTTTAGGGCAATTTAGTGTCATTAGCTTTTTACTAAAACTTGTACATTTGTAGGCAACCAAGCAATCAAGCAAACTTAATTGTAATATTGAAGTCCTGTCCACCCTAGAACGGGCTAGTCCCAGTTGGGTGACAGAAACAAATAAGCAAAAGGTTAAGGTTTTGCCATTCGGTTCCTGTTATTTTTGTAAGCTAATCAATGTTTTATAGTAATTAATTCTTAAATAAATAAATAAATAAAATCTTGTTTAATAAGGTTTATTATGTAAACAGTGTTTACAATGTCGTTATTTGAATCAATAGTTGACTTTAATCTTACCTTAAAGCAAAAATCAATCAAGTGCAGTATCACAGCAAGAAAGTAAATACGAAATCACATGTAGACAGAAAACAGAGCACCCAACGTAAACCGACGGTATGACAACGGCCCAGTCACAGAATCTTCTCTGCCATCCATACACTATCTCTCTATATTTGTCTTGCTTAAATAATCACGACACAGATACGATAAATAAAACAGACACAGTAATTACCGTGTCTCTTCCATCCCCAATTTTTTAGACAACCCCAACGAAAAACAAAAGAATGAAGACGGCACAGGCGCAAAATCTTACCTGACACCCACAAACTGCTCATCTATATCTCACTTATTGACTGTTTCTCTTTCATCCATAAACTTATTCACCGCTTTATCTTTCGGGCTAAGATAAAATTACTCACTCAGTACTATTCAGTTATGTTTACTAATAATAGTTAATATTGATATAGGTTTAAAGTTTGTGATAATTTCTATATATGTTAAATATATACCTTGTATATAAAAAATATAAACAACTGTGTTTTTTAAAATAAAATATATAAAATCGTGTAATTATTAAATAAATTACTTTAAAACAATTAAAATTAAAAGCCTCTATGACTCTATGACGCAATTAAAACACTCTATGACTTTCTTCAGCCACGCACTTCAACTTAGCTGCTTTAGAATGTAACGTTACACTTGTAAACAAACGCAAAGTGCTAGTTACAAATGGGTTTGAAATTAGCTATCTTCTTTTATTTAGGTTATGTTATATGATATATGACATAATTTTGGGCTCGATTGCGTTTCTCTTCAACTAAAATCGGAAATTAGTTCATGTGAACGAGACAGAGCAGTACGTCAGACCGGAATGGGAAATGAGCGGTTGTTACTTTTCCGCATTAAATATGCCCACCGAAGTTAAATCAGCTAAATCTAACACCGCACGACATGTGTTCAAACTTATTCGATGTTTATAAGTTCGACGGGTAGTTTATGTGCGGGGAAATCGACGATAGTTTATTTCATATTCCGTTCTAACATGTTGCTCTGTCTCGTTCGGTTGAACTAAGTTCCTATTTTAGTTTACAAAGAATCCCAATCGGGCTCATTATACGGTGTGTTATTACTGCACGGGTCTTTTATTTCTGTGGGTGAATCAGTACAACGTGGTAAGCAATTTTTGATAAAAAAATTTGGAAAAAAGAAAAACTATATATTTTTCGTTTTTTTTTAAATTTGAAAATTTGAAGAAGTTGACTGTTCATTAAAGGTTTGAGAAGCGTTTGAGCGCGCTGCGCCATCTAGCGGTAGGTAATAAGTAGTAAATAAACAATATCAGCAACATTTTACCAACCGCTAGATAGCGCTTCGTGATCGTATCTTTTCATACTATTTAAAACAAAATAAAAAAAAAGAAATAAAAAAATCTATTTTTTTAAAAAAATATTTTTTTAAATTAAAAATGGCCTATTTTTTGTACTGTTTCACCCACAAAAAAACCCTTGCAGTAATAACACCCCGTATACATATATTATATAATAAAATATACCGAATAATTTTGGTTAGCATAGCAAAATTTTGGTCAGTCTTATGTATCGATGGCAAGAAAATCGAACAAAAATGTAGTCGATTTCCTTGCCAGAACTTTGCATGGCTCTAAGGAATACGAATATGTAGATTAAACTTAAAAATCCCACCTCCTCCAGGAGAGACACTATAAAAAGAAGAAGAGCTATGTCCACCCTAGAACGGGTTAGTCCCACACAACTAAACTAGAGACGATAGCAAATCCCTCTTCATGTCACACAAGTCGCGTCCTGCATGCCCTAGGAATAAGACGCCTGTGGCTGGGAATGAGACGTCTGTGTATTCTGCGCCATCTTGTTTATATGGGTTAGAATGTTTTTTTTCCAAATATTTTTTTTTCTGTCAATTTTGCATCACGTGTGTCTTTGAAGCAATGCAGTATAGCGTACTGGTTTGATTGGCGGCAAAATATGGGTTTATTGAAGTAGTTTAAACTAAATTGAGTTGAACAGATTTAGCGCTCGGCGCTCGAGGGAGTTTGATATTTTTTGGTTTCCATTAAAATTTTGTAATGAACGGGTTTATAATCATACGACAATCTCTTACAACCAACACTACCATGAAGTGTTTATATGTATGGGTGCATGTAACACGTGTGAAGCGTGTGCCTTGGTAAAGCATTCGATCTACATAATTGAAATGCAATTCCGTTAATTTTATCCCAAAGGAAAGTGGTGACCTAGACGGGAATCGAACCCGGAACTAACAATGCAAGATCAGGCGACCTATCCACAAATTCCACTGAGACGTGTCAGATGTTAAACGGACTGACTGACAAATGCTGTAATTTTTGCCATATACTAAGTCAGTATTCACAGATTTCCCGATATCTAAACTAAACTAAATTAAAAAAAAAACGGTTGTGTCACCCCAAGACTTTCCTGTCAAGTAGCCAGGAACTTAATTCATCTGAATATTAATTTCATAAATCCTACCATCATCCCCCCCAATCTAGCGCCACACTTTAAATCCCCCCCCCACCCCGATGATGATAATGATGATGATGATCATGAATTAGAAATCAAAATCGTAAACGAAATTGAAATAGAAATAAAAATCGAAATCTAAACCAAAACCGAAACCGAAATCGAAATCAAAATCGAAACCGAAAACGAAATTGAAATAAAAATAAAAATCGAATTCTAAACCAAAGCCGAAACAGACACCAAAACCGAAACCGAAATCGAAATCGAAATCGAAATCGAAAAATATCGAAAACGAAATCGAAACTCGTATACAAAATTTTGGGTCTCTGTTGTTGATCGTTGAGGAGTTCCCTCATCGGAAGCCAACTCAGGGTGGACGGATTTCAACCACAATCTTTTCAGCTCATGCCATGACCAAATGATGCCTGCATGCCAAATTTCAGCTCAATCGATGAAGGGTTTCGGCGCTATCGTTGGATAATACACACAGACAGACACACAGAGGAAAGTAATAGAATCACAGTACAGACAAAACTGTTCCTAGTCAATGATATTGCTGTTTTATAAAGGTAGGTACCTATGAAGTTGCAGTTTTATAGAGGAAATTTAAGGCCAAAAACTTTGCATTAAAAATATATATTTAATTATTAGAAATATTGACCCCTATTATTAATGCAGATTTGTCATTATGTTGCTTAATTCCTTTACTGTAAAATTCTAGTGGACAGGAATTCATGAATGTGTGAGGGACCACCCCTCACTAGACTCCAGGTCGTGCGGTGTGAGGTGGTGGTATCAACTTGCAGGTTATCTCCGTATTAAAAGGCGGTTTTGAGTGAATCAGAAGGTATTTATTGAATTGATTGAGAGTTCGATATTGCCAGTTATAACGCTTTCCGAATAAGTAATATTGACGCAAAGGTGTTGGTGCGCGACTGAAGTTACGAAGTTACGAGGATGTATGGATGAGGATATCACTTGTGCTTCTAGTATCTCGTACTGGGCACGGCTCAAGTCTGTGGGATTGCAGACTGATGCGTCTCGATAAGGAATGGAAGGAAAAGGAAGCCAAGGAGCCGGACTCGTTGAGCGACCTCGTGAGAGGGGTACCGAGTATGCCGTCGCAACCTTGGGGGAGGTGATCACTCGAGGAATGATACTTTGATCGCCGGTTTATATAGGCCGGGAAATGATGCAATCCAAAATATTCCGAGTAAAAGTATTGTTTCATCGTGCTGATTCATCGCTTACGGGTTAAAATAATAGCTGAATTGTGTCAGTGTATTTCACTGGAAATTAATGCATTTGTAGATTGCATGTGACGTTACTTAAGGGCCGTTACAAATACTTCGAAAACTTTTTTCACCGACTCTTCAAAGTAAATTTTTCCCCTTGCAAAAAGTTATCTAAATTCTGAAAAAAAAAAACTCTTTTGGAGCAAGGTCTGGCAAGTACGGTGGGTGACTGAGAGTCTTCAGCCGCAACTCCTGCAACAATGCGACTGTTTGCAGTAAAATTTGTGGTAATACGTTGTCATGCAGAAGCAGTGGCGATGTGCGATTAACTAGGCTGCGTTATTAATCGCGAGCTTTTCCACCATTGTTTGCAGTTCTCAACAGCACATATTTACGGTAACTGTATAGCCGGACTGCAAGAAGCTGTAATAGAAAACACCGGCACAGGATCTCATATTTAAAAATAATGCAAATTTTCTTTTTTACTATGGATGCAACAAATGAAATATTTGGGCAAAAACAAACGACGGAAACACACAAAAACAGCTGATTCTTAGAAAACAATAACGTGGCTTTGAATTAAAATATATCTGAATTCGAAATTCCAACTCAAACCAAAGTTATCCAAGTTCAAAGTTGTCAGTATGAATACACAGCAATTAGATAGGTAAGGACCCAATATTTAAATGAGGTTTTTTGGGAACAATAAGGCGATTCAATAATTATTTCCACCACCCGTGTAGTTTCCATATGAAGTATGTATCTAAACATGGGCGCCGTCAGCAGGGTGCAAGGGGGTGCACTTGCACCCCCCTGTCGGAAAAAAATTCATATAAAATATTAGTATTTTTTATTTTATTAAGTTACTGTTTGAATCAAAACAGTCGTCTAGCTTGCTGTCCAAATTTGTTTATCACCTTGTCATTAAAGAGCAATGGGACCTTTACTATGAAAAAATTCCCCACGGCGGACAAAGCTGAAGCATACCTAAATTGAAAGCTTTCAACCTGTAGTTTTGCTAAGTAAAGGGGAATTATTGTGGCGTATGGGAATACCGAAATATAATTACATTAATAATTCAGGTACGGTGATCGTATTATTCTAATTTTGTACTGTATGTAAATGTTTAGTACTGTATATAGATATATTTAGTGTTATTTGATGACTAGCTTGATATAGCGGTTAGAGTGGCAGACTCAAAAGGTTGTGGTTTATAGTCTTGTCGAGGCATCAATCAAGGCAATCAAGGCAATCAAGGCAATCAAGGCATTAACAAATGAAAGAAGATATACAAATATTGTCCTTTATTATTCGTCAATCTATGATTATAATATTATTCAGGTTTATATATGTATGATTATTTATTATAATATTATCCAGGTCTTTTGTTACCTGACTACCTTCTCCTCCCACCTCGGAAGCCGTTCGGTGCCATGCCGAACACGTTTGAAATATTTTAGCCTTTTGGAAAAACAAACATTATAAAATGGTCATAGAAATAGTAATTAAGAAATCTCATTTTCTCAGCTTTTCCATTAGTTATGGGAATAAAAAATACGCAGTGGTAAAGTCCGTAACATTATCTAAAAACTTTTATCTGTTTCGTTTGTGTCCGCTAGTAGGGTAAAAGTTCTTTAGTGTCCTCCTCTACACTTTTCTATTTAATTAGTTAACAGTAATAGTGTATAGATAGATGCAGATGCACCTCCCTAAAAGTCAAATCAAATCAAATCTCATTTATTGTCTTCAAAAACTTTTAAATAGTTGTTTAGACATTTTATATAGCCGTTTAATGTTAAAATAACTTTAAAATGTATACTAAATATTTTATTACAGACTCACCACGCAATTGAGTTATATTAGATATTTATAACTACAGATAGTCATGAAATTATAATATTGTAATCCTGGCGGCGCCCGTGTATCTAGAGTTAATCCTTCTGATTATTCGCAATCTCAAGTACATATTATTATAGTATTATAGTGGCCTGTCGCGTGTCGCGTCAATATGTCATCTTTACGCGATAGCATCAGGAGCAAACACAGTGAATAGATTATGCAGAGAAAGTTTATTAAACATTAACTGTAAAACTTATTGGAATACTATCAATGTTAACAATAATTCCTTACTAAATAAATTAACCGATAAGTCTGTTCGTATTCCTTAGCCATGCAAAGTTTTTTTCTATTCCTAAGTAAGTACCTAGTAAAATAGGTAATAAAGATTTTTCTTACTGATTATGAAATTACTCTTTATAATACTGCATACTAAGAGCAACAATCTAGTTAGATAATGCACACATATCAGAGAAGAATATTTATTATAGGTGTGCAGCAGATAATCCAGCACACAATAAGCCGGGTCACGTACGCGGTTGGTTATAAACATGTTCGTGCATTAAAATGATGGAACATTTCCCGTTGACGTGGGACTCTGTGTCTGCTAATAACTTATAGCTATATAAGTTAGATAGACCGTCTTCTATGACAATGTCATGTTACTGCTATGCTATCCAGGTATATCAATGAACAGTGGCGTGCATTGTGTTTGGATTTAAAGTAGGCATCATACACTGTGGAGTGGGGTGAGACTGATTAATTTGAATATAAACATTAAATTATTACAATTGAACTTGCCAAAGTTTTACTTTTCCGGCTCACCAGCCGGCCAGTAGAGAAATAATATTTATTATTACTTAATATTACCCATCAGGCAGCCTCCACGCGGAAGTACGAGCCCGGGTAGCTTTCTGGCCTGCAGGCCAGTTTCCCCTAGGAATCAATCTTCGCTCCTGGACGGTTAGCACACCGTGCGGCGTCAGCCAATCGACTGTGCATTCCGACTGATTCGGTTGAGCCTGAAAACGGCTTTGTTTCCTATAGAGCGGGGGCTGTCGTTTATCTTGTGGCAGCCGCTCTTGAAACAACCATTCGGATACCCGATACCGGTTGAACAGCCGGGCAAAGAATGCCGTGGTCCGCGATAGATTCGGTAGATACCGAATCACTTCTACACAAGGAAGAGGACCGCGCAAGCGATTTTGAATCTGTGACCAGTCTGCAAGCCGGAGAAATGTGGCCATAACTGGTAGCGAGGGCGCTTGCTCTGCCCTCTGGATTAACTCACCGGTGCCGGGCGGTAAGAGTTGGTCTCTCGCGGGCTGGTTTGGGGGAGCTATAGTATTGTCATTGTCTAAGTCTTCTAGGCTCATCCCACGGCTGAAAGAATGATCACATATCGTTATACCGGCCTGGTGTGATCGGTTCTCTCATTGTAATTGATACCGCCCAACAGCCCCGTCACGTAGATGGTCGTTTCTGGTAAGGACTCTGATTCCCCTGTCACGACAGGTGGAACAGTGTCTCCGGGAGATGACCTACGATCGCTGCTGGGCGGTTAGTGCATCGTGCGGCTTCTGACGATCGACTGTGCACTCAGGCATATACCGGGTGGTCTAGAAACGTTCTTATACGTTTCCTGAGCAGCAGGGGGAGGATGTTGACCTGATATCAGCCAATCTTGAAACAACTCGTTGGCCGTCGAGTGGTACACGGGCAGAGGACGCCACGGTCCGCGATAAATTCGAACTTAATTACCGCCAACATCAGGTAGAGGCCGCGCAAGCAACTTCGAACCTATAACCAGGCTGGAGCACGGAGAAATCCGTCCAAATCTTGTACTAAGAACGTGAGCTCGCCCCAATGGGTCATCTTAACAGTGCCTCGCTGTAAGGCGTTGGACTCTTACAGGCTTGTGGCATAGTTAGACTGTGAAATATGTAGTCTCTAAGTCTCTGAGTTTACTCCTCGGGAAATGGAAAGTTTCGATATTGTTATAACTTCTTGGGGCGACGGGTTCGCAGTAGTTAACAACCTGCAAGGTTTCCAATGTAGTCACTGTGGCAACATTGGGCTCAATTGCGTTTCTTCGTGAACTAAAATCGGAAATTAGTTCATGTGAACGAGACAGGGCAATACGCTAGAGCGGAATGTCAGCGAACTGCCCACCGAAGATAAGGCATCTGAATCTAAGAGCGCACGAAATGTGTTCAAACTTATTCGGACGGCTATAAGTTCGACAGGTAGTTTTGAAGCGGGAAAATCGACGATCGTTCGTTTCATATTCCGCTGTAACGTATTGGTCTATCTCGTTCAGTTCAGTTCAGTTTATTTTCAAAAATCTTTACAGATTTCAAATCCAAACTAGAAACATATATACTAAAATATCCGAATTAAATTAAAAACCATGTTGTGCAATTACACATTTAAAGAACTTACAGAAAATTTAAACCTAATTAAGACAATAACAAATCGATTGTCAAAATATTATTTATATGTAGTTATATTATATCCCATTATGTGACCAAATAAAATTCAAGAAAAAGTTCTTATAAAAAAAACAAATTTAAAAAAAACAGAAATAACAGGTAATAATAATAATTGAAAGCATGAGAAATAACTTGAATTTAAAGAATAAGAAATAAAATTAGTATAATTTAACGATTAAAATTAAAATATAATTTTAAAATATCACATCACAATAATAATAATATTTAGTCGCATTCACTTAAAACAAATAAAATTAAAAAAAAAAAATATATAAAAAAATTTGAAAAGGAATTACAATTTATAATCATTTCATTTAAAATCGTTACATTGTATGTTTTAAGTTTCAAGTTTCGTTTACCGTCTTCTAAACTTATAAATAGTTGAGTTTACCGTCTTTTAACTTATATATAAGTAGTTCGCTTGAACTATTTTCAGTTTTAGTTCATGAAGAAACGCAATCGGGCCCATTGTACGCCTGAAAAATTAATTAGTTCAAGGCTATTCGTTGTAGCGTAAACGTATCGCTAAAACCTAGTTTAAATTTATATTAGAAGTGAGTAATAGCGAACTACCCTGATTACATTACGGGGCTAGATGACGCAGAAAATAGCGAGCTCAATCCTGTAAGTAGAAGCTTCGCCTATCCTACTATCAAATACGATTTATAATCAATCTCCTATCCGGATGGATTCCGCACGCCATCTAGCCATGTCGCCACGACATCGAGCGAACAGAGGCGCCTCAACCGTGTTAATTAAGTTTGCCACCGATAAATGCAATATTACTAGGCAGCGTGTACCACTTAAGGCTGTATACTATGTAGATATGTTCTAAATACGGCGAAGGAAAATCCTTATAGTAGCATGTAGCTTGTGGCGTATACTACAAAGCCAAATTTACATGCAGCATGACGTGATATCAAAAAGGCAGTGACAGCATATGTCTAACTTTTATATTTAAGTAACAAACAGTAGTATTTTATATTACAAAAATAATTTAAATCGTTAGGTCATGTTTATTGGTCATATTATCAACAATTTTGAATTATTATCAAAATAAGTAAATTTATCGTCTCAAGTGTTTAAAACAAAAGACTTTTCCCTTTAACTGCATAAATAGTTAAAGAGATAATACGACATAGGTATGTAAAAATATAACCCTTCTTTTGGCAGTCAGGAAATAAATCATAGCACTCAGTACTAACCAAACCACACTCATAATTTCATCACAAGTAAAAAGTTTTACCGCCCAAAGAAGTGGGCACGGGCCAGCTAGTGACTAATATAATTCAAAGTATCGATCAAATCGCGTCTTTCCCGCGTCTTTCATAATGTCGTAATATTGTATCTATTTATTTATTTAGTAATTTATTCATATTTTTTTATACATATAGCCACATTATTACCAATGTTATAAAAAAACTCGGAAAAAATTATCACGCAAATGTAGCAAATGGTCAGTTAGGACTGTACTGTCCTGTATCTAGGCGGGTCAGAGTAAACAATTAAAATTAGCGAATTAATTTATAAAGAACTAAATTGATTAACGTTTTATTTTTAGAAATAGTAAATGTACCTGATTAAAATTTAATATATAATATATTATAATAATCTGTATATATATTACCTAATCATATTTATGTAATAATATGGTAAGTACCTAAATTCGAATATAATAAATAATAAATATATTATGGTATAAACATATTTATATTAGAATACAATTATATAAATACGATTATAAAAATATTGCGAAAAATAAGAAATACCATACGATATATTATGATTATATGCATAATACTTTATGTATATGTATACAATATTAGCTTTAAAATCAACCATTATATGTATATACGCTTTACAAGTTTTCGGATTTAGGCCTTCCTAATTAAAATAACCATTTATTTATATTATATTTAAACTGTTGAATGTTCTCTAGGTATTTCCATTTCTCTTTTATGTCATGATATAACCTATTGTCGTTGAAATGTTTATCTTGAAATATTCTAATAGAAAAGAAAGCATTGTTACATTACTATCACTTCTGTCCCATGCTCCAATGGTAAGTCGCTCTTTCTCTGTAAAATGTAACATCTAAATAAACGTGATCAAATATTACCATATGTGCTCTCTCTAATCTCTCTTTAAAATTATCGAGGTATAGAGAACTCAAAACTAAAACTCTGGACGTGTTCACGGACCTTGTAATCAACCACCACGACCAGGTTATTCACAAGCTTTTTCTGACTTAGAGTCTTAGATAGAGTCGACTGCGGATAATAGAAAGAAATCTCCTTGATAGACGGGTGTCAGTTTGGGAGCTAATGGCCCTGTTGCAATTTGGCCACTAAGACCTATGTGTAGGATCGGCCAAACGCACGTGTCAACATCCATCCGGCGACCTCCACGCAAAAGCTCGAATCCGGGTAGGACTTTCGAATGCGGGCCAGTTCCCCTAGGAGGATCAAGGTTAATCAAGGATTCAAATTACTCAAACAAGCAGGCAATCGAGCAAGAAAAGAGAACGCGAATACGGCAATAGCTCTGGGATAGCAAACAGGATATATATTTTATGATTAAAGTAACACATCTTCAGCAATTTTATTATGTACTTTTGCCTATTAACTGGTTGTGTTGTCGTTTGTAATTAATCAATCGAAGTACTTATATTTATTAATATATTCAAAAGTATAGTAACCAATAACAATAAAGGTATCTTAGTCGATTCTTTCGACGTGCGCAGGCATACTTGGTTTTCTCCTCATTTTTATTCTGGACAATATAATTTGTTGATCTGTTCCATGTAAAAAGACTTCCTTGAGTGCTTGGTGAGAGCTTGCAATTATATCAATATCATAAGTATATGCCAGTAGTTGTATAGGAATATTAAAATGGTTCCTTAATTCACTATATTATTGTATTTATTGATTGTAACATGTCATAATAATGGAAAGCCATTATTATGACATGTTATTATTAATATTATATTATTATTATTATTATTAAATTTTGGTAGATTTAGCAGTTCGAGACTTTGGTCATAGCTGTAGTGGTGGCATAATTATATCATTTTAGTGACTTTTTTGCACACCCAATAAGTCTAAGGTCTCCGATAATATGTGAAATCCAAATCTGGAATGCGTCCTCCAGTACTGGCCGTACATATACCTTATAGGTTACAGAAAGATCTCAAGCGTTAGTACCTGGGAGGCCTTTTGAATGAGATTTAGCTTTTCACAATAACAGTTATTCGCTCAACTTATTATCACACATTGACTCGTTACAAACATAAAACAAAATTTTTAATAATAAAAAAAATTACAAAAAAAAATCATTTTTTAAATAAGTGCAAAAGCCATGTTTTGGTGAAACTTAGAACGGGCTATTTAAATTGAATGCGTATTCAAAATTTCGGGTCTGTGCTGTTGACCTTTGAGTTACCTCGTTGGAAGCCTACACTGGGTGCCGCAGTCCTGTCTTCGTAAAACTTAGAACGGGCTGTCGTAATTGAATATCTATAATATTGACCATTGAGAAATTCTCTCGTCGGGAGCCAACCCTAGGTGCAGCAGCTATGTCATGGTGAAACTTAGAACGGGCTATCATAACTAAATGCGTATACAAAATTTCGTGTGTGCTTTTAACTGTTGAGGATTCGCCTCGTCAGAAGCCAACCCTGGGTGTAGAATCAGGTCGCGTTTACCATAATAAATACATTGTCATCGGAAATGAAGCAACATGTAAATTTTCAACTTCAATTTCAACTGTTTTAACTTTCTTTGAGGATTTCCCTCAATTCCTCATGGATCTCATCATCAGAACAGGATTTTGATAAAAATGGGACCAATCTGGAAGTGGGTCCTTTCAAAAAAAAAAAGAATTTTCTAAATCGGTTCATAAATGAAGAAATTCTGACTTAACAAAAATGACAAAAAATAAAACCGAATTGGTAACCTCCTCCTTTTTTAAAGTCGGTTAAAAATGCAACTCTATTGCGATTCAACATCAAATGAAAACTAAATGATTCATCGCTTTCCATCTTCCAAACATCATTGAAATTACTAAAATATTTATTTTTCTTTCCAATCAATTCCAGCAATTACAAACTCGATGATAAAATTAAAGTCATTTTGCAATGATAATATTATGCTTAGGATCGTAATTGCAATCGAACCAATTAAGGAATAAGGGCCGGTAGCGAGGTACCAGAACTCGAGAGCAATAATACTAAGATCCGCCGTTCGGGTTGATTTAAAAGGTAGAGTTATGGTGGCGACGGAAGAGCTTAAAGAGTGGTCCCGGCGCATCCGGGCTTTTATTCATCTCAACAATTTCCACTCGAATCGCCCCTCGAATTGAATACGCCAAAAGGGGTGGACAGGGGGCTAGAAATGGGGGGAGGGGGCAGCTGGCAGGCTCATTATTTTCATTGTTCTGCCGCTTGGGGGCAATTTAACAATGAGGCCGTCTGCTTGTAACAATGATTCTGCGCGTGGACAATATGAACAATGAGCGCTCTATCGAATATTAAAACGGAAAAGTCCAAGATCAATACAGATTAAAATATAACTATCGTGGGACAACATAATATGCAAATGGAACACTCTTTGAAATGAAATGAAATGAAATCATTAGTATTTATTTAATGATATAAGGTACTAAATTAAAATTTCCAAGTTGCCACGTTCTTAGGCAGATATTATATTTAATATATTTTTTTAAAAGCACAAATAACGCCATTCATATATACATTAATGAACAGTATTCAGTATGAAATTAATTCAATCGGAATATAAAATAAAAAATCATGAATAATCAATTAAAACTAATCAAACAGAAATATTCATTTGGCAGTAGCGTTGAATAAAATCGGCTTTACACGGCAGACATATATTCAAAAATAAAACCAGAGCTGATTCCACGTACATGTATACATACATATGTATACATAATAAATAATTATCATAAAAATATTAGTCATCTTAGAGTATAAAAATATTAATAGTAGTCATAGAGTGCCTAAGGACTCCTTCTCTGTACGTGGAGCCCGTCTCTGGAATGCTTTACCCACGCGTATAAGGATAGCACCTAGTTTGTTTTGCTTCAAACGCAGGCTCAAAAAACACTTGAACCCACGCTCATAAACTTTTCCTTATTTTTTCTATTTTTTCCTCCATATTGCGTCCCCTGCGTCATTATAGGTTTATTGTTTGTTTTTTCTTAAATTTATTGTCTTGTTTTCCTGCTGAATTTAAATGATTGAAATTTAATTTATTAGTTCATTTTTACCGCATAACATGTAATTCCACAAGGTTAAGGTTAGCTGTAAGATATTGCGTTTAGGCAATAAGCTCGCATTTTTGTTAAAGAAAATAAAGCTTTTATTTATTATTATTAATTATTATATACAAAAATAAACACACAATAAAAGTATCAAAACAAAAATTGAAAAAAAAACATGTTAAAGGTCAGGCATGGTACGTTAAACATTGTAATCTTCATATTAAATATTAAATTCGTAATGTTATTATATTATTTTTTGTTAAAAATGATGTTTTTGGTTTTTATAAAATTAAACAATAAAAAAAATTAGGTAGCCGAATGGTATATATTATTGATGATAATTTCATGTAAAGGAGTTGGCATGTTCAAAAAAATCACCATGCTTATAGAAAGCATGTAGGAATTGCAGCTTTTGTTTAATAAACCTTTAAAACGCCTTTATTTATATTTTTCTTGTGGAGAGTGGTAGCTGGTTAAAGAGTTTGATGATAAAATATTAAAAAAACTTTTGTATTTGCTTAAGGCATACTTTAGGCAGGACAATTTCATCACGTCTGCGTGTATTGTGGGAGTTCATATTCCCGTTTACCCCTTAGTCGTTAATATTAGATTTAGCATATAGTAGATACTATAAAACATATTCAGAGGTAAAAGTCAGTATTTTGCACTTAATTAAAAGTGTTACGCAGTGTGTCACGGGATACTCCTGCAATTATTGTCAGTGGACTTTTCTATGAAATGAAAACCCTGGAGCTGTCTGTGGCGTTCCCCCCGTATACCATACGAAATTTGGAATGCCGCAATGACCACCAATACCTCTTTCGCGTAAATAATTTAGGATGCTTGATAAGGAAATGGAGTCGGCTAAAGTAGACCAGGATGAGTAGATCAGTCTACCAGCAATTATCTCGTATGCTGACGACGACAACGAAAGGGTAAGATGAATTTGACACGATAATGGCGCTAAGGACCCATTTGTTTAAATAAGTAAGACTAAGTAACATCACGGACGGTTGAGTAGATTTAGTACTTAGGTACATAACATTGGCATTATGTACGAAAAATATCTTCAAGAAACGTTGGAAACAAGCGATAGAATGCTCCAAATGTCATGGCTTTCATAAGGAATAAGAACATGGATTGAACAATCATCATTATAAGATTTACAATGCCAATAGCTCCAGTCGTGCTATATGCCTTGAAAGCAAAACTTAAGAGTTGTCAACTAATACGGGCCAACCCGCAACCCCAGGAAGGTATAACTATATTAGATCATTAGTTCTGCCGCGGGGTGAACGCAGTGACTTGACAACACAGTGCATCGCCTAACTCTTTATTATTTTTTAAATTTATCTATAATATTACAAATATTTTTAAAATTCAAAGCCATCCTAACTAGGCCTCACCTGTACTTAGGTGGGCTTAAAATAAAAGAAGGTAGAGTGGTTTTCGTAACTTGCTGTATTATCTTTGTATATTATTATGTTACATTTAAGAAGATAGATATGTATCCAAAATAATAAAGTTTAATAATATTAAATTTAGGTATATAGGTACATACATATAAATATACACGTACAAATAAATATATACTTTATAGATAAATATAAAATAATACTATATATATATATATATATATATATATATATATATATATATATATATATATATATATATATATATATATATATATATATATATATATATATATATATATATATATATATATATATATATATATATATATATATATATATATATATATATATATATATATATATATATATATATATATATATATATATATATATATATATATATATATATATATATATATATATATATATATATATATATATATATATATATATATATATATATATATATATATATATATATATATATATAGTTAATATTTGATTGGTTTTGTGTAAAATCTTTTTTTAAAGAATTCGTTTAAAGGATGACACTTTGATGAAAAAATAAAAATAATAAAAGCCACTTACATAGCTGGAAGGTTTTTCCCGGACTGGATTGGGAAATGCTTATTTTAAATGAGATGTATGTCTGGATGAGCACTACTTTCGACAGTGCAATGTAGGTTTAATTGTAGTGCTCATCCAGACATACATCTCATTTAAAATAAGCATTTCCCAATCCAGTCCGGGAAAAACCTTCCAGCTATGTAAGTGGCTTTTATTATTTTTATTTTTTCATCAAAGTGTCATCCTTTAAACGAATTCTATATATATATATATATAAATATATATATACATGTATATATATATATATATATATATATATATATATATATATATATATATATATATATATATATATATATATATATATATATATATATATATATATATATATATATATATATATATATATATATATATATATATATATATATATATATATATATATATACATATATCTCACAAATCGTGCTATTTTAATATATATGTTACTATTGTCTCCGTTTCTTGTCGACCCATAGTCAAAAGTGACTTAGTTAGGTTTTTCTTTACGCCGTGACTAGTCCTAGATTTCAGTCCTCGTGTTCATAACTACGCCATTATGCTCGTGAGAGTCCAACGCCCTACCGCGAGGTACAGGGAAGCTAATACAGCTGGCCGGCCACGCGCCCTCACTATCAGATTTGGCCCGACTCCAAGTCCTCTGGTCACGGATTTGTTGTCGCTTTTGCTGCCACTACTTGACGAAAACGGTAATTCAGTTATACAGAGAAACATAATATGTCGTGGACAGAGGCGTCCTTTGACCGTTACGGTCACTCGGGATTGGGTGGCCAACGGATTATTTTAAGGATAGATGACGTCAGGTTTACAACTACCCCCGCTCTCAAAGGGAACATTCTTCCCCAGAACCCCGGTTTTTCGCTGGATGGACAAAATGCATATATCCGTCTTCATATCGATTTTTTTAGCGCGTTCAGAAAGTAAAAATGCCATTGGAAAATTTTAAATAAATACTAAAGTAATGCAATGGCGTAACATAAGTAATTTAATTCCTTTGTCAAAATATATTCTTTTTGCTCGCTGGCTATGCTTTGAGGCCGTATGCTGGAGCAGACGGCTTCCGGCAGCAAGACGGCGAGCTGTGACGCGCTGCTTTATTTTGCCGAGAGAACAAAGGTTTTTTTAAAAGGCTATTTTTCCTATTGATGGCTGTATAGCGGCTCATCGTTATAAAATATGTATTTAAGTAAATCCCGTGTAATCAGTTGTGTCGCTTCAGTTTCTGATAGCGGATGGATATTTCGAGCGTCGTGATTCTATACGATTTCTCCATTTGTTTTATCCATAGCAGGCACGATATATACCCGCAAAATTAAATAAAGACCTCGAGTTCCCTCGAGAGAAGACCCGACGCCGGATGAATTGAGACATCGGAACCAATTTTAATTTCATTGCCCTTTCGTCAATCCTAACCGCTGTGTAGAGTTTTAATGCTCTGAGTCAGATCGCACTTATTTCATCGAGTAACCTTTGGAATGCTAATACTACCGATTAACCTCTGGAATTCTAATACTACCGATCGGTGGTTTTTCCGTTGCGACAACTCGCGGTCGGCCGATCTCCGTATTTATGCAATTATGCAATTACATGCGAAAAAAATCGCCTTCATTGGATAAGTCACTATTATAAATTAGTATGCGTGCACTAACACCCCGGGCAAAGGTTGCCGTGGTCCGCGATAGTTTCGGTTACACCATTTCACCGCTCCGTAAGGGAGAGGACCGCGCAAGCGACCTCGACCTCGTAACCAATCGAGAGACCGGAGTAGAGACTGATCGCAATTGAAAGTAAGACCATGAGTGTAAGCCCGCTGGGTAACATACCTGGTTATCTCGCGGATAAGGCGTTGGCCTCTTACGGGCATGTGGCGGAGCTTGACGGTGGACTATTTTGTCCGTCTTCTGCGCTCACTTCACGGGAGATAGAACGAACAATCGTTAAAACTTCCTGAGGTGACGGGTTCGCCCGTTGTAGTTGACAACTGTATTTGCACAAAAACCCCCACCAAGATATTTTCGATTGTTGAAAACTGATGATGAAAACATAATTTATAACAGTAGTATTGGATACTTGCCACTCACATGGCTTGAATGTTTTCCCCGGACTGGATTGGGAATGTCTTATTCTTGAACGAGATGTATAGTATGTTCGGATGAGCACCACTTTCGAAAGTGCAATGTAGGTTTAATGGGATCCCTTTATCGCTAGCGAACGATCGCTCTTCATCCAGATCACAAAAACAAACCTTATCCTTTTGCAAACCAAAATAAAAGGTCTTCGTTAAAGACAAATTAAAGCAAAAAACAAAATGATTGAATCGTTTCTTAAATACAGCATGACAGATCTAAAATTTGTTTTAAAATTCAAATGTATACACTTTTTAAAAGGACGATATAAGGTTGCTGGGCTCGTTATCAGCCAGCAATTAAATAAAAATAAAAATATTTTTTTCATTGTTTTTTGCCTCCTAATGTTTTTTTCCTGTGTATTATTAAGCTATTTTATAAAACTTGTCTCGTTGGTCTTCGGTTCTGAATTATTCCTAATTTGAATTATTGTCGAAAAAATAGCTTTAAAAGGAAAGTTTTTAGAAAAAGTTGCCCACAATGAAGGACTTCCTAACTTCCGAATAAATTGAATTGGTGAGATGACGATATGGTCTACGGAGAATATTTGTAATATTGTATATTATTGTACTTCAGTTTTTGCCTACACTTGTTTTCACATCAACATGTTGGCTGACAACATCACGGTACCGTTATGTAGTAATAATTCCACCCTTGTACCTTATTGCATTGTGGGTTAAAGAGATGTTTCGTTTAATTTTATTGTTCCAGAGTCTTCGTTGGACTTTGCACCTAGGTTAACTCATCGAGAATTTTCCGAAAGAACTGCCTGGGAGGGCGACGACGTCTCCTTGGTTTGCTACGTGCAGGGGCAACCACCACCAGAATATAGGTGAATAATATTTTAAATCATAGATAGATAAGTATACCGTTACATCAAAATGAAATGCGATTAAGTGTAAAGGAAGCTTATGGCATTAGATATTAAAGAAATCAGGTTATGGTATTCGATATTGCAGAAGTCGATAGTATAGGTCAGTCAGAAGAAGGCGAATGTGACGAATTTTACGTTAGCTAGACAATTATCAGTTAAGTTTTTATACAGATCTAACTCGATTATGATTGGTTGGCACCGTTAGCTGAAACATTTTTACTTAAAAAAGACTAAGTATGTCATTCCAAATGAAATTTTAGTTTAATTATTAATCCGTAAGTCTAATTAAACCATACGTGTTTCTTATATTAGTGGTTTGGCAGTCAGCAGTTATTGAATAACCTAAAAGTCGTCTGACAACCGTACCTAAAATTTGAGCTATATATTTTAAATAAGATATGTAAATATGAAATTACTTATGTGGTAATGTAGTTGTTATACCATCAATAAAATAATAATAAAGTAGCATATTAGTGTTTCATTTAGAAACAAGACTTACAAAATCAACAAAAACAAAATCAACAAACATTTATTAACAAAATAAAGTTACGAATAAATTATTGAGACTTTTATTTAAATTTTATTTTAAAATTAACTCCTATAATCATGAGACAATATCATTAGAGAAAATGTGACAATGAAATGACAAAAAAAACCTGCGGTAGTTTCAATATAAATATTTTGGAACATATTCTACGTCTTAATCAGGTAATATTTTTTCTTGAGCAATGTTCATGTGTTTTCTACATTCAGCCCTTGAATACTGTGAGCAGCTCCTTAACCGAAAAGAATAAAAGACACAAATTTAATTTTTTCTGTAAATTCCTCTGTTTTGAAATTACGGGAAATTAAAAGATGAGATCTTTAAAAACAGGGTCTCTTGATGTAGCATGTTAATTTCACATATTTTAAAAATAATAGCCTAATCTCTGAAGTATTTTATTTATTTATTTTATTTATTTATTAAAGAAAAGCACATTTTTATGGCAGTACATTGTAAATTTAACATTATAGGCTTAAATGTAAATAATAGCAAAATAGAAAGCACCGCAGACCAATTTTTTTTAAATCAACGCCGCCTAACTAGGCCTAGGCCCAGGTATGAATAACATTAATGCTTATCTGACGTTTGTGATACAAATTTTAAGTTCAAATTATAGTAACATATAGTATACATTATAGTAACTGTACTGGCGCAAAGCATATTGACACAAAATACGCACCAACTAAGATAGGAAACAGAATGAAACAGAACGATATAAAGAAAGTGCATTGAGAATTCGCGCTTTATCGATTGTTTCTGTCTCTCAGACCCTAACGTCAGCAGTTAAATGTTGGAAAATATCTTCCTTCGTTAAATATCATTTGTGTTTCAGCTGGTACCGAATGCAAAATGGACAACGTGTCGATGTCACGAACACACCAAGAGTTATTACAGAGCTAAACATGTTAAAACTGCAAAATGTAAGACTAACGGATACTGGCGTGTGGATGTGTAAAGTGAGTAATCGCTTCGGGGATTTGATAGTCGAAGTGGATCTAAAAGTAAAGATACACTTGCAAGCCACCGTGGAACCTCGTACGATTGTGAGTATAGACATATATTTGCTTCTACTTCCTTATTCTTCTTCCTTCTTCCTCAGTTTGCTTTAGTCCTGGAAGTAGGCCTTTTCCTTCTTCTTTCATGTTTCATCTCATCAGCTGCTGCTCTCAGCCAGTTGGTCCCTGCTGCTTTACTGATGTCGTCCAGCCATCATAGTTGAGGTCTCCTTACGTCTCGCTTTGTGGTTTTTCGTCTCCACTGAACAAGCCTCTTCGGCCACCTCGCGTCATCCTGCGTTGCTACGTGACCTACCCAGCCCCCTTCAGTCTGGCGATACATTTCATGACGTCTATCACCCCCGTGCGCCTTCGTATTTCTTCATTGCGCACTCGCGGAGACTGATGTCCAGTATTGCTCTCTCTCTATGACCCTTTGGCATATTATAAGGCGGTTGGCGCTGCTCTGCGTTAAAGGCAGCACGCATGTCTCATACACTTTGCGCTTTAGGTTGATGGGCATCGCTGGATCTCTCAGGGCTGCTTGCTGCTACTATGTAACGCTGAATGCATGACTAGCTTGTTCATCGATTTTCGATGCTGTTGAAATCAGCTCACAAATGACAGCTCACCACTCGAAGTATATAACGACAAATGACTTCATAAATTTTCAAGTAGTCTTGTTTGTACATATATTGGTTTAGAGAAGTTGTTTTAACCTTTTCTTGGTGAAGGTATAATTTTAACCGAGTCGAGTTCCTCCAGCATATGGGTGAAGAGGAGGGGCTGGGCGAACGGAAGAGAAACCTCCATTGGCGGGTTTTAAGGCGACATGAGACCTCAGATAAATATCCGAAATTGGCGGACAAGCGAAGAAATAGGCTGGGTCAATTTTGTAGGGTTTGACCAATACAATCCAGCGTTGACGAAACGTCAGGCATAGATTCCACGTGCGCTAGGGCCGGCAACCAGGCGCATACTAAACGTTCGATCTCAGCGTTAGCACAGAATAACTGTCTGCGCATTAGTGGAAAAAGGGTGTTAATGGTAAAGCATCTTTAGCGTAACTCTCAGAGCGCTCTCGCATTTCAATTAATTGTAAATAATTTAGGGCCTAACTAAAAATGTGGCTAAGCGCAACGCTAGAGATTTAACCACACAAAAGAATTAAATTTAAATAAAACACTCTCACCACTTATATTGTAGGAGTAATCGGGCCTGAAAGTTTTCTAAATCAGTTGGAAGCATTAATGTCTAAGGCAGTAAGCAACTTTTTTGTGTCTAAATTGTAAATTGGATTCTTATCGAGGGATTCGCTTAAAAACTTTTAAAAATTAATGCTTATATTTTTAAAAAAAAATCATAAAACTAAAGTTTGTCAGATATGGTCGTTCCCAGGTATCATATCAACTTAAATAGTACATATTTTATATTGGAATATTGCACCTGAGACCTTGTTTGAATGCCCAATATAATATGTAACTTTCCATAAAATTAGGTCCACTATTTTTTTACCGCGCTCAAAATCCAAACTATACTGTATTGTAATAAAAGAAGGTAAGTAGGAACAACAACCAACATGCGAAATTGAAGGCTATCGCGTTGTTTGACCTTATAAATAAGATAAAACGAATTTACTGCGTAAGTTTGTAGCACCGGACGTTTCGTCAATGTTGTAACCGCCGTTGTCCAAGGTAGACCTCCTGCCCAGAGTTTACCTTAGACAACGTCGTAAAATCGTTTATCTTTTTTGTGACTACAAACATACTTGTATTTATTAATTTTGAAGCTATATTAGGTATACGTACCTATATTTTACGACCACATAAAATTAACGAAATGTTTGCGCCTGTTGCATTTTGCACAGATGTTTGATGCGGGATCAAATATTGGATGATGGATACGTATTTTTTGATAGAGTAGTGAATTTTAAAGTTTTGTTTTCTTACCTGATAAAGAATAACTCGTAACCTTGGCTGCACACCAGCAGGATACTCGCGGCACACCAGTGTACCGCGGCACGCTACAAGAAAACCACTGGTTTAGAGCGTTTGTTTTACCAGCACCAACATTCGGAAAAACAATTCGTCTATTTTGCCTTACATAATAGCAACCATTATCTCTTTACTACCATACGACAAACCAAAATGATATGGAATAGGAGAAATTGCCAAAGGAAAATGACTTTTTTTTTTAATTTTTTACTATACTATGAAATGAGATTTAACCAGCCATTAGGTTGCCAATCCCAAATTAGGGTTTTAATCATCGAGGGATCATATATCGATGGTTTTAATAGCCGTTTTGGACAGCTTCGGACCAATCCGTAATTAGTTTGCTTCGGAACGCGAAGGCAGTTTCGAACGCTAGGACAGCTT
Source organism: Micropterix aruncella (assembly GCA_944548615.1). Classification (NCBI taxonomy): domain Eukaryota; kingdom Metazoa; phylum Arthropoda; class Insecta; order Lepidoptera; family Micropterigidae; genus Micropterix; species Micropterix aruncella. Next base: position 26,403,195 of record OX155964.1, on the reverse strand, counting down.
CTTTAGAGTCTAGAACTTGACCATGCAAGGTATCTTTGATTCCTAGGGAAGCGAATAATAATTAAAACCTCTGGACAGATAATGGAAGATGGTACATAAGCTATCTATTCTCTTGTTCGAAAAAATAACTTTTATTTTGAGAACGAATGTAAGAACTCGCATTATCGCGGTGGATTATTGTATTATCGTGGTTTACCTAATATTTCAGGCAATAGTAGAAATACAGTTGTGTACCTACCAATCTGCGGTAACCGTTTTCCGTTCCTGTGAGAGAATTGTAGCAATATGTCTTGATTTCAAAACAAATGAAGTTGCCGTCTTCTTCGATACGAAACCTAAACTGCTGGTCAGCACTTCCTTTCGAGCTCATTTGAGTATAAAATTTTCCGCCTGATACCATGCTAATTAGTGCAATCTACTTGACTATATTGAAGCTTTTACAGAGTATTGAAGCAATCATTGGTCCGTTAGAAGCCAATCATGCAGACTTATTTGGAAAAAAGTCACAACAGTGTCCAAATACGGTCGAATCCGCTCATATTATATCAACATGCATATCTTCATGTATTAGCTGGCGTACAGCAGCGACGTTTCCATGTTTTACTGATGTTTGTCAAATCAAATCAAATCAAATAGCATTTATTGTCTTCAAAAAACTTTTCATAGTTGTTTAGACATTTTATATAGCCGCTTAATGTTAAAATAACTTTAAATGTATACTAAATATTTCATTAGAGACTCACCACATAATTGAGTTATATTAGATATTTATACCCTAACTACAGATAGTCATGAAATTATAATATTAAAATTAAATGGTCCTATAAGTAAGAATTATAATTGATTATGGGAGACAATTAGAAATAATAATAATAATATAATAATCAATAAAATGGTACAAATGTCAAGTTAAATCAAAAAACTGGAGATGGAAATTGTCAGTAATCTAATTATAATTCGTTAATATTATATAATTATCTCGCAATAAGGTAGCCTTTTAATTTCGATTTAAATTGGGCGATTTTTCCGTTTCTACATATACTTTTGATATTCTCAGGCAGTTTATTGTAACACGCCATTCCAACGTAATTTGGATCCCTTTTAAATAATTCCAGAGATGGACGGGGTAATGCTAAATTGTTCCTACATCTGGTGAAATGCGAGTGAATTTCTTTTTGGGTCTTTATTTTTCCTATGTTTTTTAATATTAATTTTATGCATTCAAATATGTATAGTGATGGTAGCGTTAGAATACTGAGATTTTTGAAGTGACCACGACATGATTCATTATGTTTAAGGTTTATCAATATTCTTATGGTTCGTTTTTGTGAGAGAGAAAATATGTTGCCTTAAAACTACTGTACACTATTTCCAGAAGGGAATCCCGTAACGAAGAATTAACTCGAAATAGGCAAAGTATATTATTTTGGTGTGTTTAACACTGATCAGTTTCCTTATTTGCCTCAGTAAGAAACAGGCGCTGGATAGTCTGTCGCTTAATTCCTCTCCGTGAGCATTCCACCTTAAATTTTCATCTAAAACTAAACCCAGAAATTTATGGCTTTTAATATTGGCTACTGTGGCTACAGTGGACGACCTGTGAATGTTTATGTGCTATGACAGCCTCGTCCACCTCGAAGTTTTGAATACCAGTGTTATATTGTTGAACTACTTGGTTTACGAGGTCAGTCAGATAACTTACCTCTTTGAAATAGGAACGTTTTAAAAAAACTATAGAAAAACATCTTTGAAAGTTAAGTTAATTTATGAAATCAAAAATTTCTCGCATCCTTTCCGTTTCTATTACCTAACTATATTATGTTTCTCTTTGTAAACAGCGTTAGAATAATTAAAGACCATTATGATAGTAATATGACATACATTTTATTTTCGCAATCATGATAATTTTATTAGATTTGCAAGTATTTTTATTTGATTATTGATTATCTTTATTTTCATTTATCACAATTGTAAAATAAATAAATATTTTCAGTTAGTCTATTTAAGTACTTATTACATACGTATTATTACTAATTATGATTTATTTTTACTTATTTATAATTTAAAAATTGTTATGGTCGAGTGAGAATTTCATTTTAACCTAATGCAGAAAATTTTGATGTGGGAGTTATGTATTATAGAAACATTTGTGTTAGTGTTCTCCTTAGAACAGGCTCCGCCTAGTTAGGAAAACTATGTTTAAGTACTAACGGTGTATTTTTTTGTGAAAATAAATATTTTTTTCTGTATTCGATGTTCCCAAGTAGTATATTCTTGATCATTTAGGTTAGCTCTAGTCTATTAATTAACGCAGAAGGTTTCAGTTTCTAGGTAATATAATTACGGTTATGTAATATTATTAGCACTGATTGACGCGCGCCTGATTGGTTTAATTATTTTTAATATTATTCAAGAGCTTTATATACGAATCCAATTTGTCGATATCGGCCTCAATGACGAGGAAACCTCTCTCTGACTGATAACGAGCAAATCACGCAACGCAGGACGCAGTCGTCGTAGCACCTACTTTTCCTGGTGATACTTAATAAACCGAAGTATTTTCACTAAATATATTTGTGAACTTTCTCTATAGGACTGTTTGTTGTCAATGATGAACGCCATTTTAGAATTGTTCTTCATTTTAGGGAATACGTCACATCGTATAAATCGTTTGCTCCGCCAGAAAGCGATTGAAATTTGCCGCGGGTGTTATTGCCACCCACGCGAAGTAATGTATTGCCACGTTCCCATGAAATAAGATATAAATCCTAATTTCTGATCGAGAGCAAATGAAGTATTTTATTTTTATTTTCATTTAATAGCTGGCTGATAACGAGCCCAGCAATCTTATATCGTCCTTTTAAATAGTGGATATATTCGAATTTCAAAAAGAATTTTCGATATGTCATTCCGCGTTTTAGAGACGATTCATTGTGATTTTTTCATTGTTTTTGCTTTTTTTTGTCTTTAATAAAGACATTTTATTTTGGTTTGCAAAAGGATACGCTTTCAAATCAAATATTTTATTGTCCTAAAAACTAATACATAGTTGTATAGACAGTTGTATTACATTTACATTTGGCGAATTTTCGATATGTCATTCCGCATTTAAGAGACGATTCATTGTGATTTTTTCATTGTTTTTGCTTTAATTTGTCTTTAATAAAGACATTTTATGTTGGTTTGCAAAAGAAGACGCTTTCAAATCAAATCAAATAATTCATTGTCCTAAAAACTAATACATAGTTGTATAGACAGTTTTATTACATTTACATTTGGCCGTGATATTATTGAATTCTTCATTAATGATTAAATTCTTCTATTAATAATCAAAACATAAAAGGTTACTCGTAAGAATAAAGAAGGTATTATTGTAGAATTAAATCGAGTCTCACCATTTAGTTCACCAGATAAAAAACACAGAGTAATTAATTCTTTAAAATGCCGATAAAAATAAGTTTTTTTAGTATACAATTAATAAATGTAATGTCAAAAATAACAAAAAAATGTGAAGGTTGTCAAAAAGTAAAATAAAATGTCTTAGTGATTATATTGCAAATAAATATAGTCAAGGTATAATTAATATGTGCCTACCTAATAATAGAAATAGTCAATACATTTTAGTCAAATGGAAAATCGTTTTAAAACCTGTTACAGAAAGAAATATAGTCGAGACGTCGAGAGATATAGAGATTAATGTCATACAATTCTCTTTCAATCAGATATAATTTGAGTTTATTTTTAAATTGGAGCATTTTTCCTTCGCGGCATATTTTTTTTATACTAAAGATTTGGTAGTAATAAAACATGTTTGTAGGTAGCCAAATTAGGTACTTTGGTATAAATTAAGCTTGGTACAAAGTAGCTCCGGAAACCTCCTTTTTAGATTATGTTTAAAAACACATTGAAATATTTCTAAACAAAAAAATCGGGGAAAACAATTAGCACACGGTGGTAACAGGTTACTAACGATACTATTTTGACATTTACCTTAATTTCATCTCATAACTTGCGTCATTCACAATGGAAAGTTTTGAGGTAAACAAATCACTCCTTATATCAAAGTGTTAAGAAAACTCTAGTGTTGTCAATGGAAAAAGGTTGAATTAACCCAAAAATATTCAAATACCCTCAAATATGGTTCAAACTATTTCTTAGGCAAAAGATTTCAGCGGCGAGAAGAATACTCTTCTCGCCGCTGAGGAAGGAGCCACGGGCTCCGAAACGTTCGGCTAAGGTACTCAACTCTATCCCTTTTACTAACCAAAAACCCTAAAGTGTATAAAAATACAAAATTTTCAATAAAAAAGTATATATATATATATATATATATATATATATATATATATATATATATATATATATATATATATATATATATATATATATATATATATATATATATATATATATATATATATATATATATATATATATGAGACATTAGCAGAAAACTGATTCTCGAGGAGATAGAGTAATGAATAAAAGTCGCCTAACTAGGCCAGGGCCTGTTCTAAGGCAGACTTTATAAAATATTGTTTAGATGTATCTAATCAAATTACTAAATAATTATTATATTAAAAAAAATAAAAAAATAAAAATTAAAACAATTAAAATTTGTAGAAATTCTATTACTTTGATAATAATTATTAACGTGTAGAGTAAAAGTAAAAATATGTTTGAAAGTAAAAATATATGTCTTAAATTGAAGAATAATGCGAAAATTTAATATACAAAAAATTAATATACAATATTCAACATTCCATTGATATTTTCTCTGCCTTCTGTAATAAGCCACCTAGAAACCGATTTTTTAAATTTGTTTTTGGTTTCAATGCGTTTAACGACATCAGGCAGGTAGTTGTACATTCTCGGTGCTATGAAGTTAAAATGTCTCTGTCCGAAAGTCAGATATAAGATTCATAAGATGGGATATACGATGCAGACGACACCTTCTGGGCGTGATGCTGGGCGGCTCCGTGAAATGATGCAATAAGGTACCTTGGATATACGATATATGGTATAAGATCTATGCTCTATGATGCGACATGTGAGCTTCACTCCAAAGAGCATATTTTGTAGGCTTGTAATATTAAAGGCGCGGAAGGTTTGGAACAAATGATATACATGACTGAGAAAGAGAAGTTGCTGCCAGCTCGCCGTGCGATTGAACTTTTGGATGGGTAGTTGACTAAAGGTGGGTATCTTGTAATTCAGAAAAACGCGATTACATACGACCAGATCACCTTTATAACCGGTGATGTCACTATTAAATATACAAATAAGTAAAGTTTAACCGATCCTAATTTAATTAAACTTATTAAATTTAATTAAACATTATCTGCAGGTTGCCATAACGGGTACTTCAGCTCGAATGGACTGCGGTATCAAGGGAGAATCCACTGGCAATGTACAGTGGTTCCGAAACGGTGAACAGCTGAACGTCAACGATCACGCTAATAGACTTCATTCTCAGGGTGACAGGGTAATTGTCATAAGACACGTAGTTGATGCTGATGCCGGTCTGTACCAATGTGCAGCTACAAACATAGAAGAGAGTACACAGGCAGTTGCCCAACTAGTCATTGGCGGTGAGTAAATAGAGTTAATAATTTAGTTTAGAGTTTGCATTAAGAGGAGGGGGGGGGGGGGAGGTTTAGACGGTTAAAAAGACATGTTTACATGTTTTTTAAAAAACTTAAAGTTGAAATCTATCATGAATCGTTTACCACTAGAATCGTTAATAGTTGCAGATTGCTGTAAGTGTAAAAAACTTTCTACTCTTGTTTTATTAAAACGCGTTTTTCTCAAAACCAAAACCAAAACATGATAAAAAAAAATACTTGACGGAACGAGTTGTTCCAAAAACAAAATATAAAATTATCTTCTATACGAAATAAAAAAAAAACAGAATAAGATATTTTTTATATATCTTTTATAAGCGAAAGTCGTTTTTATGTCTTTTGTCGCAACCAGGTTCAAACAAACCATTAAATAAAATATGTCGAAACCAGGTAAAAGGATTTGCATGTTAAATGACCCGACCAACAATAATGTAAGTAAGTAATAACCAACCTTCCTGGAAAATTTCTCCTAAAACCAAACGGTCGGATTATCAAGCTACTATGGTAATTAAATATTACGAAAGATATAATGCCCCTCACGTTGCGAGGTAAAAACTTACCTATCACTTTTGCGCGCGACATATTCGGGCAAAAAATCGACGCGAGTCAACGGCCTTGAGAAAAACGATCATAACTTATAAACCACTAAACGGATTAAAAAAAGATAAAGAGTAAAATGATCGCATTGAAATTTGACATATAAAACATTATAACCTTATCTCGTAAAACAATTAAGATAATAATGAATAAATATTACAAAATTGGCAAACTGAAAAAACTCGCCTATAAAATCATTTCGATTTTTTTGTCACAAAATACGTAAAATATGCAAAAATTGTAAATACAGTTATGTTCTTTATTAAATGCTTTACCAAAACGATATTTTTTTTTTACTTATTTGCATACAAAAATATTTATTTATTCAGCCAAGAAAAATTTTATGTATTCTCGTAAAAAAAATTTTTTTTAATTTTTAATTTGTGACTACGTATGGTATTTTTTTTATATGAAATTCTTTCAAAATAACTTTATTACTACATCACACTTCTTAGAAATCACACCAGAACTTTGAGCTTTGTCTGATATTATAGAAAAATCTAAAGGTTTGAGAGTTTCCGCGTCCGAACTTAATAATAAACTTTGAATGCTCATAATATAACATTCGTTAGATTTTTTCAATTATATTGTCTTATCATAGACTTATTATATGTCTAATAACTAATTACTATACTCCAAAGAGTCACATTTCATCGAAAAACTATGGAAAATCGCACTTTATTCTCTCATAGTAATTATCAAAACAAGTTTCTTTGCGCGATTCATTTTACAAAACAAGATATAATTTTCAAAATACGCCTAATTATGTGATAACTTAGGATGTAAATGAAGCAATACTTATTTTGTTAGTAAATTAAAGCGACATTACGTCATATTTCGCAATATATCGGGATATTTCATAAACATTACAAAATAATAACAACCATTTTTTCGCGAGCCGTTTGTTGTCGCCGAAGTGTTTTCTTTAAAAATTCGTGAAAAACAGCAAATGGACTATCTCAATTGACTAATACTCATGCCTAAACTACTTAAAATGCATATTACTCACTGTTCTCCAGTAAATAACACTCAAAAACTGCACACACACTTTTTATCACCAATTCCGCGGAGCCGTACGCGGCCGTGCGAATGCCGACGGGAGACTAGGCGTTTGACGTCTATGCTAACTTTTTAAATCGCCGATCGATTTTATCGCCGTTGGCCGCCGAATTAAAGATTATTTGGCCATGTCGTTCCGCCGTCAGAAAGCATTAAGTACGACGTTTCGAATCGTAAATTGCATTTTTCGCAGCGGCGAGCGCGAAATCCCGTAGCGGATGTTACGGATTTTAGGCGGCCGCCATACATGTCCCCAAATGGATGTTACGTGCTTAGCGGGTCAAACCACTATGCACACCTAGGTAAGATTAAATGTTAAAATTCGTAGAACATGGGCAAAAATAACGTCCTGGCTAATAGCTATGTCGTCATCGAAAACTAGACGCCTATATGTGCTAATGGAGAATCTTATTAACAACACACTTGAGCTGTGGACAGCAGAAAGTACCGTTTATAAGCCGAACCGACCATATTTCGTAATACCAAAACTTTTAGAAAATGTACCGATTTGACAACACTAAGAGAATCACTTATTCATAATATATTATAGAAAGATAAATAGTATATAGAAGTAAGTTGTCAATATTTCATATTTTAAATTATTATAGGATATCTAATACATTACATTTATAAAGGCAATTCAAACAAAAAACAATAAATTTACGAAGAAAACAAACAATAAACCTATAATGACGCAGGGCCCCAGAAGACGCAATAGGGAGAGGGAAATAGGAAAAGAAGGGAATAGTTTATGACCGTGGATTCAAGTGTTCTTTGAGCCTGTAATATATACGGTACTATTACTATCATTGACGCTTACACTCCACACCCACACACTCGACACACTCCCACACACACACATACCTCTTAAGAAGTAATAAAGTTTTATGTACTTTAGTTTTATTGAGTAGTTTAACGTAATTTATGTAATTTTATTGAAATCTGTAACCGTTTTAATTTGTTAAAAAACTGTATACTTTATATTTTAATGTCATTACTTTGTAATACTGTGTGATTAAAAATAAATAATTCAATTGAATTGAATTTAGTATACCTCTTACAGTATTACATAGAATAAAATACTTCTAATGGATATGAAATAATAATAATAATAATAGCAATGAAATATTTATTTGCAGCTGTCAATACAATAAAAGAGAAAAAATAGACAAAATTATAAACTGAAGTTTAAAACAAAATTGTATTTTTAAACATTATTTTTAAATTATTATTCTGGTTTTCTCATGACCTATACGGATTATTTTCTCATGACCTATACGGTGCGCAGACACGCCATTCGAGGCTCGTAAAAGTCACAGGCAGATGGAATTTTTATATTATATTAGGAATGACAAATCTTTAAAAATATATAATTTGTTTTTCTTAGATACTGCACCGCAGCTGCTGCACACCTTTTCGGAAGAAGTTCTTCGAGCTGATGATCACGTATCATTGATTTGTAGTGCTAGAGCTGAGCCAAAGCCTAAAATCGCTTGGACTCTCGATGGAAAACTTGTATCATCTCTATTATCACAGAGGTAAAAAATTACTATCCTATATAAAATACTATCCAGATGTGTTCATGTGACCGTTCACCTGACCACCCATTCAGTCCCCCCGTATATGCGATTTTTGCTCAAGAAGCTCTTTGCGAATATTATTGCAATAACAGCTCGCCCATATCCCACGAGGAATTACATCGGCATGACACCAGGAAAAAAACCCAGTATCTCCAACTGTTCGTAGCAGGTACTGCCAAGTTCCAGGCGACTACTCGATACATATGCCTCAATCTTTTTAATAAATTGCCTGAAAGATGCAATTAAAAACATCGATATTTTCAAGAGATCTATCCGAGTTTATCTCCTTAAAATTAACATGTATGCTCATTACGACTTTTTAAAATATTGTTAAAATACATAGCATCGTATCTAATCATTTAATCTAATACAAATTTATTGTATTTTTTTTTTGTTGTAAACTGTTATAATATAGTCTTTGTTTTTGTTAATTGCTAAGTTTTAAGTTATATATTGTATATCATCTCTTGGCTTAATTGAGTAACTAGTTTAAGATTAATTTAATGTCATTCCTACACAATTATTATGGTTGTATCGGAAATAAATACATTTATCATTATAAATTTAAATTTTAAATATCCGAAACTCGTCACCGATTGCTTTGAAATTTTGTCACAACTTTGCATTCGAATAAGCGTATATAACTTACCTATTATATAAATATATGTCACACCTGTGATGGGTAAAACATGTTTTTTTTAAACGCGTATGCCGAGCCATAGCAATGCGCGCCCATAGCAACAACTAGTAAATAATATTTCTAATAATAATATCAAATTTATTTAGGTAAGGCTGATTGTTGGTTGGTAACAATGTTGTCTAACTTTTTTGGTCTTTGATACATATTTTTAGTTTTCTTTATATATTTTTTTTTCTTTAGTTTCTCTCTATAATATATTTAGCTCTAGATATTTTTAGTTTTCCGTTTTGGGTTTATTTTACAACAACAACGGCTTTTTAGAGGTTTAAACTCATCGAACTGTAAGAACGATCTGATACCACTATTTTTTGACCGTATTTTGTTTTGTGGTTTATTTTTGTGTAAATAGAGTTCGGTCATTACATTTGCATTATTCGGCGAAAACTACAATTTATTAAGTTGAAGCATGCTTTAAAAGCTATTCTTACCTTTTAAGTGTCGCTGCTTTATAGCAAATTAGATTTAACTATTGTATGTTGAGTACTTGCAATTTCAGATTCCTATGTATATAAAATGGATGAGTCGTGGCTTTAAGTATGACCATTGATTATATAGAGTATTACATTACTTAATGTCATGTACGTTTTTGCAACCCTTCTGCGACGGCGATAGCGGGTGGCGATGACACTATTGTCCGGCGATACAGATAGCAATGTATTTTGCCATCTATAATAACATTGATAAATAATAGTTTTGTTTTATAATAGACTGATAGATTATAAAAGCCCATTATTTAACCAATGATAACAATAATAAAAAAATAATGATTAGTGCCATCTAACGCATTTATATAGGCTGATTATAGCATAGAAATGATACGGAGAGCTTAGAGTGCCATCTATTAGTATGTATATTTAAAAGTTGAAGCGCGTAATTATTATGAACCAATACACCAAATTAAAAATTGATATCCTTATGTAAATAATATTAAAATGGTAAGTTATTATATTATTATTTTATTTCGAGATAGCATACCATAGAGGCGTGTATAGAATGCATACATGATGCGACGACAGCTGAGATGGTGCGGACATGTCTCCCGTATGCCTGATGAGAGATTGGCAAAGCGTATCTTTTACGATGAACTAAGAACGGCAAGCGGAAACAAGGCGGCCAGCTCCTCAGATACAAGGATACTCAGAAGAGGCATAAAAGGTGCAACATTGAACCCTTTCAGTGGGAGAGTAAAGCGAAAGATCGCCCAGGATGGAGACTGCTAGTGCAGGGCAATGTAGATGATTTTGAAAAGAAGAGGCTGCTCGACTTAGATGCCAAGCGCGACGAGCTAAAGGCCCGACCACCGGCGGCCATAAAGTATAATTACGTCGATGGTGTCTTGACTTGCGCCAAATGTGCACGCCCATTCAAAGCCAAGATCGGCTACATCAGTCACCTGAGGGCTCACCAGCAAAACCCCCAACAATAAAAAAAAAAAAAAAAGAATCTAGAATGCAATCGCTATGGCCGAATACGGCTAGAAGGATATATATTGTATAGAATGCCTTATATTGGGCTACTGAGCATAGGTAAAACATATTCAATGTTTGGTACTATATGAGTGCCATTTATACATTGCATTTCATAATAATATCTTAGCTGCCAAAAGGTAGTACGACTATGAGCAACTTAATACTCTATATAATCAATTGTAAAACTGATTGTTATTCGGTAACAATATTGTCAAACTTTGTGTTGTCTTTTGCTCCCTCTATAATTTCTAGTTTTACGTTTTGGGTTTGATTGGACCAAAGAATGCTTTTTTAAGGGGGTTTAAACTTATCGAAGTGTATGAAAGATCTGACACCACTGTTTTTTGACCATATTTTGTTTTATGGTTTTGTTCCGTTCGGCCATCAAATATGCATTATTCGGATATTATTTAGACTGCGCTAAAAGTATTAACACAAACTTGGAGTATGTTTGTGATATGTTTGTGATGCGGTTCTTACCTTACAAGTGTTGCTGTTTTATAGCAAAATATATTTGACATTTGTATATTGTATATTTGCACTTCAGTTTCCTACTTATAATGGATGGGTCGTGACGTTAAGTATAAAGGCAGATTCATATTGAGTCAGTTATTGACGTCAATGCTGGCGCCAAGATCTGACTCCAACATTAGTCAGTCAGTCGTAGTTATTTCTTCACGGTGTATGCACTTTAGTATAGTTAATAGGGTTTTAATGCGTTCTCAGAAACGGCAGAATTTGATTTGTGTGAATTATTTGTTGAGAAAAATTTCCTATCTGCGATTAGAAGAGTTGACGAAACTGATAGAAGAAGACGTATCTAAAAAGAAACAAATAAAACGCGTCATTTTGCTAGACGCGTAGAAAAAAAACGTGATCTCTTGTCCACTGTACGGTTTTCTTGCCGTACGACGCATTAGGTACATACATTTTGTAAACAACTTCAAGGTGAGGCAATAATTGCCGTGAAAACGTCCGGACCATGGACAAGCTCTGATAGATTGCCATACAATACTGATACAAATATTGCCGTATATAAACACAGCCCGCCGAGAAGGAAATGCGGCTGCGGCGCCATTCCGTTTTTCCGAAATGCTCGTGGACAAGCCTCCATAGAGATTCATAACCTACTGATAGCCGCGCCTAGACAAGAGACACGGCGAATTAACTGTGAATTTTCACGGCCAATTAAACGTGTGTGGATAAGAGGGCCGACGCGAAAGCTCTGTAATGACTTAAATCAATTTACACGTTAACAGTACCGCGTCATCGCTGACTTCTCTTGAATTTGAAGTAAGTAACTGACTCAACGTGAATCTACCTCAACGCAGCAAACTCCGTTTCTATTCCGCCCATCGTCCTTGTGCTAACAAAACCGGCATAGTGCTTTTAGCGAGCATAATAGTAACGACAAATATTTATTTATAATTATAATTAACTAGGCTTGAAGCCTGTTAACAACAGGCCAATATTATTCTCGGTTAAACAGTCGCTCATCAAAACAAAACATTTCAGAATAATTTTCGACATGCAAAAGTCGATTTTACGTACACCCAAAAAATTGGTGTTCCACAGGGAAGCTATTGATGTATTACATAAATAGCTTCCCTGTGGAACACTATTTTGCCTGGTGTAATTTTTGTTACAATCGATGTATTGAAAATCGACTTTTGCATGTCAAAAATAAACCCTGTTTCTCATGATAATATAATTGATTATACAGCCGCAAATCAACACTGTAGCTAATTAGGTTTTATAATATATATAGGTATCTACTAATTAATTACTGTAACAAATATGTAAATTTGATACATCGGCGGTTAATCCGTCAACTGAATACCAAGTTATGTTATATATTAGATATGTTATTTAATATGTCGATACTGACACGCAGAATAACCACAGATTCCCGGTATCTGGATTAATGTACTGTCAGGTTACGTAGGCCAATTATATGCTATAAAATATAAGGGCTGGTAGAGCCTGGTAACACTTAGCTATCAGTAAAAATAGGTTTAGTTATTTTATGACACTCATTTATAAAATTGGTTTAAAATATGAAAAATTATAAATTTCAGAGATATTTAAAAAAAAAAAAATTATAAAATTGGATAAAATATGTAAAAATTTATGAAAATCACGTTTCATATTTTTTATATTCTTACAAAATTTTAAAAACTATCATAATATAACTAAACATATTACCGATATAACTCAAATCTATACTAATATTATAAAGAAGTAATGATTGTAAGTTTGTATCTAGGGGGTAATCTCCGAAACTACTCATCCGATTTGAAAATTCTTTCACTAATGGAAAGCTCTATTATCGATGAGTGCTATAGGCAATACTTTATTGTGATAAATGATGGGTTTCAATTCGAAATCATGATATTATATTTGTAAATCAAGCCGGAGATCAATGAGCTAGTGAGTTGCTTTATCGGCGTGCGCTGACGAATCGGTTTGATACATGTGAAAAAAATGTATGACAAAACTATTAGCCTCAGAGAGATCTACAAAAAAGACATAGACGGCATGTATACAACTTTTATATTTAAGCTAAAATAACTGCTTTTATGTCTCAAAAAAAATAAGAAAAATAATTATGCAGTGTTTGTTGAAGACATTAGCAATAAAATAGGAATCCCTATCAAAATAAATTAATCTATTATCACGGGTGGTTAATAATGATAAAATTGGCCATTTACTGTAAGATTTTAAGTGGTATAGTTATAGAGATATCATGAAATTAGTAACGCGTGCAAGCACCTCGAAATACCTAGCAGGTGGCGTCGGCTGCTGCTGGCCCAGCAGCGTCAGCGTAAGGCGGTGCGGGTTGCGAGGAACAAGATACGTACGTCTACGATATAGTTATAGAGATATCATGAAATTAGTAACGCGTGCAAGCACCTCGAAATACCTAGCAGGTGGAGTCGGCTGCTGCTGGCCCAGCAGCGTCAGCGTAAGGCGGTGCGGGTTGCGAGGAACAAGACACGTACGTCTACGATATAGGTAGCGTGCATCTGAAGGGGGACGACATGCAATATACATCTAAAGGAAGCGTCTAAAAAGGCAAATAGAGCCAATCTACTTAACAAATCAATTCGAAACTTTACGCGAAGCGAAGCCGCGGGCAACAGCTAGTACAGAATAAAGTAACTGAATAAAATAAACTCGGGAGCAATGAATCAGGGTCAGCAATATAAACCTTACTATATCGGAAACTAAGAATGCTAGTTTATTCAGTAATTACCATATAACAATGGATTGTTAATAATATGATCGCTTCGTATGCATTTCTTTTTGTGACATAACAAAAGCAAAAACATATGCGGTGAATTCGTATATTTTATTTGTTTAAGTTTTTTGATGGTATTACTTTACACTCCTTTACAGCAATCAAGAAGTTTTATTAATGTTGTTTAAGTAGCATTAAATAGTTTATAAAACTCTGCTTATTTAAATATGCTAGCACCATATCGCCATCGCACTAATGCACATTATGAAGAAGCTAATGTCCTTGATTGTAGGCAACTTTTTCTAAAAACTTTCCTCTTAAGGTTATTTTTGGACAAAAACTCAAATATAGGAATAATTCAGAACCGAAGACCAACGAGACAAGTTATACAAAATAGCCTTATAATACCCAGAATAAAAACATCATTTGGACAAAGACATTACACTTTCATTGCGCCGAGATTTTACAATCTGATCAATATGGAAATAAAAATGAATTTGACATTTAAAGAATTCAAAAATAAATTAAAGAAATGGTCATCGAATCATGACAGACTAACCATTCATCAAATGTTACAAATAATAGTTTAATAAAAGTTAGGTGCACAAATTTAAACATATTTTTAAACATGTATGTTGAATATATTTTAACATTCAACTAACTACCAAAAAATATTTGACTTTGTGGTTATATATTATTTTGACAATGAATTGTACTTTTTAGACTAGATATTTTTATATTAAATCCTTTATTACTTAACATATATTAAATATTAATGAGTGTTTTTTCTTTTCTCAAATATAATTTTATTTATATTATTTAATCGAATTTCTTATTATTGCCGATTATATAATGGAATTGCATTTTATTTATCATATTATCTTTTAATATTCTTAATAATATTATATATTTTTTTTTTGAAGACCAAAATTTAAGGCAATCTAGTGCTATTAGCTTTTTACTAAATCTTGTAAATCTGTAAGCAATCAAGCTCAAGCAAACTTGATTGTAATAGTAGAGTCCTCTCCACCCTAGAACGGGCTAGTCCCAGTTGGGTGACAGAATCAAATAAGCAAAAGGTTAAGGTTTTGCCATTCGGTTCCTGTATTTTTGTAAGCCAATCAATGTTTCATAGTAATTAATTCTTAAATGAATAAAAAAATAAATAAATTCTCAGTTTCCGAGACATTCAGTTTTATATTGTGACCCGGAGTCATTGCTCTGGAGTGCACATAGTTCTTGATAATCCATTATTCAGCTGTGTATCGTGTCTCGACAGAACGGATTTCTAAAACAAACTGTATAGGAATTAATTCAACCTCGAGTGCTTGAATTAATTGACAGAAATGATAAATGCGTGAAATTTATATAACAAAATAAGGACGTTATATCTGCGAAATTAAAACAATTACTCAAATAGGGATATCATAAATTAGGGTAGGCGGTTTGCAAACTTTATGACATACTGAACCCCTAATAATTCGGTTATGTTTGGCTGAACCTCTTGTTGAAGACAGGGGGTTTAGGGAAGGGAGGAGGGGGGGGGGGGGGGGTGAAAATCCTTTCCAAAAAATATTTAACGACTTATTACAGGAATTTACCCAATTTGTGGCTATTATCTATAAATTATCTGACTGTCAAGTCACGTCATAATCAAGTCAAATCGTATTATTTTCGCACTCTTTTTGTAGTATTTTCCGGGTATTAAAATGGTATTTTTCTTATATGATTTAGTATTTTCTTAAAATAGCCGTGAGTTTAAAAGCGGTTCGTGTTGCTTATATATGACATATTCCAATCAAAATTTCGCAATGTGTTTTCGGCCAACAAGTCTTTAAGTCCAATATATCCAATATCCAAGTATGACTAGCGCGCCACCTGGTGGACCACTTTTAACCACAATATTTTGAACTCTTGCCATTACCAAATTATGCCTGCATGGCAAATTTCAGTTCAATCAGATGAAACGTATCGTGGTTGAAATCCGTCCACCCTGGGTTGGCTCCCGATGTGGGAACTCCTCAACGGTCAACAGCAGAGACCCAAAATCTTGTATACGCATTCATTTATGACAGCCCCTTCCATGTTTCACCATGACATGGCTGATGAACCCTGGGTTGGCTCCTGACGAGGGAACTCCTCAACGGTCAACAGCAGAGACTCAAAATTTTGAATACGAGTTTCGATTTCGTTTTCGATTGATTTAAATTTCGGTTTCGTTTTAGATTGCGCACACTTTTGAGCGGTAGATGTTTTGAATTGGAAATGAAAATGCATATATCGATGTGTCAAAATACAATACGTCATTTTTTCCTGTCGAATCGTAAATCCTTCCGACTATATAAATATAGGCTTCTAAAGCGTGTAGAGAAGGAGGCGGGGCAGAGTGATTTAGGACTCGATTGATTTTTTTAAATTTAAATTAAAAATTCTTGATCAATTGCACAAGTGTCGCTAGATATTCATATTTCGCGACGTCATGCGACACAGTCATTTCCAGCGAAACATGCGTCTACTTGCCGATACTTTGAGTAGGTAGGTTTTTAACCTCTGGGACGCCGTTACCACCATTAGGTGGTTTTTCTGTTGTGACAGTTTACAACGGT
Organism: Micropterix aruncella; assembly: GCA_944548615.1. Classification (NCBI taxonomy): domain Eukaryota; kingdom Metazoa; phylum Arthropoda; class Insecta; order Lepidoptera; family Micropterigidae; genus Micropterix; species Micropterix aruncella. The sequence goes on along the minus strand of OX155964.1, from coordinate 26,386,319 downwards.
CGATCACCGTATTTATGCAATTATCGGATCTATTTCTTCCTCCACTGCGGTCAAAGGCACCTGTCATTGAATAAGCTAGTGTTATATATTAGTATGCACTAACACTACATATAAACAATTTTCGAGCGCGGTGCCGATTCTCCGCGCAAATTTTGCTTCAGAGACTGGCTTCCGAAGGGTTAAAGCACAGATTACACTGTACAACTTAGAAACGCTAACATACGTTTTGATGGATTTTTCAACGTGAGTGTTCTGTTTATGTACCTTATCCCTTAAAATAACCAAATCATAATTTTTAATTATTGGTTCATTTAAAAGGGCTAGCTGATGTTTTGTGGCGTTTCCATGCGTGAATTGCTCGAACGGGACGACTTTCACGATATTTTCACTGGTGATGGGTAACTAAGAAAAGCGGTGAACAGGCTTTTAAAATATTGTGCTACAAGTTTTGACAATATTTCGACAGTCACGTGAGTCAATGGTCTCTTGGCAACAGTAAACAAGATATGTGAGCTCAAGCTGCATGGCAAAACGGGAATCGCTAGGAGATGTGGCACGCCAGCCGGCGGGCTCGTTAAAAAATCGGTGAAACAGACCATCGCGGCTAAATCAATGCACGGTTTTTATTATATACGGTTTTTCGCGCATAAAAGGCAATCGAACGCTTTCAATCAAGCGGCAGCTTTTTTTACATCACTGCCCAAAAAAGGAGCGTTATTTGCTTAGGATTCAACTATGTATGTTTTCCGTTTCTATATTCCACCATAGCTTCTAAACGGTTCAACCGATTTAGAAGTGTGTCATTGTTAGAATCGTTTTGTCCTCCCGAATATCATAGGGTACGTGCCGCGACCCCTTGCTCTCATAGAAGCAAAAAGCAGCGTCGATAATATAAATCGCCCTATTACGCGGTGCGTCAAATTCATCATTTGGCAGTTTTTTCTTCCTCTTCGCGGCCCTCAGAAATATATCCGGTCGGCCTAGTAACGAAGAGAAATATTTGGAATATTGCTATAGCAAAATAAATTATACAAAGTGTTTAATTATTACACTCCCCAAAATATTACCGATTTTTAAACCATCGTTTATGGTTCTTACGAATTTATTCCAAGCAAACATTTTGGAAAATTATAAAACTACGAAATTGTACTCGGAAAAAATCCGGTATGTATTAATTATGAAACCCTGACGATTTATTCCACCATAACTTCCAAACGCTCGAACCGATTTAGAAGTGTGTAATATAGTTAGAGTCGTTATGTCATCCTGAGTATCATTGGGTATCTAAAATATCAAAATACTTGTCTAAAAGTCGAAATATCAATAAATTAAAATAAATCTATCATGTTTAGTAAAATAAAAGGTCTAATTGAGTGCATTCCGGAAATATACATGTATATGTATGTATACATACATATACATGTATATTTATATGTATGTATACATACATATGGCTATACATATACGTATGGCTCTCCAGAAAAGAGCCATACGTGCGATAGTAGGTATTGGTCCACGGCAGTCATGTCGTGAACACTTCCAAAAACTAGGGATATTGACCGTATATGCAATTTTTGCTCAAGAAGCTCTTTGCGAATTCTATTGCAATAAGAGCTCGGCCATATCCCACGAGGAAGTACATCGGCATGACACCAGGAATAAAACCCTGTATCTCCAACCGTTCGTAGCACGTACTGCCAAGTTCCAGGCGACTAGTCGATACTTAGGCCTCAAACTTTTCAATAAATTGCCCGAAAGATTAAAAGAAATTAAAAACATCGATATTTTCAAGAGATCCATCCGAGTCTATCTGCTTAAAATCAACATGTATGCCCATAACGACTTCTTAAAATATTTTGAAAATACATAGCATCGTATCTACCCATTTAATCTAATACATATTATTTACCGTTAATTGTTTTGTTGTAAACTGTTATTATATAGTCTATGTTTTTGTAAATTGGTAAGTTTAAAACTATATATTGTATGATATGGTGCGTCAAGTCACTTAAATAAATTAAATAATAAACAGTAGTGAAGCTACCAGTTCCTCGTCCCCCGCGCGACCCTGCGCCCGCGACGAGCGTGGATCGCGGGCCCGACGGAGAGGGACTCGGCGGCGTCCGGCGTTCGCCAGTCGCCTGTATAAAGTTACAGTGGAACCACGGTATTTTTGTTATCTCGCTCCGCTTTACACTTTACGCTTTATTTACGTCAATATATAATTTCTTTACGGTTGTACTGAGTTTAATTGGTTTTATTATCAGACGCTCATAAATATAACCAAAGTGGTGACGCCGACGTGAGATAATCGTAAATAATAACAACATAAACAACGTGTTGAATACCTTATACCGCACGTGTTGCGAGCGACTCGACATCTTATCGATTACCTGGTGGATTCGCAACCTACCTACGACATGACGACGCCAAATACAGCTGGAAAAAGCGAAGAAGATGGATTTAGCAGAAACGTTGATCGAGTTTCTGTTCGAATTCCACCCTTTTGGCCAGATGAACCGGCTTTGTGGTTCGCGACGCTGGATGCTCAACTACACCTAGCAGGTATCACACGCGAGCAAACAATGTTTTACTACGCCATATCGCATTTAGACACGAAAAGTGCTATAGAAGTGAAAGACTTGATAACATCTCCTCCGAGCGACAACCCGTATTCAGGATTAAAACAGGCACTCATTACGCGTTTCTCTGAATCGCAAGAAGAGATGGTGCGGCGTTTACTGGAAAAAGAAGAACTGGGCGACAGAAAACCATCCACCTTCTTGAGGTATTTAAAAAACCTGTCGGGTACGTCATTTCCAGATAATTTATTGCGCACTTTGTGGATTGGTCGTCTTCCAACTCAGACACAACTTATACTTGCTACGCAGATGGAGACCTCACTCGATAATTTGGCCATATTAGCTGATAAAATTCACGAAATAACGCCAAGCACACATGTCGCTGCTACATCGCTATCAAATCCCCGTTTAGCTGATAATGCTACTGCTTCTCATTCCGCTTTAGAATGTAAACTAGAAGCTTTAACAAAACAAGTAGCTGCTTTAACAACCAAGCTTGATCGTAAAATGCAGGCGCCGAACTCAAACCGTAACCGAAGCCGTTCCAGATCCAGACAAGAAAGTGGAAAGTGCTGGTACCATCATCGCTTCGGAGACCGTGCGAAGAAATGCATCAAGCCATGCAACTACGAGGAAAACCAGCCCACGGGTCATTAGAGGCGGTAAATGATTCGTTCCCTACAACCGCCCGTCTCTTCATCAGCGATTGCATCACCAAGGAAACCTATTTAATTGACACTGGCTCAGACATATGTGTGTACCCAATTTCTAGAATAAAAGGACGCAGACAGCCTACAGACTACGAAGTTTTTGCTGCTAACGGTACTCCTATTAATACTTATGGAACAACCAGGATACAAGTCAATCTGGGATTACGTCGTAACTTCTCTTGGAACTTTACTATAGCCAACGTGTCGAAGCCTATAATTGGTGCTGACTTCCTATCATTTTATGGACTAATTGTTGACCTACGCAATCGTAGACTGCTGGATAACGTGACCAACCTTTCTCGTCAAGGAGAAGTTCGACAAGATCCTTTCCCACATGTCAAGACTGTCGCTACTTCTACTCCCTTCCACGGATTGCTATCACAATTCCCCGAGATTACGAGACCTGAAGCAATGACCAGAGAAGTGAAACACAATACTGTGCACCATATACAAACTACGCCAGGCCCACCTATTACTTTCAAGGCTCGTCGTCTTGCACCGAGTAAGTTGTGCATTGCAAAAAAGGCATTTGAAGACATGGTTCAATCTGGAATAGCAAGGCGTTCGAATAGTCCTTGGGCTTCACCTCTACACTTAGTTCCCAAACCAAATGGAGACTGGAGAATGTGCGGAGACTATCGAGCACTCAATACTCGTACTATTCCGGACAAATATCCCATCCGAAATATTGAAGACTTTTCTGGTAACCTTTCTGGATGTCGTATTTTTTCCAAAATTGACCTGGTTCGCGCTTTCAATCAACTTCCCATCGCTGAAGAAGATGTGCCCAAAACTGCTGTTATTACACCATTTGGACTCTTCGAAATGATTAAAATGACACCAGGCCTCAGCAACGCGGCGCAAACATTCCAGCGTTTCATTGATGACATCACTAAAGGATTACACTTCATATTTCCCTATATCGATGATATTTTAATATTCTCGAAAAATGAAGGAGAGCACCTAGAACATCTACGCATTATTTTTAATCGTCTCTCTGAATATGGGATCGTCATCAACCTGAACAAATCCCAATTCGGCCAGTCAACCATTGAGTTTCTGGGATATGAAATATCATCTTCAGGCGTAAAACCGTTATCAACTAGGGTTGACGCTGTGAAGAACTATCCTCGGCCGACAACAGTTAAAGGATTACGACGGTTTCTTGGGATAATAAACTTTTACCGTAGATTTATTCCCAATGCTGCAAACGTCCAAGCGAGACTACATGACTGTCTAAAATGTGGTGTAAAAGGTAATCATCCCGTAGAGTGGACTCCAGATCGGATCGAGGCCTTTGAAGGATGCAAGGAAGCTCTTATTAAAGCCACTGTGCTCATACACCCAGAAGAAAATGCTCATCTAGCGCTATTCACCGATGCATGTGACGTTGGTATTGGAGGCGCCTTGAAGCAGATGACTGACAACGGTTGGCAGCCACTCGGTTTCTTTTCGCGAAAGCTATCACCAGCACAAATTAAGTACAGTACTTATGATCGTGAACTCCTCGCTATGTATCACGCTATCAAATACTTCAGGCATTGGTTGGACGGAAGATGTTTCACAATCTTCACTGATCACAAGCCACTAACTTTCGCGTTGAAGCAGAAGCCCGACAAATGCACACCACGTCAATTCAGACATCTGGACTTCATAAGTCAATTTACTACAGATATTCAACATATTGCAGGAAGCTTGAACATTGTTGCAGATTCATTGTCTAGAGTTGAAGCAATTACTCCACACATTGACTTCGACGCACTTGGACAAGCTCAGCAGACTGATGAAGACCTCAAGAAACTACTTGAATCATCAGACTCGCACAGTCTCATTTTAAAGAAGATTCAAATTCCCACTTGTTCCTGTACAATTTACTGCGATGTCAGTACATCTTCTGTTCGTCCATTTGTTCCCAAGTCTTTCAGAAAGAATGTGTTTGAATCTATTCATTCTCTCTCTCACCCAGGTACTAAAGCTTCTTCACGTCTTATCTCCGAAAAGTTTGTTTGGCCAAAAATGGCTAAAGACGTCAAGCAATGGGTTCGAGAATGTCCAGCTTGTTGCAAGATCAATCGACACACGCACTCCCCTATAGGAACATTTGCACCACCTAGTGCTCGATTCGACCACATCCATATCGACATAGTGGGACCGTTGTCTCATTCTCGAGGATATAGGTATTGTCTCACTATTGTGGACCGATTCTCTAGATTTCCTGAAGCATTCCCACTACGAGACATCTCCGCTACAACAGTTGCACGCAAGTTATTTGAAGGTTGGATTGCTCGCTACGGAACTCCGCTGAGAATAACAACAGATCAGGGACGCCAATTCGAGGCAAATCTCTTTCAAGCTCTATGTAAGATAACCGGCATCGATCATTTTAGAACGACAGCGTATCATCCACAGGCAAATGGGATGGTTGAGCGTTTTCACCGCCAGCTTAAAGCCGCGATTACTTGCCACGATACTAATAGATGGTCGGATATGCTCTCTGTAGTATTGATGGGATGTCGTGCAGCATACAAAGAGGATTTAGGTGCATCTCCTGCGGAAATGGTATTTGGTCAAACCATACGCCTTCCGGGAGAATTTTTATCACCCCGACAAGAAACTTTAACTGAACCTGAAGATTTCGTGACGCAGCTTCGAAGATCTTTTAACAATCTAGGACCGCGTCATGTGAAACACCACTGCAAAACAGCTGCTTTCGTTCACTCTGATCTACTAACAGCAAGTCACGTGTTCATCAAACGAGAAAGCGGCAAGAGAGCACTGCAAGCCCCGTATAAAGGTCCATATCCGGTCAGAAAAGAACAGATAAATATTTTGAAATCGTCATTGATGGAATTCTAAAGACAGTATCCATTGATAGGCTCAAGCCTGCTTACGTGCTCGCTTCTGAAGACAATACAGAGATAATTGCACAGAAACGTAATCAGCAAACAACAGAAAATGGACAACGAACTCGATATGGAAGAATGACCAGAGTTCGCTTCAAAAACTGATTTTTCTTCGTATGTTCTCATTATTTTTCACAGTCTATACGTGACTTCGTCACTGCGAAGGGAGTGATATGGTGCGTCAAGTCACTTAAATAAATTAAATAATAAACAGTAGTGAAGCTACCAGTTCCTCGTCCCACGCGCGCCCCTGCGCCCGCGACGAGCGTGGATCGCGGGCCCGACGGAGAGGGACTCGGCGGCGTCCGGCGTTCGCCAGTCGCCTGTATGAAGTTACAGTGGAACCACGGTATTTTTGTTATCTCGCTCCGCTTTACACTTTACGCTTTATTTACGTCAATATATAATTTCTTTACGGTTGTACTGAGTTTAATTGGTTTTATTATCAGACGCTCATAAATATAACCAAATATATCATCTCTTGTCTAAATTGAGTAACTAATTTAAGATTAATTACTGTCATTCCTACACAATTGTATGGTTGTATTGGAAATAAATACCTTTTACCTTTTTTACCTTTTACCTTTTATATGGATTAATACAATATCAACAAATATTCCATAAAAAAACAGTAATAAAAATTGTTCAAAATACAATAGTTCACTTTCTGTAGCGGCAGTCGTGTTTTGATTATTTTTTAAACATTTACTTGTTTAAAATTACGAGTATGTTGGAAAACAACCATTTTAATACCGCAAAATTAACTACAAATATAGTACGAAAATAATACGAAAATACTACTAAAGTATTACAAATTTATTATAAAAACATTCACTATCTGATTCGTCCTCTGGTAGACGAGGGTGCTCATCAATTTTATTTATGAAAATAATATTTAAATACAATAGGTCCCTGTCTACTCGCGGGGTGGCACAAAGATTTTTTTATTAAGCAGTAGTTTTGATCCTTTATAAATTTACGCTAGTACTGTGTAACGATCCCTAAGTATCGTACATGCCAGTCAACAAATGCATTGAATTCCAATGAAGTGCACTGACGTCAATACAGCCATTATTCCACCTCGTGCAGCGCTGAATTAGCACGAATTTTAACTACTTTGTCAAATCAGTTACATTGAACAACATTTTTACTCGGAATATTTTGGATTGCGTCATTTTTTGGCCTTTATAAGGCGGCGAAAATAGCACCAGGGTATCATTTCTCGAATGATCATTCCCCGCAAGACAGCGGCGGAACCAACCCGGTACTACTCTCACGAGTTAGGTCAACGGGTCCGACCATTTTGGGTACCTCTTCCTTCCTTCCTCATATCGAGACGAGCAAGCATCAGTCTGAACTCCTACAGACTCGAGCCGTGTCGAGTACGAGATACTCTGAGCACAAATTATAATCCTTATTCATGCACCCTCGCAACTTCATGCAGATAGCTACCCCATTCGCGTCAACCCCTGACATATTCGGGAAGCGTTAACAAACTGGCAATATAAATCACTATAAATTTCTTCCGACACAATAAATACCTTCTAATATACTTTCAATCGACTTTCAATACGGAGATAACCAGCAAGTTGACAACACCTCCTGACATCAAACAACTTGGAGTCTAGTGAGGGGTGGCCCGTCACAACTATTTTTAATATCAATATTTAATTAAATAAAAATATAGGTATTTTATAAGCGGTGTCCAAACCACTTGTTATTATCGCCCTTCCAGTGGGGATCATAATCAAAGATCCAAGCCACTACTATATAATGCCATCTGGTAGCGAAGGGTTACTAAGGATACACACCAACTGCTTATTAACTTCTCTTATAGCGAATGGTTATAATGCAGTTTAGATCGCGACCCCCTATTTGGTAAAACAATACTCTTCTTAAGAACTGTAACTTCTTAAGAAGTTCTTTCGACCCACCTTAGTCTCTTACACAGCTGTAGCAGTAAGCATTATTTTTTTTTTTTTGTAAAAACAATTACGAAAACCACATAAAATTTTACTGTTTTTTACAATCGAAGCTGTGTTTACCTGTTTCCATCTAGATCAACAAAAAGTTTTGTAAAAGAAATAGTAAAATCACATAATAAATATGCTTCTCTTGCACAGATGTAAATGTTTGCATATTATACAGGTGACTATTATTGACCGGCGTCCTTTGAGGGGTGAATCAGTACGAGCAACTTAGCAAGGTTGATATATTTTTTTAGAAAAAACCAAAAAAAAAAAATTATTTGAAGAACTTGACTGTTAAATAAAAGTTTGACAAGCGTTTGAGCGCGCTATAAATATCGCTTAAAAAAAACCATATTAGTGACATTTTACCTACCGATATATGGCGCATCATGCTCAGCGCTTTTACTACTATTTTTCAAAAAAATAAAATTTTCAAATTTAAAAAATATTTAGATTGTTTGATTTCTACACTTCTTTTTATAAAAAGTTGCTTATTTGCTCATACTGATTCACCTTCTTGAAGGATGTCAGTTAATTAAAACTTACCCTATATAACAAAGATTTTGTAATATTTTCGATTTTTAGTTTTGGATAGCCGGCGACTCACCGGGAGTCTCTGCGATCCCCAGCGACCCACTATTTAAAAAACACAGGGTTATATAAAACAACGATCCACACTACTGCTAAGTTGCGCCAGTGGTTGCACCCTGTGGTGGCGAAGGGTTGACTAAGTGACGGAGTACCTGTTAGCCCTTCAGTTGTTCACAGATTTTTTCTATTATATTAGCGATGATATGAAATAAATGTTAAAAGTAAAATGTCTTGTAAAACAGGATAGTCAATTACAGAAAGCAGTATATTTATTATATTATGTGTTTGCCTAATCTAAGCAATTCATTTAAAAATATGAATAATTTTAGATATCACTTCGAGCAACACACTGATAACGAAGGATTGGTGATAAGTCGTCTCAATATTACTGGTTTACAAGGTGAAGATGGTGGATTATATGGATGCAATGCATCGAATACTGTTGGAGTAGCCGTATATCAAGCTAGATTGAATGTATACGGTAAGGATTACGATATTCTTTCGGATTTATCGTGATTTCGGAAGATATGAATCAAATGAATTCAAAAAATATATTGTATTAGGATTGTTTTTTTAACAGGACCTCCAAATATTCGTTTCATACAACCGATTCACGTTGTTGCTGGTACCGAGGTGGAGATCTATTGCCCTTACTACGGATATCCAATAAGGTTAGTAATAATAGTCTTAGTCATAGACATTTTAATAATTTAAAAAAGTGGAATACGTCATTTTAAATTGGAGTGAAATTAATCATTGCTTCATTATATGTACATTTACCTTTTCTTATATAAAGGCAAGCTACTTTCGGTTCCAATAAAAAACAGTCCTAAATTACAAAAAAAAATAAATTATCAATAAAAAATATTATTTTTTTCAAATTCCCAATATGTTTTTCAAGAGTAATTAATAGCAGAAGCAATACTAAAATAACTAAATACTAAACAAGATTAATTTACAATAAATAAAAAGTAAACTACTTTAAAGTATGTAGCAATAATCGATATCGTTTTATCACATACACCGTATCACATATTTAATGATTAAAAACATGTTTATTCAAGAATAAACAAATAGATTTGATAAATTCTATAAATATTTTTTTTAATATCAAGCTAAGAGAGCTTATCAAATTATTAAAAATATGTTTATTCAATAATAAACAAATATATTTGACAAATGCTATAATTACCTTTGAAAACATAAGAGAGTCTGGTGAAATTACAAACAACAGGGTTATTCAAAAATAAACACAGAGTTTTGATAAATTCTATAAATATATTTTAAAAGCTAAGAGAGCCTTGTCAAATTATTAAAAATATGTTTATTCAATAATAAACATATTTAATAAATGCCATAATTATCTTTTAAAACCTAAGAGTCTGGTGAAATTATTAAAAACATGGTTATTCAAGAATAAACAAATATATATATGATTAAATGCCATAATTATCTTTTAAAAGCTAAGAGAGTCTGGTGATTTTTTAAAGAATAAACAAATACATTTGATAAATGCTATAATTATCTTTTAAAGGCTAGGAGAATTTTGTCATATTTAACTACATTATAAAGGGCGGCCATGGCTCCCTTATATTTTAATGAATCCAATCGATCTAATTATACATTTTATATTCAGCTCGGTTAAGTGGGAGAAGAAACTAAAACCATCGACAGAAACAAGAAAATTGACAAATTCGCTAAAATCTAACATAGCAAGTAAACCAGGAATTTTCTACATCCAAGAAGTAACAGTGGAAGACAGTGGAACTCACGTTTGCACCGTCACTGGCCCTTCAGGAGAATTGGCAAGAAGAGAAATGCAGCTCATTGTTCACAGTAAGTTGCTCGCTCTCTCGTCCACCACTTTTATGATTTAATTTTGGTGATCGATTCCAGAACCTCCAAAATTAGTGCCGTTCATATTTCCAACTGATATGGAAGAAGGAGGAAATATACAAGCTGGGTGCAGTGTCGCTTCTGGCGATCAGCCTATTTACTTTACTTGGTATAAAGACGGCAAAGCTATTCCGGATAGTCTGAAGGTATGCAATCGCTTTATGTCACTTTTACCCCCCCCCCCCACTGGCTTTCAAATAGGAATTTGATATTAATGTTATTCCATTTCTTTTAAATGGGAATAACATTAATATGTAACTTTCAGGTACCTCATTTTAGTTCTTATTGTTTAATAATAATATTATGAATTTAATATTTAATATGTAGATTACAATGTGTAACGTAAATACTTGATCATATATATACGTTGTTTTTTACGATTTTGTTTTGATACTTTTTATTGTGTGATTATTTTTTGTATAAAGTGCCTAAGATGAATATTAATATTCTTATAATAATTATCTATTCTATATGTATACTCATGTACATGGATTCAGCTCTATTTCTTTTTAAAATTTTATTTGTCTGCCGTGTAAAGCCGACTTTAGTCAACGCTATTGTCGAATTAATGTTTATGCTTTAATAGTTTTATATCTACATATTAATATATTACTAGCAACTGACGAATTCTAATATGCAATAATTAGCTTTAATTGATAATTCATGCTTTTATTGTATATTCTGAATGAATAAATTGAATACTGAATACTGAATACCGGCCCTTACCCTCATACTGTTGCCAAATCTTCCCCCGGATTCTGAAGCGACGACACTATATACGTTGTAGTCACTCGAAACGGGAGCTAAACAACTTTGCCGTATGTTGAGAGCCTTTAAATTATCGCACTGCGTTTAGGTGGTATAGAGTGAGACATTCTTCCGCGTCTGCATCAAATTTGTTCGGGAAATTTTTGAAGAGTTACTCCGTTATCATTTTTTTCCACATCGTGTAAAAACACTGCAACTAGAGCTGTCAACTACAACGGGCGAACCCGTCCCCTCAGGAAGTTTTAATGAAATTTATCGTTCTGTCTCCCTTAGAGGGGAGTGCAGAAGATTTAGGATAAGAAATAAGAAATAAGAAATAAGAAAAATTTATTTTCATAAACCCGATCTGGGTATAGAAACTACTGTACAAAAAATTATTATATATATAATAAAATTACGAAATTACAACAAATAGTATTTCTACAAATGAAATTACATTTTAAATTATAAAAAAAGTGTATAAAAAGTTCTGCGATCTAAGCTAACAGTGTATAAAAAAAGTGTATAAAAGTTCTGCGATCCAAGCAAAGCATTCGACTGTATAAACATCAATACCCTGGTAGACAAGTTAAACCATCATGGAATTCGAGGAGCGGCCAATTCACTCATTAAATCGTACCCACAAAACAGGCAGCAAGTGGTGGAGATTAAAATAATTGATGGAATTGAGGAAAAGGCTGAGCAATCGAGTTGTGAAATAGTAAACACCGGTGTGCCTCACGGCTCAACATTAGGACCCCTCCTCTTCAAACTCTATTGCAACGATTTAGCCACCAACATAACATGTGCCAAGACTGTCCAACTCGCAGACGACACCACGCGCATTCTTGAAAGTGACCATAGAGCAAAAATGGAGGATCCAACAAGCGAAACACTTTTTGAAGTCAATGACTAGTTTAGAGTGAACCCGATGTCGCCAATTTAAGCAAAGCAGTGTTGATAAACTTCTCAAATAAAAAAGAAAAACAGTTAAATTACTCTAATGAGATTGCCAAGTCCACTAAATTTCCAGGAACTTACACCGACTAAAACATGTCACGGAAAACCCACATAGACCAGCCCAAACCAAAATTGTGTTAAGCCCGCTATGCGGTATCCAGATCGAGAAAGATATTGGACGAAAAGGAAATTGAGAGTGCATACCATTCTCCGGCCGAATCCCACTTGGGACATCGGATCCTATTGCTGGCAAATGCCACTGATATTAAAGAGGTATTTATTTTACAAAAAAGAGCCGTGAGAGCAATACGCGGATTAAATAGGAGAGAATCCTGCAAACCACCATTTCGTGAACTAAAGATCCCCACCGCTTATGTCATACCTACCCACGAAAGCCCGCGCGAGTTCCACAAAAACAAAAATAAGGGAAAGCACCAAGCTCTTGCCCAATTACATTCCCATACAGCTCTTGCCCAATTACATATACACATACATATACATATATATATATATATATATATATATATATATATATATATATATATATATATATATATATATATATATATATATATATATATATATATATTAAAATTCCTTAAGGTCATATAAGGATTTCTCAATTAAATATTTTTTCGTCTCTTTCCTGAATTTGTCATAATTTTCAATATCTTTCATGTTTTCTGGTAATTTATTATAAAAATTGAGGCTTATGTAATGAGAAGTACGCTGGAATTCAGTAGTTGATGGGTGCAATGCCTGGACGTATAGATATATTATGGTATATATTATGGTATATATTATGGTAATGCATGTATATATCATGTATTAGTATATATTATGGTAATGCATGTCAGCGTGCGTTACATAACTGTTTCTGTGTTTGTAAAACTCGCACAAACACTCATGAACATATATACCAAAAACGGTGAGAATACGCTGTGTTTTAAAAAGAGGTTTGCATGATTCTCTTTGTCCTATGCCTCTGATTTGTCTCACCGCCCTTTTTTGCAGTATGAAAATATCCGTTATATTTATAGAATTACCCCACAACAATATACCATATCTCAAATGAGATTCCACCAATGCATAATATGCTCCAATAACCTCCCTTTCTTCCATAATGTTTCTTATCTTAGATATAGCATAGCAGGCGGAAGATAGCTTGGCCCTAAGCTGGTCCCTGTGTACTCCCCAAGACATATTCTCATCCATATAAACACCTAGGAATCTAGTAGATTCTACTTTCTCTATAGGGAAATTGAGTTTTATGTTGGTTGAAACAGTCCACCGTCAAGCTCCGCCACCTGCCCGTCACATGCCAACGCCTTACCGCGAGGCATCGGGAAAGGTACCCAGCAGGCAGCCTCGCCCCCTGACTACCAGTTTGGAAGGATATCTCCGTCTGGAATTAACCTTCAGGCTACCTCCTACCTCCTGACTAGTTACAGGATCGAGGTCGCTTGCGCGGTCCTCTCCCTTACGTAGCGGTGAAACGGTGTCAACCGAATCAATCGCGGACCACGGCATCCTTTGTTTGGCTTCTCACTCGGAATCGGGTAGCCGATGGTCGTTTCAAGAGCAGTCGCCGTAAGGTCAACAACTACCCCCGCTCTATAGGAAACAGTACTGTTTCCAGACTCCCCCGACTGGAATGCACAATCGATTGGCTAATGCCGCACGGTGCGCAAACCGTCCAGGAGCTCCAGAAGGTTGACTCCTAGGGGAAACTAGTGCTAAGGCCAGAGTCCTACCCGGGTTCGCACTTCATGCGTGGAGGCCGCCGAATGGGTGTTGACCTGTGAGTGTGACCGACCCCGGACCAATGGGTCTTCGTGGTCAACTCAACAAGGGCCCATTAGCTCCCGTAAAAACACTGCAATAAAATTTTCTTGGAAACTAACCTTGGACATCCACAGTATACTATGATGCATTGGTCGTGCCGCGCAATATAACGGTCGCAATGGCGCAATATACTAGTATGTAGACTTTAACGCCATCGTTTGATTATGAAGCACTGACCATATAAGTCTAGTTCTACTATCCACTGTCTAGTGATGAATTTTCAGCTTTTCCAAAACACTTTGTGGGTACTATTTAAAATTAAAACTTTCCTAGTACGCCAGCGCTAGGTGTCCTGAAATCTAGCCTGCTGACTAAATCAGCACAGGCTTAGTAAAGTGCGCAACAGTTTCCTTCACCAAAGCCTGTGTTATTATAACAATGTCCCAACACATATCAGAAGTCTTGGAGAGAACCAATTTAAAAAAGTTCTATTTAATGGCCTAGTCAAGGATCCTGTATATGACTTAAGAGATTTGGATAATGCTGAATGTAAAATAGGAGCATCCTAATGTAAAATAACGGAAAATTCATGATAATCAACTTTGCCAAAGAGCGTAATTTTTATTTTTATTTTTATCGACGACGGCTATATTGCTAGATTTGACAATTAATTTAAATTTAGATATTTTTAATATACCCTTATCTATTTTCATGACCATCATACTATTGCTTTGATAATTATGACTACAGACATTGAGCTCTTTTTTTGATCAGCAATTTTGATTATTAGATTATTTTATATCTATCAATGGTTTTCAAACCAATTATAATTTACTAAAATTTATTTATATTGCCACAACTATATCATGATAGTTAATATTCTTTAATTAATTACATTATTTAAAATTTTAGAGGCAAAGATGCATCCAAGTGTAGGAAAGCCTACCTACTGGAGCAGAACTAAATTATAATTGTAATTGTAATTGACTGCACCCCGGCATTCTATGACCAAAATACTATCTGATCTGGAAGTATCAGCTTTTCCAAAACTCTTGCACTTTTTCGTCGCTGGCTTCCCAACTATCAGCGTCATGAGCCGAGCTTACCAGCAGCGGGAGACGTCTTCGAAAACATGAAAAAACTCGATGACTGAAATTGTGCTTGGCTTTCGACGTTCATCTGTTCGACGGTCGTGGTCTAAAACCACCCTGCAAATTTGTAAGGGACCACGATCAGTATTTCAAAACAAACAATGTTGAACACGGCTATAAAACAAGAAATAAACATGAGCTACAAGCACCCAAGCCAAATTTAACTCTATTTAAAAACGGAATGTTATTCAATTCAATAAACATCTATAACCGCCTACCTGCAAATATCAAAGAAATAACAGGAAAAGGGTTTACCGCAGCGTTGAAAAAATGGCTTATCGATAAAAGCTTTTACACATTAAACGAATATTTTTCATAATATTATATTGTGGGCATGCATTTTTATTTTCTTTTTACAATAATTCAATTAGGAAAATTAAATTATATACATTTCGTATTTATAGGCGGATTTTTGATTATTCCTTTATTTCGATTTTTTTTCTTTATTTTTTATATTATTGGTGAATTATTTTTATTAATTGTTTTTTACTGTTACATTTTAAATTATATACATTTCGTAAGTATAGGCGGATTTTTGATTATTCCTTGATTTTGATTATTTTCTTTATTTTTTATATTATTGGTGAATTATTTTTATTAATTGTCTTCTACTGTTAGTTCTACTTATCCGGTCTGTTGATTTTTTTCATGTTATATTTCTCTTTTAAATGTTATGTTATGCCATTCAATGAACGTTACGAATTATTCTTGATTTCATTAACCCGTTGAGTATGATACGACCAAATCTGGTTCTGAAACAATTATCCGTTGAGTATGATACGACCAGATCTGGTTCCGCGTTTTTTTCACTTCTTTGACGTTCTCATATTTATTCATAATTATCTAATTGTTTTACAAAATGATATTTCAATATTCTATATTCGAAATTTCAATGCAATCATTGTGCAGTTGTTCTTTTTATGATTGGTGTAGTAGTTTCGTAGTTATAGTACTTTAAGGTCGATGTCGCCGAAAATCCTGCAAAAGAGACAGATGCATCCATGAAAATACCCATTTACTCCAAGGGTTAAGATATTATAGGCAAATCAGTGAAATAATTACATTTTTCAATAAGATATTATAATTAGCAAATAAGTAAATTTAGCAGATAAGTAAATTTGTCAATCTGTTTTAATAACAGGTAATTGTGAGAGACATAGTTTTACGCGTTATTGCACAATTTCGGACAATAAATATTTCTATTTCTATTTCTATTTCATCAGTATGCTCCAGATAGGTTGAATGACAGCAAACTAGTGGTATACTGCTACGAAGATTCCTGAAAGACAAAGAACCCCACTATCTGCATAAATATTCATACTAATTCACGCTAATTGCAACAACGTTGTACATAATCACATTGGAAATCATGAGATTTGTGACAGAACAGTTTCATCGTTGTAATTAATTCCTTTTAATATTCCTATTAATACACTTGGGGGCGATGAATCCGGATAAACCTTGTAGGGACTTAGCAACGATGGAAAGTATATTAAAGGTCAATATATAATTTTCAGTATAAGATGAAACTTTGTGTCCACACAGTAATGACTAATATAATTCAAAGAACCATTCATTTCGCGTCTTTCACGCGTCTTTTATATTTAGCGGTATTTATTCGACGTACTTTAACCCCACCATCTGGATTAGTTCATACGGTTTACGAGTTTTTTAAGAGCTCAATGTTATTAATAATATATATCTATATATGGTTTATATCATATTTATATGTGTTTATATCTAATATATAAAAAATAATTATTATTCCATATAACTTAGTAGATTGTCATAAATTTTAATTTAGTTTATAATTTTATTGATGTTTTTAAATTTAACTTACTCAAGTATTAGATAAGACTTGCCCTCTCGTCTAAAAATAATTCATCGATGTTAGTACCACCTCAACACAGGTTCATACCTAGTGAGGTGGTAAACCGTTATGTCAAAAGATGAATTTCCTTTCTAAGCTAGGTATAATATATACACTTATTATAAACTGTTTTTTTTGTTAGAATAAGGATTTTCTTTGTAATTTGTAACTTGAATTATGGAAATAAATAAATAAATAAATAAAATAAAAAGTCACTTCAGTCACTTCGATCACTTCTGTTATATCGTCTCTACTGGTAAGTCATCTCTCTAAATTAACTTGTAACAATAATTAAATGGTTTAAATATTAATGTTTTATCAACTCTATATACGTTGAGGTGCAGGGACAAAATAATAGGACTCTGAGGTCGTGAGCTAAGGACTACTCATCTACACTTAATCATCTACGGCCACGTCCAAAGTATAATATAATCTTTATACCTTGGAATCTAAGAATGTTATCTTATTCAATAATTACCACATTAATAATGAATATTTAATACCAGGAACGCTTCTTATTTTCTTTTGTCACATAACAGAAACAAAAGCCAAAACGAATGCAACGAATGCAAAAAAAATATATAATTCTGTTTTAGCCTTTTTGCAAGTTGCAATTAACAGCAACTAAGAAGTTATATTAAGTTTCTTTTACTAAGAATAAATAGTCTATAAAATACTTTTTATTTGAGTTAACTAACATTTTGAGATTTTGAGATATTAAGGTTATGGTTAGAGAATTACGCAACGTCCTTTCTAAGAACTCCCTAAATATGGTTTATATGGCCCTGTGTCAGGGTTTATGGGTACACGGAATAATAGCTTGGGGAGCATGTGTAAAATCTGTCTTGGATCCTCTAGTGAAAGCCCAAAAGCTTTTGTTGAGGGTAATCAATAGAAGGCCCCCACGATATGACTCCAACATGCTATTCAAAGAAAGTAATGTGTTAGACATACGCCAGCTGTTTGTGAAACAGTCACTCATGTTCTTCCATCGAACCTCAGATAAACGACTACGAAGCCAGCAACACCGAACTACAAGAGCATCTGCAGGTCTGAATTATGCCGTTCCCCGAGTTAATTCTTCATTTGCCCAAAGACAATTCAACTATATAGCACCTAAAATATACAACCGCCTTGATGACAAAATAAAGGAAATAGAAAATATCATTTTATTAAAAAAAAATATTAAAAAATGGCTTGACGGCATAGGCCGTTCAAGGACAGAGAAAGAACTGCTGCAAGTCATATCTTAAAAAAAATATATATATTTCTGCATAACTTTACTATTATACTATATAATATGATATAAGATATTAAACAAAATGTACTATATTGTAATATAATGCAAAAGAATAATACTATAATATATCTAGATCGTTATATTTATATATTTGTGTATGTATGTATGTGTATGTGTGTATGTGTATATGTATCTATATGAGTACCTACGTCAGTTAGGCTTCTCCACCTAAGTCAGAAAGTAAGTCGTATGCCCAGATACAGGCTATATTTGGCCTAGTTGGGTATACGCTGAGCATGGTCATGTGAATGTGGGCCGTTGTTTCTTCGCACCATTACTTGTTATGACCATTTTTATGCATTTTATAAATATGTTTGATACAAATAAATAAAAATAAATAAAATGGTTGGTGACCTGAATTCATTCCTCCCGATTACCTATCACGATTTGAAGGCATTCAAATATTTCTCTATTAATAGCTTCGATGTAGCGAATATTACCATGGATTAATTTAAATATGTTAAATGTGTTATGACATAACAGAAACTAAAGTAAAAACGAGTGCAATGAATTCGTAGTTCAATTTCCCACAAAAAAAACTGTTTTAGCCTTTTTGCAGGTATCAATTTACAGCAACTAAGAAGTTTTATTAAGTTTATTTGACTAATAATAAATAGTCTGTAAAGTACTTTTTATTTGAGTTAGCTAACATTTGGAGTTTACGAGATATTTGGAGATATTTGGAGTTAGGTTGGTGACCTGAATTCATTCCTTCCGATTACCTATCACGATTTGAAGCCATTCAAATATTTCTCTATTACTAACTTTGATGTAGCCAAGATTACCATGGATTAATTCAAATGTTATGTTATAATTATAATGTTACAGGTGGAACTGAAAAATATAAACTTTTTTTCTTTACTGATAATAACGAACGTAACGGCGGAACACAATGGTTTTTATACTTGCAAAGCTGTAAATAACGCAGCTGCGACAAATTTCACTGCTGAATTGATAGTGAAGGGTAAGTAACACCCATTTTGTTGCTTTCGTTATAATCTACTTAACTTATTACGCTAGCGCTAGCCCAACCCCGCGACACAATGCAGGTTAGCTCAAAGCGTCGTGCATCTAGCAAAAAAAAAAAAAACAAAAATGGATTTAGCTCAAAAATTTATATATCTCTATTTTAGAATATTTACGATAGAAAAAACAAAATAAACCTCTGACCGTCTGTGTCAGCCGTTTCATTTTAGATTTCCAGTTATATTCGCCAATGGTGAGAACTGATTAGATTTAAAGCTCCGTACCTACAATAGTTCGCCAATAGCTTTTATTCATCGTATGAATGAACTGATTAGAGCTTATACATATATACAAACCAATGGGAACCTAGCGCTAGTGTTTTGAAAAGTACTTATATGTTTCATCTTACTAAAGTTCGGGCCGAAGGAACGTTTCGATGGGGTAATAAACCGAGCTGTCAACAAGGATGCGGCTAACATCGATATTGCTTGTCGATGAATTACGCTCGCTCGATGAAACAGTATTATACATCCGCATTTATTATAGTACCGATTGCTATATTTATTATTACATTCGGTTTAAGTACTATTTTGAAATTAGAGTAATTAAATAATGACCTAAATGTGTGATGTGAGTTATTAAATGAGTACTTAATAGATAACTTATGGCATGGCATATCATAGGTCATTATTAATTTCTGAACAGTCATTAGTAAAATTTCTGAACAGTCATTAGTCATTTTGTAATAATGAGTCCCACATATATGTATTATAAAATGATGCGCGGATAAAACATCATCAATTGAGCAATGGAGACCATATTTTCTAACCTGGAGCTATTGAAGTTGAAGGGTGATATTAACATGCACACTCGATGCTTTATACATAACATTTTGTCATTTTTTGCCGAACTGAAAAGTGACCCGACAAAAGTTTCGCTGCTCAATCTCAATAATATAATAATCTGCGAAGGTTACGATATGCATCCCTGCAAGCAGGTAGTGAAAGGGGCGGGCCGGCCTAATGATTTATTGCCTCACCGGAACGTTCCTTTGGCCCGTACTATAGTAGTTTATCATTGCCTACAGTCGTTCTACAGTCGGTTGACTGTAGAACGACTGACCCATTAGACCGGTGATTTCCAGGGTGGTCCAGGTGGACCCCTGAGGTCCACGGAAGATTCGTCGGGGGTCTACGTTGGCTAAAAAAAAATGGGGGTTCATAAGTTGTAAGTGGGGTCCACGAAAATTTATCTTGTTTCGATAGTAAACAATAAAAATGTTGGCTTGACTTTACCTATCGATGTTTATTTAGCATTAATTTCCTTTTTTAAAAACCTCCCTTATTTTTTTGAGTAGTGTATTTTGTGAAAGTCAGCGACTGTTACTTGTAAAAACATGCATATTCGATATTCAGTACAGGGTTCATATGCTTGCATACATATGCTTGAGTTCATATGCTTGCTTGAGTTCATATGTTTGCGTACATATGCTTGGACTACTTGTTATGTAGCATTTTGCAAACATGAATATTTATGTAGTCATAATAACCGTGGTCGTGAGATATTGCCACTTGGTACAGGCTCACCATTTGTAATTTTTTGTTTGTAATAAAGTTTTTCAATCAAACTGTAAAATATTACAATGCTTAACTTTATTTGGCATTTCACATTTTTCTGTCTTTAACATATTTTGATTTTTAATATAAAAAATATTTTTTGAGTAATGTTGACTCGTGTTTTGAATTCAGTGCCGCCTCAATGGACCTTAGAACCTAAGAATGTTTCAACAATCGCCGGTAGTTCACTGGTTGTACCATGTGGTGCAAAAGGACATCCGACACCTTTAATAAAATGGACAAAAGGTAAGAATATTGGTTGATAAAATGACTTATATATTGCTATTTCTTTAAACTTCCTTTCATATTTTTTAAAATTACAGATTTATTCATATCAATAGTAAACACGGATTTATCTGTTGCATCGGACCATGAAATGATAGCTATGGACGATGGCTCACTTTGGTTTAGTTCAGTAAAAAATAAAAATAAAGGATGGTACCAGTGCAGCGCTGATAACAATGTTGGTAAAGTGTTAACCAAAGCGATATTCGTCAGCGTTAATGGTAAGTGAATCAGAAATAAAAGTAGATAAATCTTATAAAAGCTTTTTTATAGATATCAAGGGTGAGTTTTTAATTAGTCACATCCTTGCAGTGGGTAAATCAGTACGACAAAATTACCAACTTTGATAAAAAAGACCTGGTTTAAAATAATGTTTGTTTTCTGTTTGTCAAATTTGTAAATTATATCTATTGAAGAAAAGTATATACTTGGGTATGTATGCATACATATAAATAAATAAAAGTAACAGGTCGTAATAGAGCGTATCTTCACAAATCATTATGTTAGTGTTCCTAAGCTTATCTCCGACTGCATGAAGAAAAGGCTTCTTGCCTAGCCTACTTGCTATATAATATTATAAGATTTGTATACGATTCTAAAGGGTGAGTGTTTAATTATTGATATCCTTTTAGTGAGTGAATCAATACGACGAACTAAGCAACATTTGATAATTTTTAAGCTATTGCATAGCTTTTATCGCGGGCCTAGGCCAGCGCGGCGACCGAATGAAGAAATTTCTTAACGAAAATTAATGATTTTAATCTGATAATTACGTCTAAACGAGTACTGCTTACGATTCGAAAAAAATATATGTTAAACAAAAACATTTTCCTAATATTCCTAGCTTTGAATACTTTAGATTTTGTTTATATTACATAGTGTAATTAATTTGTGAAATTAGGTCTAACCGAACACAAAAACGACTACTACGCAAATACTATCTGGCGTATTATTATGAAACCTGCACAATTTTTAAGATAATTTAATTATCTATCTTTTTATCTACGATTTTTTTTCGAATAAACCGTTTTTTTAATTTATCGAATAAAAAAATCGTGCCCGGCGCTCTATCGGAAGACGCTTAAATTATTCCGAATCATTTGCTTCGCAGCCGCAAATGATTCGGAATAATTTCAACGTTTTCCGATAGAGCGCAGTTATCTGATATCAGAAAAAATAAAATAAATAAAATAAATAAATAATTATAATTGCATAAGTTGTTAAAAATGCTATGCAATAGCTTTACCGCGGCAGTCCCCGAGTGCCACACGTATTATTTTTTTTTAATTTGAAAAATGTCCGTTTGTGAAAAATATTATAAAAACCTCTGAGCATGATGCACCACCTAGCGGTAGGTGAAATATCGCTAATATTGTTTATTAGCGATATTTTACCTACCGGCAGATTGTGCAGAAGCATTTTGCCAATAGATAACATTACCAAACTTTCAAAAGTTTTCATCAAAAGTTGCTTAATTGCTCTTACTGATTCATTCCTTTCAAGGATGCCGGTAACTAAAAACTCATCCTGTATTTGTGTATGTGTATATGTGCGTTTGTTTGTATATCTGTAGACATATTACATATAGTATTATGACTAATATCTGCCTTTGTATCTAAATATTCAATACTACTCTAAAGCATATCCATCCCAAATGTTCCTGTCTCTCACTTCCCTATAGTACTTATACTGATTTCAATATGATTGTTTTCTGTTTTTTTTTTCTTATTTTAAATTTTATTTCAAATTATTTTCTGTTTAGGTAGGTGCTTAGTTGAAATATATAAATGGCCATACTAGTATTATTCTATAATGCTTTTTTATTAAAATAAAATATGTTTTAAATATTTTATCTTATAAATAAACATGTTTTGCAACTTTCGTAGAACCACCAATTATTAAAACCACAACTAGAAATGTAACGACACGACGTGGCACTACAGCTTTTTTACATTGTGAAGCGTCTGGTGATAAACCGCTCTCCTTAGATTGGTTTAGGGGTTCTCAAAACTTAATTTACTACGACAAAAGGTAGAGAAATTTTATTTTTATTATACTTACACAATTACTAAATCCATAGGAATATATTTGAAATATTTTATTTCAATTTCAGATTTAGTTTATCTGCTAAACCATCCGAGGAAGGGACTTTGTCATTGAATGTGTCGATTAAGAATACAAAGAGTCAGGATTCCGGCGCTTATAAGTGTTTGAGTGAAAATCCTTTTGGGAAGAGCGAAGTGATCGTCAATATCTCGATTCTTGGTAGGTTTATTTACTTATTTGTGTATTTATTTATTACTTATATACACAACTAGAGTTGTCAACTACAACGGGCGAATCCATCACCTCAGGAAGTTTTAACGAAATGTATCGTTCTGTCTCCCGAGAGGTGAGCGCCAATCCACCTGCCCGTCAGTGGCCAACGCCTTACGGCGAGGCACGCGGGAAAGGTACCCAGCGGCCAGCCTTGCCTCCTGACTACCAGTTTTGGCAGGATATCTAAGTCTGGAATTAACCTTCACGATACCTCCGTCCTCCCGACTGGTTACGGTTGGAAGTAAGTGCGTGAGTGTAGGCCCGCCGGGTAACACTCCTGGCTATCTCGCGGTTAAGGCGTTGGCCTCTTACGGGCTTGTGGCGTAGCTAGACGGTCGACTGTTTTGTCCTCAAGTCTTCTGCGCTCATTCCAGGGAGATAGAAAGACTAATCGTTAAAACTTCCTGAGGTGACGGGCTCGCCCGCTGTAGTCGACAACCCTAGTTGGTTACGGTACAGAAGTCGCTTACACGACCTCTAACTGTTGTATTACAGCGGTAATTCAGTTAGAATTTATGGGCGTTCTTTGCCCGTAGTGCCACACGGGATCGAGTGGTCCAAAGTCATTTCAAGAGTGGCATGACAACAGGTCAACATCTACCCCCTCTGCTTAGGAAACAGTGTATTTACATATTCTCCAGACCCCTTCAGCAATTAGTCAGAATGGCAACCAATTGGCAACCAACTTATATACACATTCAAATGAAAGAGCACAATAGAAAAAAATACAATCCAGAAATTACCGTTATATGCTTCTGTATTTGGTTATACATCTGTCTAAGCCCAGGTTAAAAAGCGCATAAATTAAATGATGGTGTTTGTATTTCCAATGTGCCAAGTATAGTGCTACCGAGCCCGCCTTGCTAGGCACTCCAAGGCGAGCTCACTTCCTGTCTTATTGGAGTGCCAGGGTTGTGTAAAAATTATATTATATATCTCATCTTTGATCAGTATAGTAATAAATTGAAAATTTCCAGTTATGTTGTTTCTTTATAAACATTATCGCCATTTCTCATTGTACACTCCCAAAATGAGTTAAAACTGTTTGTTCACTAATGACGTAAAAGTCACGACTCCTTTTAGGAGTGTAAATTAAGAAATGGCGATCATTTCTATAAAGAAACACCATAATTGTATTTTTTAAAGTTATAACTGCATTGGATCGGAGGTGCGATACGTATAACAGGTATATAAAAAACATTAAAAAAAATATATTTTAACTAAATATTTTAACCGCAGATATAGGCGATATCGCCCTTTTGCCGTATTGGTGGCCGTTGCGACGCATTCCTAGGAACTTCGTTTTTATTATTTTAATATTACATATTGAAGGTAGTCAAATAATTTCATATCCAGAAAAATGTAATTAAATGAGTTAATTTTAACATAGTTATATTTATTGTAATCTCTATGCCGGGTTGATTAAAAAGCTCTACAAGTTACATTGTAGAAGACTAACCACCCCGCGAAGGAATCAATTCTAACTCAAACAAATACGAGTGTTTTTGAACCGTTACTTAGATCGGGATATCGTTCTCCTTTTTACCACGAATATATACGTTCCAAAATGTATGTATAAGTCTTCATCTCGAAAAAAAATTTTAGCTTTTACAATACGTTCCCTCTGTCGAGACGGTAAAATCTGCGATCCCGGATTCGGTGTGAAAAACCGTCACACATTCAGCACACCTTTGTAAATGTGACTACTAATCTCGCTAGTTTGTTTAGATGTGTATAATAATGAGTTTTAATTCGTCTTTCTGCTTTCGATGTTGACCTTTCAGATAGGCCTGATACACCGGCTAATGTCCAAGTCCTGGAAGTCAGCTCTCGCAGCGTCCGACTCTCTTGGATGCGAAGCAGCGATGGCGGTAGTCCTAATCTTTACTATGTGCTGCAGTATCAAGTGGCTAAAGGCCTGTACGGAGACTCTGCTGCTACTAGAACGTGGCTTGACAAATTTACAACCAACGTTACGATACAAGTGCAGAAGCTCATCAAGGATCAGTAAGAATTTACTAGATTTAATTGATATTTAACGCATATGTATGTCCACAGTTTATGTTTCTCCGAATATCAAAAAAAGCAAGCCGTTATAAAAACCGGCTGTGTTACCCCAACACTTTTACGGCAAGTAGCTTTGGCCTTATAGAAGGATTTGAGCATGATGGCAATTTTTCACAGGAGGAAATTATACCATAGGGCAAACTTCGAGTATATTGAGAGTTAACGACGCGAATTGTTCGTCGGCTTAGAGCGCGGATAGTGAGAATGCAATGCATTAAACACGATCGATTTAATCGGTTACCCAAATTATACTGACCGACGTTTAATGTGATTTCGACCCAACAAGATATCTGTGTATAAAATTTCCAGTCTATACATTCGATATTTCGAGATTGAAATATAACTAGTGCGTCCCTGGTGGACCAATTTCAAAAACAACCAAATTTCCAGTCTCTAAGGGCCGGGCTACACGATGCGGTGCGGTTGCGGCGCGGCGCCTGAGAGGTGGCGCTGAGGCGTTCTACATACGAATATCCATGGTATGTCACACGGTGTTTTCCGGCGTCGCACCGCACGCAAACCGGCAATATGCGCCGGAGCGGCACCGCTTAGTTGTTAAGTGCAGTCGAAAGGAGGGTACATGCTTGCCTGTTTCATTTGTTTTAACGTATTTTTGTTAATTTCTAATCGAAGAGTTTAAAATGAGTTCCAACGAAGAAGATATTGGCGTTGACTACCTCATTTCACTAGTTCTACGTACAGTTAACTATAACACTATTCGTCCACTGCGGCGTCGAAGTAACGCTGCGGCGCCGTACCGTGCACTGTACGTGTGCACGCCCATACGGCGAAATCTTTGCGGTGCGACGCCGCACCGCATCGTGTAGACCGGCTCTAACTGCAATATTTCGAGATTTAAGTATGATTAGCGCGCCCTATGGTGGACAGATTTTATCAACAATCTTTTCAACCCTTGCCATGAACAAATGATGCCTGCATGCCAAATTTCAGTTCAATCGGATGAAGCATTTGGACGCTATCTTGGAGGAATACACACACACATACACACACGCGTAGAGCTACTCACCGATAGACTTCAATATGGAAATCGTCCTAATCGTCTCAAGGGGGGGGGGGGGGGGGGTTAAAATGGATATTTCCGTCATCATCTCGATTTTTTTATCGTGTTCACAACAATTTATTTTGGGCCGGGAAATTAATACTGGTAACCTTGTTTATCAAAATGAGCCAACTCTTCTGCAACCGTAGTCTCAAACTCTCCACTAGATGCCGTCTGGTGCGGTATTACATATTTTCAGTCCTGCTGTACGGAGTAGAAGCGTGGGCTTTATCCAAGACTTTGTGCAAAACGTTAGAAGCTTTTGAAATGTGGATTTACAGGAGAATACTGAAAATATCTTGAACGGATGAAGTCACAAATGAGACGGTGCTGCAAAGAATGCACAAAGGATTGGAATTACTGAAGACTATAAAGAGGAGGAAATTACAATACATGGACCATATTTCCATGGACCACCTTTTCCAAATAATCCTGCAAGGCAAGATAAAAGGCCGCCGAAGACCTGGCCGAAGAAGAACCCACTGGCTGTAAAACCTCATTGAATGGTTCAACTCAAGCACCACCGAGTTGTTCCGCGCCGCAACATCCCGGACCCAAGTGGCCATAATGACCGCCGACCTCCGATAGGAGATGGCACTTTAAGAAGAAGAACCTTGTTTAATTTATAGCTTATAAGGTAGGTTCCAAACGATTGTTGTAAGTATACAGCATTTGGGAGCTATCATGGGGAATACATACAGACACACAAACAGACACATAGGCAGAAATCTATCTGGAAGTGGTCTTAAGATGGAATCCCGGCCATGAAGGAATCGAGGGATATGAAAAAGCCGATGAACTTGCTAAGACGGGATCAAAGGGAACGTTATACGGCCCTGAAGCTTGCGGTGGCGTAACAAAAAGCCTTGCAAACCTAATGCTCAAACAAATATGTTTAGAAA
This sequence comes from Micropterix aruncella, assembly GCA_944548615.1. Classification (NCBI taxonomy): domain Eukaryota; kingdom Metazoa; phylum Arthropoda; class Insecta; order Lepidoptera; family Micropterigidae; genus Micropterix; species Micropterix aruncella. Next base: position 26,358,639 of record OX155964.1, on the reverse strand, counting down.
AATCCGTCAACCACTGGAACAACACGCCAGGGTTGAATCATTCCTAAGCGCTAATTAAGGCTTACGACCTTAAGACGGCCCGTGAGACCTTATCGCTAAATAGTAACAATCTACACATACTGGTGTGGCGCTCACGGGGCATTGTGGCCTGAACAAACACATGTTCAACCTCAAGCTCAAAGACACAAAAATGTGCAGGTTCTGCCAAGGAGCATAGGAAACTCCCTAGCACCTCATATGCGAGGGTGGCCCGCTGATGCCTAAAAGATACATCCACTTGGGTGGTCATTACCTCCAACCTGAGAAGGTGAAACAATCTGGCACCAAAAGCCTGCTGCGGTTCTTACATGACATGACTTAGCGCAGAACTATAGTAGGTGGCGATCACAATAGATCAGCAGTGGTCGCAGTGTTACAAGGCTCATAAAGACCTTAGAAAAACCCCACTCAACAAATAAAAAAAAATCGGTTGTCTGTAAAGTCGGTTTACTGACGATAGTTGAACGTGACAACGTCATAAGAAAATACTGATGGAATGGTTGCATTTGAAGCAGTTTCATTTAAGATTCTGATATTGTTTATTACAAACACCCAAAAATATATGCTTTTATACTCACCGATTTGACTATAACATGTAAATGTATTATTGTATAGCAGTATAATTCTATAATTGTTTATTGTTTAAAGTTTATTGCTTTTTTAATTTGAAAGTTTGAAATCTCAAACTGTTAAATAACGGTTTGAGAAGCGTTTGAGCACGATGCGCCATCTAGCGGTAGGTAATACGTCGTAAATAAACAATATCAGCGACATTTTACCAACCGCTAGATAGCGCATCGTAATGATAGCTTTTCATACTTTTTTTTTTTTAATAAAAGTTGCTTACTTTGTTGCACTTCATTGTACCCACAAGAAAATTGTCCGTTCAGTAATAACATTCCGTATATCAAGAATACATATAAAATTATCTCAAGAATGTAAATCAATCTAGTGATTTTCATTCGTACTATTTTAGACTGAGGTTAGTAAATAATCCTTGTCGCAACCGGTAGATGGCAGCATTTATAATGAATAATAAATATAATAAATGGAACGCCTCAGAGCGAGGTAAAGCCGCATGAGTCATGTTTTTTCATGCGTGCAGCAGGCTCCATCGATTTATAAGACGTCACGTCAAAAGTATACAGCATTTGGGATCTATCGTGGGGAATACATACATACACATGGCACAGACAGACCCATATGCAGGAATCTATCTGGAAGTCGTCTTAACCATCTCAGGGCGGCGTAAAATAGCTATTCCAACCATCTAGCATTTTTTGTGCTTTCCCAATACTTCCCTCCTTGTAGGAAAGTAAAATAATTAATAAATTTCATTACACTTTAATTTCAGATCAACAAATACCGAAAATGAGCAATACTTCGTAAACGGATTGAAACCAGCAACTTCTTATATCTTTCGACTTCTAGTTGTAAACTCTATTGACTCAAGTGCTTTCACCGACACTATTGTAGCTAAAACTAGAGAAGACGGTGGGTACGGTTTAATATGAGATTAAATAAAACTGTAATAAGCTACTACCGAATATTTTTTCCTTTAATTCCAGTTCCTTCGGATTCGCCGAGAAATCTAGTAGTACGCGCCAACCATCCAAAAGAACTTGAAGTCACTTGGAAGGTAACCGTTATCGCTTAACTTTACATTCTATATAGGTATAAGGCACATGACATAAGAAAATAATACCCCGAAGAATTGGTTATACAGAATGTGTTGTTAATTAGTGACATATACAAAAATCTACTGATTAAGTCATCGAAAATATTGTTGTATTTACAAATTAGTCCTAGTGTGAGACGCCTTATTCGAGTCATTTTTGAGATATTTATTTATTTATTTATTTCCCAAAACATAATTAACCTAACAGATGATTCCAAATCGTTAATTATTTTTCTAGGCTATTATTCTAGATTATAAGTATTATTCTAATATAGACTATTATTATATTTCTACTGTTAATAATATTATTATTACTCTACTCCATTACTATTACTATCATTATTATTCTAATATAGTAATTATTATTCTAGACTATAGCAAACGAGACGGAGACATCCGTTAAAGCGTAATATTAAACGATTATACTTACATATGTATATCTAATGTTTATCTAACCTTTCTTATTATACTAGTTACTCCTTTTTAACAATATCTACGAAATTCAGGTATAAATGTGGCCCCTGAGGTAGAGAGAATTTCACATTTTAAAAGAAGGCAGGGATAGCCATCATGGGGAAGGGACCAATCTGAATCTAGCCGCACTTTATTTAAAAGGAAAGAAAATCTTGCCCTTAGCATTAAAAGTGCAAAAAAAATCGTGATGACAAATATCCATTTTGATCCCCCCCCCCCCCTAAGACGATTAAGACCATTTCGAGACTACAATCTGTCTGAAAGCTGTACTGTTTCTTATAGAGCGGGGGTGGTTGCGGACCTTACGGCAACTGCTCTTGAAATGACCATCGGCCATCCGATCCTGGGTGAAGAGCCGGGCAAAGGACGCCGTGGTCCGCGATAGATTCGGTATACACCGTTTCACCGCTTCGTAAGGGAGAGGACCGCGCAAGCGACCTCGAACTCGGAACCAATCGAGGGACCAGAGAAATCTGGTCACAATTGGAAGTAAGGGCGCGAGTGTCGGCCCGCCAGGTAACATTCCTGGCTATCTCGCGGTTAAGGCATTGGCCTCTTACGGGCTTGTGACGTAGCTAGATGGTGGACTGTTTTGTCCCAAGTCTTCTACGTTCACTTCAGGGAGATAGAACGACTAATCGTTAAAACTTCCTGAGGTGACGGGCTCGCCCGTTGTAGTCGACAACCCAAGTTGTATGTAACTAACTATGTAATGGAATCTAAGGTAACTAATTAAACCATCTTCCAAGGATCGTAGCGTCATAAAAATTGGCAGCTGTATGTAAATCTGATGACAATACAATGATATGGTACTGTCGAACTGATCTGATGATCGGAGTCGGAAGATATGAACTGAAACTTCATGATGGAACATCGTATCATAGCTGTGTTTGGACTTGTTAGAAAAGTCTTGGAATGAATTTTGACCACGACTAGGTTTCAAGGTGTGATGAGGAAGCCGGAAGATAGGCACTGGCATTCCATGATGGAATATCGTATCATAGCCGTGTTTGGACTTGTTAGAAAGGTCTTGTAATGAACTTTGACCACGATTAAGTTTCAAGGTCTGATGATGAAGCCGGATTTTTTGGTTTTTACGTGCATTTATAAAAGCGTGTTTTTAGTGTTTTTTTTAAACTATTAATTTATTTTTTATTTTAGCGTAAATATATTGCGTACACATACTAAACGTACCTAGGTAATAATAGTATTTTTTGTGTTTAGCATTTTTTATGTCCTCTTTGTGTAGATGACACATGAATAAGAAAAAATAGATTAGGAATAGAACAGAATATAGGTACGGAACGGGTGTCGTTAGGCTGACCACTGACAGTTCTGTTAATTACTATTTATATTGATCAATATATTGAAGTAAAATTTGTGTGATTCAGGTTCTTCCGCAAGACTCCTGGAATGGGAACTTACTCGGCTATATGGTGTACTGGAAAGAGGATAATCCTGCTATCAACAATCATAAAGGTACATATCTATTATTGTATTATTATCTTCTCTCATTTGCATTGTTTAACTTTTTGGGTGTAGTTAGTTATTTTCGAGTTATTTTAATATAAATCAAGCAATGAATGTTTCGAATTATTGCCATAATGACAATTGATATTTAAACTATTGACTTTGCTTCAGTCATAAATTCGTGTCGGGCATTTTATTCTGTTTAGAAATATGCAAGTCGGAGCTTGTTACATGAAACCCTTGTATCTGTGACGAGGACATGGACATTGATTATTAGCATATTAATGAGTCAACAATTGATTCGCTCAAAACAAAAATAGACCATTTGACTTTGATCAAACTTTAGGGAAATCAACAAAACATCTCAGCGTAAAAAAATGTACGATCGTCATGTAATATTAAATATTTTAAAATTATTTCATCTTTTATACATATGATTTTGTGATATTAAAAATATATTTTGGAATACGTATATGGGTTTTATTGTTTTCCCTAAAGTTTGATCCAAAGTCAAATGGTCTGTCATCCATATATTTACATGTATATTTCCGAAATGTACTGAATCAGACATTTCATTTGACACTAGACATTTAGATAACTACTTACTTGATATTTGGACATTTAGTGCCCAATGGCACTCGGAATGACATAACGATTCTAACAAAAGCACACACTTCTAAATCGGTTTAAGCGTTTAAAAGTTATGGTGGAAAAAGTAACAGAAAATATTCATAGATGAACCCAGATTACATTAATCTCCTTTTTTATTGGGCAGTCGTGTAAAATGTATTTTGCCGCGTGAAGTTTGTAGCACCCGACGTTTCGGCGATGTTGCAACCGTCGTTGTCCAGAGCACTCAGTCTACTCTGAACAACGGCGGTTGCAACATCGCCGAAACGTCGGCTTCAATAAAATTCACAGGGTAAATTCGTTTTTATCCTTATGCCAAATAACCGCGATAGTTTTCGATTTCATATCCACATTTTCTTCATTTTTACAGATAACAGGCAGCAGCAATCTGCTCAGGTTTCAGGTAGCTCTGCAAGCAACTTCATAATCAGTAACCTCAAGCAGTTCACGCAATATTCTGTAGGAGTGTCTGCTTACAACCATGTTGGTAGTGGGCCTATGTCTTCGCTTACTTCATCGACTACTCTAGAAGGTGGTAGGTATTTAAAAAAATAGTTACATTAAATATCAAGTCTGTAATATTCCGCCAAGTTCAACATACTAAGCTTGTAAAGATTCTGCAGGTCATTGAAATGGAACGCAGAGACATACATATAGTAGCAAATCTTTATTGCAATCAAAAAACTCGCCGTCAGAGTAGAAGATGCCTTGTTAAACTAGGTAGATATACGAAGAGCAGTCAGGCAAGGATTCGTATTATTTCCTCTTCTATTTAACTACTACTTCGAATAAATAATGGCGATGATGCGTGGCGCATGGTGAGAGGTTCAATAATATCCGACATACGGATCATACTGTCTCAATAGCCCATAATAATGACGATATACAAGCTCTATTCACTAATGTTAATGGTGCATGCAAAATAACGGGTTGAACACGAACAGTATAAAAACAAAAATATGTTTATATATCAGAAGCAAAAGAATGACTGCTTAATACTTGATAATACTCTTTCGGAACAGGTTAAACTTTATAAATACCTAGAACGTTACACAAAAGGACAATGGTGCAGTCCATAGTAAAAACCCGAATATTTTTTTTACTAATGTTTAATTATTATAAGTAGATATGATTATCGTCCTCTATAGCAATTATGATTTTTTAAATACTGTCTATCTGTAAATAATTTTTATTTGTTATGATTATGATTAACAATTTTATTTTTTCCATTGTACTTTTATTGTCCAGCTAAAAAGAACAACTATAAGTGCATAAAAAAATAATTTCCTTTTTTCTTTGCTTAGTTTTTATATAGCCGTATACACGTATTTATAACATATTAAATGCCTGCCTTAGAATAAGATATAGCCTAGTTAGGTAATATTAAAATAGGATCACTGTATATCATGTAATCAGTGTTTTGCTACTAAATTTTTGTCCATTTTACTGCTGTGAATTACGAATTAAATTACAATAATTGAATGGAAATTGATGGAGTTAACATTTTTAAGATTAACTCGATTTGCACCTCAGAATATGATTGACAAGGTGTTACGTTTTCTTCATCCTCTTCTATGGGACTCTCAATCAGATCCTGTATAAGAAACTGGAAGCCTTTTATATGTGGGTTTACAGAAGAGTGCTCCGCATTTCGTGGATGGATATATTATGTGGAACTGATGAATCGAATGAGGAAAAATGTGGGGTTAATTACCACTAAAAACAGAAACTTAACCAATAGTTTGGACACGCAGTGAAGGGCTGAAATACAGAATATTACGAATAGTGTTGCAAGGGAGTGTAGAGACTACGTCACATGATATAAGTCGTTTGCTCCGCCAAAAAGTAATCCAAATTTGCCGCGAGAAGTATTGCCACCCGCGCGAAGTATTGGCGTCAGATATATTTGTCACATCACTTGAAAACGCGAGTGGGCTTATACAAACTCACCCGCTTAACAGTCGGAAATAAACCGTCCGCCAGACAGCTACTCGGTGTTTTCCTACTCTGCAACGCATCCGGTGAAATCGCTATCGGTACCTACACCAAATATAGTAAACGGCAACGGCAAAGGAGAATTGAGGCTCGCTGAACACTGGGTAGAGGAAAACATCCCGGCTCAAAAACCTATTGTAACGATATGGACAAAATACTTCTTGTTTTTGCATCACTTCAACAATAATGATAGTCTCTAATCTCTGATAGAATATAGCAATACAACAATAAGAAATATTAAATAATAATTAAAATAATGGGTTAAATAAAAAAATGGCGAATTGTACCAACGTAAATTACTATAGTTAACGGCGTATAACAATACTAATATGACTTTAGAGATAAAAAATGCGTCATTTTATAACCTGGAAAATAAATATGTTGTATAAATAATAGAAATAAGACTGAATGAAGAGGGTTCAAAATAGGCCAGTATGTAAGAAATTGTAGGATACCAGTTGATGGTGATGGCTGCTGGTACGCCAAAAGTAATGTTCATATACTTGCTCTCCTGTATCGTGTACTCTCCCAATCAATACCATCCTATCTCCATGATCTTTCGAACCATTACGTTTTTACGGTCTCGTACGGTCAGAAATCCCTTACCATAATACTGATTTCTACTCCTACTCTTGCTGAGTCCATGGTGCAACAATCTGGAACGATCTGCCAACAAATATACGTCACTCACCTTTGTTACAGTTCTTCAAGACTCACCTCAAAAAGTACTACTTTTCTAAGAAGTAACCAGTTTCTCCTTTTCTCTCTCCTGCCTCTTCCGATGTCCTCTCATCGAGAATTCTTAGTTTTAAATATAGTAATTTGTATTTTATGCAAAAAAAAATATTAATCTATATTTCCACAACACGCACATGTATATACCACTGCGCTGTGATTAGGTTCTGTTGTAAGATATTGCCATGTGGTCATAAGCTTGCTTTTTGGTAATCTATTTATTTAAGTGCGAATAAAGAGTTTATTATTATGATTTTAGTGATGACTTTACTCCAGTTCCAGAAGCTGCTCCTGCAAATATAACATGCGCGACATCATCATCGATAAGCCTAAGGGTATGGTGGCAGCCGTTGGCTCAGAATTTAGTCGGTGGAGTGCTTTTGGGCTATAAAGTTCACTATTCGCAGATACCCTCCAACGAATATGGCAAGTGGCTTGAATATACTAGAAATAATTCTAAATCTTGTAATATTATACATTAGTTTGGTATATGTAATTTAACGCATAGATAGGTGGAAGAGCAATGTAAATTGTGTAATCTGCTGAAAATGGGATTTCTCAGTCCATGCACGCATGTTATGTTTTAATTTAATTTATTTTAAAGACAGACATATAGCGCTTTACTTTCCTATTTAAGGAAAGTATTGTGGACGCACTTCTGTGTGTCAGGGTGTGTTTCTGCGCGCTTGTGTGTGTGTGTGTGTCTGTGTGTATTCTCCGACGACAGCGCCGAAACGCTTCATCCGTTTGAGCTGAAATTTGGAATGCAGGCATCATTTGGTCATGGCATGAGCTGAAAAGATTGTGGTTGAAATCCGTCCACCCAGGGTTGGCTCCCGACGAGGGAACTCCTTAACGGTCAACAGCAGAGACTCAAAATTTTGTGTATTCAACTTCCAAGTGGTAGCAACTTCCAAGTTTCAGCATGACATGGCTGATGTACCCTGGGTTGGCTCCCGACGAGGGAACTCCTCAACGGTTAACAGCAGAGACTCAAAATGTTGTATACGCATTCAATTATGATAGTCCCTTGCAAGTTTCACTATGACATGGCTGATGTACCCTGGGTTGGCTCCCGATGAGGGGACTCCTCAACGGTCAACAGCAGAGACCCAAACTTTTGTGTACGCATTCAATTATGATAGCAACTTTCAAGTTTCACCATGACATGGCTGATGTACTCTGGGTTGGCACCTGACGAGGAAACTCCTCAACGGTCAACAGCAGACACAAAATTCGAAAAAAGTAAAGTCAAAAAGTCGAAAAGTCGAAGTCGAAGTTGATTTCGATTTTCCAGTGTTAAAGGGTGGCGATAGGTTGGGGATGGAGGGGTTGTGGTAGGATTTATGATATTAATATTCAGATGAATTAAGTTCCTGATTACTTGACAGAAAAGTCTTGGGGTGACACAACCGATTTTTTTTCTTATTATTTAAACATGTTATGCAAAACTAAGGACAATTAAAAGTTTTCACAATAAAACTATACATATTGTTACAGCGCAAAAAAAACAGTTTTTATGCAATATGATAAAATTCAGTTTTTCTATGATAGGCAGAATAAAGCCACATCATGAATTTATTAGATATAATTAAATCATTACATGAGACAAATTGTTTCAATATACATAGTAATAATAAAATAATATCATAAATTAAACAATAAGGTAAGATAAAATTAATTTATTAATGTATATGTGATGTAAATTGGTGTTATCATAATATATGTATGTATAATGTAATATACATAATAATCAATATATGTAATATTTAACAACAGTAGATCGGGAAATACTAATCAAGCCGAAGTTAATTAATTAATTAAATATATCCAAACCTGAAATATTTAGATTGTACGACCTAAGCGCTCTATGAAAGCACATATTTGAACGATAATTAGTATTGACGCTTGGTAGAAGAATAACGTCTCCTGTTATTTAGGAAATAATCTCGAAGAAGTGCCTCTTCCTCTTTAATAATTTTACTAGACCCCTTTATATCTTTTTAAAATTTATGCTTTCACAGACGAGCGGATATAATCGCGAAGTTGTTTTGGATCCCCATTAAGACCTCATATTAAACCGGAAATTATAGGGTACACCAACTCCTTTCATCAAACACAAGGCGCTTCGCATCTTACAAAATTGGATATAGTAGGAAATATTTCCAATAGTTTTGATGACCACTACCAAAAGAGCACTATCGACCTTCGATTAGTCGTCTAGATCGACATTTTTTGCCTGGTTGTTTACAACATATATTTTTAACATTACTACATGTGAAAGTTCGATCACGTTAACTGCTTTCGTGTGCCACTTCCCTGGCTTCATATTCACGATCGAAGAAATTTGCATACGTTGTCCCTACTCTACAACATCATCAAAAATCCCACTTTGCACTCTTATCTCAACGAGAAATTCCAGGCTTTGGGAGGAATTGGTCTTGCATTTCGAACAAGCCAAAATAACACACTCGTAATTCCATGACATCACTCTTCTGTTGACGCGTACTCTTTTACGGTACATTCTGCTCGTTTATGTAATCAGCTCCCACATTTTATCAGGCATGCAATTTCTTCCACTTTTAAAAAGTTGTTAAAGAAACATTTGCTTTCACATAACCACTAACAAATATTCCCAAGTTATCTTTCACTGGATAAAATAGTCTAAATGATATACATATTGTAACCATAGCATAATTTATTGACATATATTTGTATTAGGTTTTTTAAATTTAAATTTATCACTTCTATGTACTGTACGCGGACAATTAAAAATTAGTGTCATATTGTTGGTGGTATTTTTTTTTACTTGTTGTATGGGGGTTTTCTAAGGTCTTTATGAGCCTTGTAACACTGCGACTATTGCTGATCTATTGTTTTCGCCACCTACTATAGTTCTGCGCTAAGCCTCGTGTCATTTAGGAACCGCAGCAGGCTTTTGGCGCCAGATTGTTTTACCTCCTCAGGTTGGAGGTAATGCCCACCCAAGTGGATGTATCTTTTACGCATCAGTGGACCACACTCGCACATGAGGGGCAGGGGAGCTTTCTCTGCCCCTTGGCAGAACCTGCACATTTTTGCGTCTCGGAGCTTGAGGTTGTACATGTGTTTGTTAAGGCCACAATGCCCCGGGGGCAGCCTCACCAGTATGCGTAGATTGTTCCTATTTAGCGATGAGACATCACGGGCCATCTTAGGGTCATAAGCCTTAATTAGCGCTTTGAATTGATTCAACCCTGGCGTGTTGTTCCAGTGGTTGACGGATTGTTCTAAACATATTTCTTTCAGCATTAACTTTGCAAGGCTTTTTGGTACGCCACAGCAAGGTTCAGGGCCGTATAACGTTCCCTTTGCTCCCGTCTTAGCAAGTTCGTCGGCTTTTTCATTTCCCTCGTTTCCTGCATGGCCGGGAATCCATCTTAGAATTACCCTGTTCTTTTCGCCCAGAGAAATCAATAGTGATACGCAGTTTTGCACTAGCTTTGAATTAATAGTATTCTAGGCTAGTGCCATAAGAGATGCCTTGCTATCCGAGTGGATCTATATACGGTTGTTGGCGTAGTTCTTATGGAGATTGATATCCGCACATTCAATAATGGCGTATACCTAGGCTTGGAATTTGGAGGCGTATTTCCCCAAGTTTACACTTCTTTCGAAGTTTGGTCGCTCCCCATATATACCGCAGCCTACGTCCAGTCCCGATTTGGAACCATCAGTATACCATTTAAGGCCTCCGGCCTCCCAGTGCAGTTGGCTTTTTAGCCAGTCGTCTCTGGGCGGCAGGTCCACTGCAAAAAGTTTTCCAAAGTTTAGGAGTGGAAGTATGGTGTCTGATACCATGTTGAGGGTTTTAGTTTGAACTGATCTTAGTGCTTGTGAGATTCTGTTTACCTTCTCTCAGGCAGATAGCCTGTACATTCTGGCTTTCGCCACCTGTTTTGTTGACGGTAAGACATTGCTCTAGTGATAAGTCCGCCATTTGAATATTAATTGTTTTTTTTAAACAGCGAAATCTTTTTCATTTATTGTGTTTTAGTTTATTCAGCACAACAAAGTTATTCCATTATATCACATTATTGCAGAATCGGAAGATAACTCCGCGGCTACTGGTGAAGTGAAGAGATCTGATGGACCAGAGACCACACTGAGAGCTCTGCAAAGATTTACCAAGTACTCCGTCAGCGTTAGAGCTTATACTGCAGCTGGGGATGGTTTGCTTTCTAGTCCGGTAACTTGCATCACTGATGAAGATGGTAAGTCAAAGACATAAAAAAGTACTAAACAGTGCTAGTCACCAGTCTGTCTAAGTTATGTGTTATATGGTAGCAAAGTAGACCACACTGCCATTGTCCTTAAACCATCTTGGGAGTGGCAACTGGATTCTAGCCGCTAGAGGCTGACTAAAAAGCTATCTAAAAGTCTGCAATGTAACATGTAGAAATTCCTTACTCTATTATTAAAATTCTCTCTAGTGTCAATGATGCAAGACTTTAGGATTACCTTCCAGCGCCTCACAAAGGCCAGCATAAGGAACTCGCATTATTTAGAATCAAATCATAAACAAAAAGCCTCCTCGGTACAGTTCAAACCAGCTCTTTGCGGAGTTTAAGGTTTTGGATATCTGCCAGCTATTTATTAAGCAGTGCCTTGTAAGCTTTCACAAAACTAAAGAGTACAGAGCAAGAAGTCAACAATTGTACTTAACGAGAAATGCTGGTAAGGAATTTTTCACAATTCCAAAGGTTAAAAGCACATTTGCCCGAAGACAATGTTTTTTTATCGCCCCGAAAGTTTATAACTCACTATGTGAAACCACGAAAAACGTGAAAAATTATGTAACTTTTAAAGGTAAAGTAAAAAACTGGCTTCTAGATATTGGGCGTTCAAAAACTAAAGACCTTATTAATACTGTAGGGTGAATATTTAAAAAAATATGTATTTGTAAAATTGTGCAATATTACATATCATTTTCTTACATATATACTAGAATGTAGTGTTTATTCATATATTTGTATATATTATTACTTATTTTCCACTTAAATTTATTGTATATAATGTAAAGTTTACTTTATTTTTAGCCCTTAATTGCATACATATATATTTATTTTTTTCTACTTTAAATTTTACTTTAATTTGTGTAAACAACACATTTGTTAGATTTAGAAATATTTAAAATTGATCACCTTCGTCAGTTCGCGAGTTACAAAAATACAGTTGGTATAACACAGCACAGCCAGAGACAGACCTTCTAGGTCTAGTTGGTTGTGCGATTTCGCCTCATTCGGATATGCTAGCATATTTATATCCATAGAGCTATGTTTTTCGCTATTATAATGTTTGTTCTTAATTATTCCTCATGTACAACAGTATGCATGTCCTTGTATTTTTTTGTTCTTGTACGTTATAAATAAATAAATAAATAAATAAAATAAATAAATTTAAGACTCAAGTCAAAAACCTTCTCCATGTGGTCACCAGTATTTTCCTAATCCCCTTCTTTCTCTCCCGATTCACTCTCCTCGGATATTCTTAGTTTTTAGGCATAGTAGTTCGTTTTTATTGTACATACACATGTTTGTTTTGTTTGTTGGTTTCTACTCTTTATTGTGAAATTTCACAATGGGCGGTTTTATTGTCATACGACAACCCTTTACACCCAACCCTACCATGAAGTGTGTATATGGATGTGTGTAACATGTATGTAAGTGTGTGTCTTGTTATTGCATTAGATCGACAGAGATAAAATGCAATTCTGGTAATTTTATCCCAACGGAAAATGGTGACCCAGCCGGGAATCGAACTCAGGACCTTACAATGTTAGATCAGGCGACCCAACCACTATGCCACCGTCCCGTGATTATACATTTTCTTAATAAAGACCAATAATTTGAACATTTTTTTTTATTCAGGAAACGACAGTTTACAATAATAAGGGGGCGTTCAAGTAAGTATTACGTAACGCAAATTTTTTAAAAATTTTGACCCTACCTCCCCCTCATGTCATGCGCCGTAACGTTTTTCTGTACCTCCCCTCCCCCTTCCTAATCGTTACGTAACACCCAAGTGAAACATTTTTACCTAAAAGTCACAATTATGTTGCGCAAAGTACCGGAAAGTCCAGTAACAAACACACTTAAAATTTATTACATCAATGTGATTCTGCGTATTACGTGTTTAAAACAATAACGAATACTGACAACGAAAACAAAATAAAAATGACGTACAATATAGTTGAGGTATTCCCCGTAAAACATAAACAAAAAGTTGCCAACTTGGGAGAAAAAATAAAAATGACGTCCAATACAATCGAGGAATTCCCAGTAAAACCTAAACGAAAAGGGTTTCCGAGTTAAGAGATTTTAATTCCCTAGTTTTTTTATTTAAATAAATAAAAACAATGTTACGTAACGCGTTATTCGAACCCCCCTTCCGCCCCTGTAATGCATCGTAACGTCTTGCAAGACAACCCTTCCCCCAAATTGCGTTACGTAATACTTGAACGTCCCCTAAGTAGACAAACATTAAGTATACTGGTACACTATAAATAATTTAACCAAAGGACTAACACCTATAAAGACTTTCTACATTTTCCCCACTGCATATATTATAGCTGGCCATAAATTATAACGTATATCTTTTGAACATGTTTTCTTTCTTTCTTTCTTTCTTTTCTTTTTTAAACTTCTATATGTTTAAAATGTTTGCCCTAGAACAAGTTTTTACTTAGTTGGGCGACATGGAATCGATCTTCACTATAAGCGTGACACAACTTGCTGTGGGTTTTTTTATTTTTAAAGATAAATTTTATACAATGTTATTACATATTACCTAAGCTTAGTGTTACGTCTGTTGCAAACCGCTGAACATTACTATAAATGAATAAATAAAAAATACGTGTGGCACTCGGGGACTGCCGCGGTAAAGCTATTGCATAGCATTTTTAACAACTTATGCAATTATAATTATTTATTTATTTTATTGATTTTATTTTTTCTAATATCAGATAACTGCGCTCTATCGGAAAACGTTGAAATTATTCCGAATCATTTGCGGCTGCGGTAGCAAATGGTTCGGAATAATTTAAACGTCTTCCAATAGAGCGCCGTGCACGAATTTTTTATTCAATAAAGCAAAAAAAACAGATTATTCGAAAAAAATCGTAGATAAAAAGATAGATAATTAAATTTTCTTCAAAATGGTGCAGGTTTCATAATAATACGCCAGATAGTATTTGCGTAGTAGTCGTTTTTATGTTCGGTTAGACCTAATTTCACAAATTAATTACACTATGTAATATGAACAAAATCTAAAATATTCAAAGCCAAGAATATTAGGAAAATGTTCTTGTTTAACATATATTTTTTTTGAATCGTAAGCAGTACTCGTTTAGACGTAATTATCAGTTTAAAATCATTAATTTTCGTTAGGAAATTTTTTCATTCGGTCGCCGCGCTGGCCTAGGCCCGCGATAAAAGCTATGCAATAGCTTAATAAAATACGTCCACACTAATCTGCCCTGTGTCGATACGTTATAATTCAGTATCATTTGCGATGATTATTAGGTTAGTTAAAAAATGTTGTCACGTGGGTATAAGATTGCTTATTTATAATTTAGTTTCGAAATGCATAAGAATAGTTTATTAACATTATAATTATTATACTGATGTTTATCTAAATATTAATTCTTTTCAGTTCCAGGTCCGCCAGCTGACCTAAAAGCTTCTCCCCAGTCTAGCACATCGCTGGTGGTAAGTTGGTTACCACCCCAGACTGCTAACGGGATCATACTCCATTATACCGTGTTCATCAGAGATGTCATAAGGTAATTAAATTAAATAGTAACAATATCTTTTCGAATGAACAATGAAGTACGGTTTTATCATATTGTTAAATGATTTATTTTCGATCTTGTTATTGTCCCCTGAGAATCCTATCAAAAAAACTTAAAACTGAATTAAGGTATTATATTAAGCTATTGCATAGCTTTTATCGCGGGCCTAGCCCAGCGCGGCGACCGAATGAAGAAATTTCTTAACGAAAATTATTGATTTTAAACTGATAATTACGTCTAAACGAGTACTGCTTACGATTCTAAAAAAATATATGTTAAACAAGAACATTTTCCTAATATTCTTAGCTTTGGATGTTTTAGATTTTGTTTATATTACATAGTGTAATTAATTTGTGAAATTAGGTCTAACCGAACACAAAAACGACTACTACGCAAATACTATCTGGCGTATTATTATGAAACCTGCACCATTTTAAAGAAAATTTAATTATCTATCTTTTTATCTACGATTTTTTTCGAATAATTCGGTTTTTTTGCTTTATTGAATAAAAAATTCGTGCGCGGCGCTCTATCGAAAGACGTTTAAATTATTCCGAATCATTTGCTTCCGCAGCCGCAAATGATTCGGAATAATTTTAACGTTTTCCGATAGAGCGCAGTTATCTGATATCAGAAAAAATAAAATAAATAAATAATTATAATTGCATAAGTTGTTAAAAATGCTATGCAATAGCTTTACCGTGGAAGTCCCCGAGTGCCACACGTATTTTTTTTATTTTGTTCCACATATTCTAATGAAATCTGAGTAGAATTCAAGAACAGACCCATTTAAATCATTTTCTCGCAAGCGAATTCCTGTAATCTTTTTCATGAGAATATTAGCCACAAATCAAAAATAAATTATTATGATCGTGAAAGTTGTAGTTCATTTATTGAAAAACAAATAAAAATTAGATTAACACCACAAAAAATAAGGACACAATAAAATATTGGTTACAAATATGCCTAATTTAACTTTCTTTATTATCTATATATATACATAAAACAAAGTCGAGTTTATTCCAACACTTATAACTCGAGAACGGCTAGACTGATTTTCATGGTTTTTTATTTGTAGTATTTGTCTCCGTCATGAATAGCAGAATAACTATTAAAACGAAAATTGGAAAGTTGGCGAAAAATTAAAATAAAAGACATAAATAACATTTTCTCATACAAAATGTAAATCCATTTTTTTTCATAGTCAGTTGTACGTGGCATGTTCACGTATCGGCAAATCATCCGCTTTATTTGTTCTTGCGCCTGATAAAAAACAAAAAATGTCGTGTATCACAAGGTGCTTCAATAAAGAGAATTAAACCGAGTGAATCCCATGCTGCCCAATATGTAAATAATTTAATTCAATCATGTCTTGCCGACGCGATTGATATACTTATTTTTTGTACTTTTATATTTCTTTTTGTGTTATTATATTAATAAAGTAGTGAATTTAATATTGATTTTGTATTTGTTGTATTACTTCATAAAATCATAAATTAAGTTCAGCTAATCTGTAACACGACATTCATTGACTGTTAGGCGGTACGAAGTTCGCCGGGTCAGCTAGTTTTTGAATAAAGAAAAGAAAACATGGTATTATTTTCAATAGGTACCTTTTATACAAATCAATATGTTACTGTAAATTACATTTTTCTTTTGCGGTTTATTTAAATGAATGTATGAGGTGAGCCTTTTTTCCCCAAAACCGAAAATAATTCTATCTAATACAAATAATCATGTTTATGAATATTTTCTGGACTAGGTTTTCCTGCTATTTCCCATTAGCGCTCTTAACGACTACTCGACAATAAAGATACCTGGTGGTAATATTAGTTATTTTACATAAAGGATTTTTTTAATTTGTTTTTTATTACTTTTGATTGCGAAATTCCACAATGGGTGGGTACGACTATCTTTATAGCCAACTTCACTTTGACGTCAAATCAAATCACATTTTTTTCCTCAAAAAATCGTTTCCTCAAAAAATCCTTTAAAAATGGATACTAAATACTTCTTAAAAGACTCACCACACAATTGATAATAGTTGTATTAGATGACTTACAACTAGAGCAAATGTCATGAGATATAATATTAAATGGTCCTAAAAATAAAATTGATTATCGGAAACAGTTAGAAATAATAAGAATAATATAATAATCAATAAAATGGTACAAATATCAAGTTAAATAAATAAAATCGAGATGGAAATTATCAGTCATCTAATTATAATTCGTTGATATAATATAATTTTCTCGCGATAAGGTAGTCTTTTAATTTCAATATTACAATAGACAGTTGATTTATTGACAGATTATATGGGGTCCAGTGGAGCTCATAGAATCTGTCAATAAATCAACTGCGTCTTTTCTGTACTGTTATAAACATAATGATAATCAGTCTGGTAATTTTAAATAATACTGTAGGGAATTATTACAATACAATAGTTAACTATTATGCAATATTTTTTAATTTAACAAGTTTAATATAAACACGTTATAAAAATGTATAAAAGTCATCAAGTTTAAAACAAACACATTATAAAAATGGCCATGGAATTCAAACTATTTTTAGTTTAATTATGAATTCACAAATTAGGAAAAAGAAATATAATCAAGTGTGAAAAAGTCATAATTTACAAATAGCATAGCTACCTAATAATAAAAAAATCCAAATCAATCAAAACAAAAATATTATCCATAGACAAACTCAAAACTACATATTAGGTACATTGATAAAATCTTGAAAAACAATAAACACCAAAAAGAAACGAATAAATGAAATAGTCAAACAACTTAGTGTTTTTAATGAAGGAACCAAAGGAAAATATCTTTGGTATAAATAATCAACAATCAAAAAAATACTAAATATATTCAAGCAAAAATAAATATATCATACTTACATAAGAAGCACCATACACTTTGTAAAAAATGTATGGTGTGTAGGTAATGTGTGTAATAATTCCCTACAGGTAATGTGTGTAATGTATTTGCGTCGAATATGCTTTTGATTTTTATTTGAAGAAACTAAAAGAAAAGAAAGTTGTAGTTTAATTTAACATTGTACTTATTAATGGTATTATTGCACTATAGGAACCTCTTCCATATTGTTGATTTTTTAACGTCACTAGACTTACATTTACCACGCTGATTCCGAATATGCAATAATTTTTATTCGGTCTCAATAAATAAGTGAGATATAGGCATTGAAAGAAGCGCCAAACCCATACATTTAGGTAGGTTAGGTTAGTTTTTAAAAAAAATAATAAATAAACACCTATTTGGCGGTGGGTTACATTAGTTTTTTCAAAAACAACCTTAAAAACTGAGTTTAAGAAACTTTTTTTTTTGTATGTAAATTTGGTTTTGAGATTTTACGCGTCCGAAGCTTTTATCATTCACATTTAGCATTAGAATTATCGAATCTAGTAGTATTTTTTTTATTTTTTTCGATTTTTAAGAATGGTTTCGATAGGTACTGCAATAATTCCTATTTAATTTCTAGGTCTTCAAAGGCTACTCAGATTAAAATTCCAAGAAACTCGACAGAAGGCACATTGCGCCTGGACAGTAATACCGTTTACCTCACAGAGTACCAACATACAGTCCGAGGACTGATCGAGGGAGCAGCTTATGAGATCTGGATGAGTGTCAGTACCAAGGTCGGAGAAGGACCTGCCACCAATCTACTTATCAAGAAACCTTCTTCCATAGGTATGCTTAAAGAAAATAAATACATCTGTCTATTCGGTTTAAACTATCGCGTGAATGATAGTGAAATTTTGGCTGCTAATGGTTCCCGTGCAGTTGGGCCACTACGACCAGCCTCGTATTTGGGGTCGGCACAAATAACGATTCAGCACCCATCCGATAACCTCCACGTAGAAGTTCGAGCCTGGTAAGGTCTCTTGTTCCCCCTGCTACTGCAACTGAGAAAATATTACCCTGTAATACACGGAAATACGCATGTTTCAAAAGGGATTACGTATATAACATGTACTGTGATCCGTACGTATGTATCAACATGACGCGTAATGGTGTAGTTATAATGTCACGGGCATAGTAACTACACCGCATATTCATTGCGGCGCGCAACGAAATCTTGCTTTTACCATAAAAATATGTTATTACATACGTAAAGTTATAGCCAGTCACAGAATCGTGTTGAAACCACATTATACCGTTATTTTCGTATGACCCTTAAGGTGAAACAATAATCGAGTAATGGAGTTTCAACAAAATTCCTTTGCAATTCAACAAAATTATGATTGAAACATCATTATTCTGTATAAAACAGCATTAAGAAAACAACATTGTAGGATGAAATCCAATGTTATTCTCCGTGTGAGTAGTCAGGTGGGGCAGGTCAAGTCCTTCGGGCGGTATGCGCATCGTGTGGCGTCAGCCAATCGACTGTGCTCTCCGGCAAATAGCCAGAGGAATCTGGAAACAATAAACACCTCTCCTATAAAGCGGGGGTGTTTATCGATGTAATGTCAGCGTCTCTTGAAAGGACTCATTGGCTACCCGATCTGCTAGGAGAATCGGGCGAAGGAGGCAACGGTCCGCTATAAATTCGAACTGAATTCTCGCTTATATTAGGCAGAGGCCGCGCAAGCGACTTCGGACCATTATTAACCAGACGGGAGAAGGGAGAAATACGGCCATAACTGGGAGTGAGGGCGCAAGGCTGACCGCTGGCTTCACTTTCCAGTGAGTTGGCGTAAACAGACAGTGGACTGTATTGTATCTAAGTCTATACGTTAACCCCAGCTTGAAAGAACGATCACAAATCGTTATAACCTCCTGGGGTGACGGTTTTGACTGTTGTAGATGACACCTCGAAAGTGTCTCGTGAATGTAGTAAGAAAAGGTGAAAGTAAAAAATGTTCAAAATGTACACCAATTTAAGATCAAAGTAAAAAATGGCTCCTTTACGAAGTAGGTCGTACAAAGACTGAAAAAGAATTGCTTCATACAATAATTTAAAATATGTGTTTATGTAGATGTATGTGTGTGGGTGTTATTATATATGCATGTATGTATGTTCGTATGTGTATATGTTATATATGTATGTAACTAACCCTTTATCATATATATTTGTATTAATATGTGTACTATTTTATGCCATTATCTTAGTGTTAGTATTGAAAGTAGTCTATTAGTCAGTACGACTCGAACGTCAGTACTACTCAAAAACAAAGGTTATATATTTCGTATGCCCAGATACAGGCTGTTCGGTCTAGTTAGGCATTCGTCTAGAATGATCGTATGGGTTGTGTTCATTTTCTTATTGCTTATATAAATAGTTACAAATCATATCTGTACGATCTCACTGTTAACTCTCTACCTCTATCATGTTAGAGCTAATGGGCCCCCATGTTAGAGCTCCCATGTTAGAGCTCCCATGTTAGAGCTAATGGGCGCATGATGAGGTGGCCACGATGACCCATGTGTACAGGGTCGGTCACACTCACGGGTCAACACCCATCCGATGGCCTCCACGCATGGGGTGCGAGCCTGGGTAGGACACTGGGTCAACCAGTCTCCCCTGGGAATCAAACCTCTGGCGCTCCTGGATGGTCTGCGCACCGAGCGGCGCAAGCCAATCGATTGTGCTCTCCGACTAACAATCGGGGGAGTCTGGGAACTGTATTGTTCCTATAGAGCGGGGGTGGTTGTCTACCTTACGGCGACTGCTCTTGAAATGACCATTGGCCATCCGATCCCGGTTCAGAGTCGGGCAAAGGACGCCTTGGTCCGCGATAGATTCGGTTCACACCGTTTCACCGCTTCGTAAGGGAGAGGACCGCGCAAGCGACCTCGAACTCGGAACCAATCGAGAGACCGGAGAAATCTGGTCACAATTGGTAGTTAGGGCGCGAGTGCCGCCCGCCAGGTAACATACCTGGCTACTCGCGGTAAGGCGTTGGACTCTAACGGGTTGTGGCGTAGCTAGACGTTGGATTGTTATGTCCCAAGTCTTCTACGCTCACTGCACGGTCGATAGAACGAACAATCGTTAAAACGTCCTGCGGTGACGGGTTCGCCCGTTGTGGTTGACAACTCAATATGTTAACTCTCTACCAAGTTGTAACAAATAAATAAATAAATAAATGATGTCATACAATTTTGGTTTCGATTACAGTTGGTGCAAAGATATTATCATTTGGGGGAAATATAAAAGTTCACCATGGAATGAAAGCGTTTGTAAAGTGCACCGTCAGCGGTTCTCCAAAGCCGCACACGCAGTGGTATAAGGATTCAGTTGCGCTACAAAATACGAATCAGTTTACGGTCACGCCACAAGGACATCTTCAAATATCTGGTAATTATTATTGAATAATTTTATAGGTATATATTGTATTTATTTTTACATTTATTTACTAAATCTTTGTGTAAAATTAAAATAATAAATATAATAATGCCTATATGTAGGTAACTATCCTTCTATTATAAATATTCTCAAACTAGCATTATTTTTTGTCTCTTTTTTTACTCAAATTTCTAAATTATATTCTTAAGAGCCGTATTACAAAATATCGTAGGTATTCTTTTAAAATGAGTTGAAAAAATGAACGCATTTTTTTTTGGATGTAACTATAAAAGATAGGATAAATAAATAAATAAATAAATAAATAAATAACTATTCAACCCTGGGAGAAAACCGCGGCACTGAGCGCTCTTCTCTTGCGCAAGCAAATATATACACAATTTCTAATTGTTTTTTGCAGTGTTTTCTCCTTTCTAATGACAATAATTTATATTATGTCGTATTGCTAAAAGAGTGAACTTTAATGTAGTATAAGTATTATATAAGAATCTTATTTTATTTCTGAGAAAATTAGAATGACACAGGAAGATTTTTTTTTAATTTTGTGTAATTGTAAGTAATGTATACCTTGGATATGTGGTCAAAAAACGAAAAAATAAAGCCGTAGTGTACATCAAGAATACATGACGGACATAAAAAAAAATAGTGTACGGTTTTCGTTGTAGTGATATTACTGTATTAAGGAGCTCAAAGTTTGCCTTCCGAGCGTTTTACGAATAACGACTTTCGGAAAATGGGCTGAATAAGTAAATAATATTCGTTACATCTAAAATTAAAGGCCGCTATGGTCAACATCAAGAAATGGTCCAGGTAATTCAGTAATTAAAGTTTGTAGAAATCTCTTTATTTCTTGGAATTAGAACGCCAAAAATCCACTTTTCTTGCTTTTCTGGAAAAAATATGTGAACGGGCTCTTAATAATAATTACTTTGATAAGTGTAAATGTAATAAAGTATCCATATAAGGCAGATATCTAGTAAAAAATCGATAATTTCTTTTCTTCGCAAACGTTGATATATACATATGTTATAAATAGGATAGAAAACGAATTTACCGCGTGAAATTTGTAGGACCCGACGTTTCGGTGACGTTGCAGCCGCCGTTGTCTAGGGTAGACTGAAGAGCCGTCAGTCCGTTGTTTTGCGGGTAGGCCGCAAACCGCTGCCGCCACTGCGTAGGTTATAACGGTGGTGGGGGGCCGGGCTCGGAGCGCGGGAATTTTGAAAATCCGTCTTGCACACAACACTCACTGTATCCTGTTTTACGTCTTTGCGTTCGGCGTTCGGCGGCGGGAACATTTTAAAAAGAGGGTTCCACGTAGAAGAGAGTTTGTAGCCGTCGTCTCTATTGAAGTTCGGAATTCTTCTTATTTCAATGGCTTCCCGGATCATGCGAGGAAAGTAGAATTGTTCCTTGGATAGAACAATGGGATTTTGAAACTGCACTGCAACTGATTTTGAACTGATTTTGAGCCCGGCCCACTGACAGCTCTTCAGTTTATCCGCAAAACAACGGACTGACAGCTCTTCAGTCTACCCTAGACAACGGCGGCTTCAACGTCACCGAAACGTCGGGTCCTACAAATTTCACGCGGTAAATTCGTTTTCTATCCTACTTATAATGTCAAACAGCCGCGATAGTCTTCGATTTTATATATACATATGTTTATTTCTATGGCATAATTGAATGCTTCAATTCTCTACTCTATCTTATTAATTTACAATTTAGGAATTACCGGTATATGCTACAATTAGCCATAATTTATACTGTCTAAATTTAGGTCTACCTATACCCATAAACAAACATATATATATAGATGTTTGTTTTTCTAATGCGCTAAGTAAAGTGCAACCGAGCCCGCCATGCTAGGTACTCCTTTGATAAGGCGTGCTTACTCCCTTCTTCTTCTTCTTTATGTGCTATCTCCTATAGGAGGTCAGCGGTTATTATGGCCACTTGGGCCCGTGATGTTGTGGCGCGGAACAACTCGGTGGTGCTTGAGTTGAACCATTCAATGAGGTTTTGCATCCAGTGGGTTCTTCTTCGGCCAGGTCTTCAGCGGCCTTTTATCTTGCCTTGCAGAATTAATCAGAGAAGGTGGCATTTGTTACCGCGCATTATGTGGCCCATGTATTGTAATTTCCTTCTCTTTATGGTCTTCAGTAATTCCAATCCTTTGTGCATTCTTTGCAGAACAGTCTCATTTGTGACTCTATCCGTCCAAGATATTTTTAGTATCCCCCTGTAAATTCACATTTCGAAAGTCTGGTTTAAAGTATACGCTTCTACTCCGTACAGCTAGATTGAAAATATGTAACACCGCACCAGACGGCATCTAGTGGAGAGTTTGAGACTACGGTTGCAGAAGAGTTGGCTCATTTTGATAAACGCAGCTCTAGTTTGTTCGATGTGACATCTGACTTCTACACTATGGTCTTCTTGATCATATTGGTGAACCTTCTCCAGAGGTTGGTTTTTGATGTGAAGGTTGGCAGCTGACGACGTACGTCCTACATTCGTGAACTTGTATCTAGAACATTTATTTATGTACGTATTACGTATTTATTTCTCATTTAGCATTTATTTATCTACGTATTTCTCTACGTATTAGAACATTTAGAACCAGAAAAACGGTAAAAACCTTTCTGTCTCTCTATTGAGATATCAATATCTCAATAACGCGTTGTCCGAGTTCGAAAATTCTTTCAGCTTTGTTTGTTCTGTTTTTCTGTTCTTCATTCTTCTGTTTTGTTAAGCAATTAGAAAAGCTGAACAGATTTTGAAGCTGTCCAGAAACCAAATCAGGGAGTTCTCATACAAGCGATAGATTGAAAATAAACATTTGTAGCCGTACGATCACCAACTTTTAATTTTTTCAAATTAAAAAGAAATGTCGATTACGGAAGAAATATAAATTAATCATACTATGCGTTCTTGAGTTATAGTGATACGCTTAAGAGGTCGTATCTCAAGAACGCGTTGTTCGATTTGGAAAATTGGAGATTATTCATTTAACAAACTCGATTCTTAGTACAATGGTTACTATAACATTTAGGCAATCGAAACTGTTTCCATCTGTCTAGGTTGATTAATCATACGATGTGTCTTTGTTCTCTTTTCAGATATAGATGTATCGAGTGCCGGAACCTATACTTGTTCAGCTCATAATTCTGGTGGTTCAGACCGCATCGCAGTGACTCTTACTCCACTTAAACCACATCCTCCTCCTCGACTATCGCTTCTCTCCGTACATACCAAATCCTTGATGGTGTCTCTTTCTGGGTCTTTGCATCGCACTACCTACCTGCATTACAAGGCTTTGTCGCAGCAAGGCGGATGGAGAACTGTCAATGTACCACTCGGAGTAAAAGACTATGCCATTACTGGACTTGCTTGTGGAACGGTATATCAGGTAATTTTATTTCTAAACGACGTAAAAAATGCTGCGGGCCTGGTTTCTTAAAATATATTTAATAGTGAAATTATTGACAATGTTGGGGTAAGAGGAAGGGCGAGGGAGGAGGAGATTAAGTTTTCCCACAACTCGACATATTTAAATGTAAATAAAAGTATAAAGATTTCAAATCACCGATTGAAAGGCTAATCGAAACAAAGAAATGAAAGAACAAAAACGATCCATATCTCTATTTCTTATTAGTGTACTTATTTGATTTAATTTTTGTAATTGTAATTATATTATCGTAGTCTTGATATTTTTTAATTGTCTTGATGTAACTTTCGATTTTAAATTTTATTTTATCATTAGGCAGTATTCAAATGCACCTATATTAGGCTAACTTAGTGCGGACGTCTCGTGTAATCTAGTTGGGTATAGTTTTGTTATTTTGTAATTTTAATAATGATTGTTGAAACAATAAAGTATTTGATTTGACTTAATTTGTGCTACTGATTCTGTATAGCTTTTTTAAAATTATTTTTTTATTTGTTGTTTGGGACTTTTTAAATGTCTTTATGAGCCTTGAAACACTGCGATCCTTGCTGATCTATTGTGTTCGCCACCTACTATAGTTCTGCGCTAAGCCTCCTGTTATTTAAGAACCGCAACAGGCTTTTGGCGCCAGTTTGTTTTACCTCCCCGGGTTGGAGGTAATGACCACCCAATCGGGTGTATCTTTTACGCATCAGCGGGCCACACACGCACATGAGGTGCAGGGGAGTTTCCTTTGCCCCTTAGCATAACCTGCACATTATCGTGTACCGCAGCTTGAGGTTGATATCCGCTGTTGACTCCTAGGGGTGACTGGTACGCAGGGGCCAGTCACCCTAGGAGTCAACATTCGGGCGTTTTTGGACGGTTTGCACACCGTGCGTCGTCAGATAATCGATTGTGCATTCCGACTAACAGCGGGGGTAGTTGTTAACCTTATGGCAACTGCTCTTGAAACGACCATTCGGCCACCCGATCCCTGGTGAATGAGCCGTGCAAAGAATACCGTGGTCCGCGATAGTTTCGGTAGACACCGTATTACCGCTACGTAAGGGAGAGGACCGTGCAAGTGACCTCGATCCTGTAACCAGTCAGGAGGCAGGAGGTATCCTGAAGGTTAATTACAGACAGAGATATCCTTCCAAACTGTTAGTCAGGGGGCGTGGTTGCCCGCTGGGTACCATTCCCGGTGCCTCGCCGTAAGGCATTGTACTCCGACGGGCAGGTGGTGTAACTAGTCAGTGGATTGTTTTTGTCTAAAGTCTTTTGCGCTTACCTCACGGGAGACAGAACGATCTAATATCGTTAAAACTTCCTGAGGTGGCGGGTTCGCCCGTTGTAGTTGACAGATCTAGTTGGTCGGTTGTTAGTCCGGGAAAGTACAACACAAATTATGAATAAGTTTTAGATTATTACATTATAAATTTTAGATGTTATAGAAAATTTTAAATTTTATTATTCGCATTTCAGATATACGCAACGACCAACAACGACCACATAGCGGGTGATGACGTGGAAAAATCACTCCTGACATTAAAAACAGCAGGAGGATCACCGATACCGCCGAAGGACATCTCTTTCTTATCGGCAAACGATACCGTTGTACTCATCGACACGAGCGCTTGGTTCGACAAAAATGACATTACGGAAGAGTGTGGACAGGTGAGACATAAAATGAAAGTTTATTCCTCTGATATTATGGCCGCTGCCCAACGTTGATTAACACATTGGCTATTATAACTTTTTTTGGCTGAACCTCTGTTTAGGAATGTGTTGGATTACTGCAACCATTTCCGACACTTCCGGAGCTGGGATGTTCTGGTTCATACCGGAACTCTTCTTTCTGCTTTTATAATTTGTAAACGAGAGCCAAGTATTCGAGTTTGCCGAATTTATTGCTCTAGATATATTTTATTTCATACAAATAAAACCACATCTATTTTGTCATACAGTTTTGTGAGTTAAAAAAGATATTGAAAAATTACACAACCCATATGACGTTGACCATCACCATACCTAACTATTCCAATGTATCCTGTAGATATGGAATTTTATATTAGGAAGCTATTTGAGCTGACGTATATGAGTGAGTGATTGACGTATATGAGTGAGTGACGTATATGAGTGAGTGAAATATAAACAAAAAAAGACTAACCCAGTGGTTGATCACAAAGGGAAGGAAAGAAACTGAAAAACTAATTTGTTTTATTCCTAGCTAACTTACCATTCGTAACACAGTAACTATTATTATCATTATTATTCACCTAACACGTATTTATGATTGGCATGCTTTTTGTTCTCTATATTTTTATTATCACATACCTTATTATTATTATTATCACATATTATTATCATTATTATCACACACCTTTTAAGATTATTTTAAAATTTAATTTTTTACTAAAATTTTAATTTACTTGATTTTATTTTTCACTGCTTTCTTCAATGTATTTTTTTATTTAGCATTAGGCAGTACTTAACTATTCGAATCTGAGTTAGATTAGGTTTATTTTTTCTGTAACTGTTATTATGATTTTTGTAAAATAAAGAATTTGAATTTGAATTGAAAATGTGAGAAGTTATATATTTGTTAAATCAGTGTTTGTTAAATCAGTATTTGTTAAATCAATTTCAAAATCAGTATTTGTTATCAAAAAAAATCGGTATTAGTTAAATAATAATAATAATAATAATAATAATAAACTCTTTATTTTAAATAAAAAAGGCGAGCTTATTGCCTTGCAGCAATGTCTATCAGCTAACCTATAGCTTAAGTTTATTACAAATTTAGAGCTTTGGCAACGCAAAAGAAAAATAAAAACACAAATGATAAAAAGAAACAAACAGAAACTAGAAAGAGACAGATAATAAAAAAGTAAAACAAATGACTAAAATTAAATAAGGACGCAGAGGAAAGGAAGGAGAGGAAGGAAGGAAAGGGAAGCGAAAAGGAGGGGGGAGAGGTGGATTGGTTAATTTATGGATTTTAGGGTTATATGCTCCTTGAGCCTGGCGTTGAACGAAGAAATGCTGGGGGCTGTTCTAACATCATTTGGTAAAGCATTCCAGAGTCGTGCAGCTTCAACGGAGATCAATTAAATCAATTTCGCAATGGACTGCGACACCCAGGGTTGGCTTCAAACGAGGGAACTCCTCAACGGTCAACAGCACATACATAAAATTTTGTATACGGATTCAATTACAATAGCCCGTTCTAAGTATCACCATGACATGGCTGCTGCACATATAAAAATTTTTGGAGTCGGTTTTTCTTTTTGTTAAAATTTTGTCTATTATTTATTTGTACCTACGCTCTCAAAAGGGTTTTCGAATATAAATTACTCTTTATCTTACTCTTTTTTCATGTCCCAGTTGTCGTTTAAATTAGAGACGATGTGAACGTCAAAGTCAACATTCTCAAGTGTAAATTTATGACCCATAGTTGATGCTGGGTTCACAGGTACCTTACTGACTATCTCGTACTTTGGTGGTATTTGTGGGTTCAGCTTCAATGTACTCTAGTGACATTGTCGATAAGAATCTGGAGTTCCATTACACTGCTGGCTATCAATAGGCTATCAATACTACATCGTTGACGGGTCTTAAATTTTTAATGTTGACACCGTCGAAGTTAATAGCATTTTCGAAGCGCCGAAACGATAGTGTAATAATATATTTTGACTTAGTGATACAAAACAGCCTCTTCATATTTTTCACCAGATCAGGATACGCGTGGAGGTGACAGCGAGGGGCGAGAGAAGTTGGATGTTCTCACCAGTTGTAATTGCACCAAATCCTATATACCTGGCCACCCTTCATCCTGCCACGTGGTATCGTTTGAAGGTATCAGCAGCAAATGAGGTCGGAATGACAGTGTCCTTCTTTAACTTTGCCACTACTACGGAAACAGGCCGTGAGTTTATAAACTTACATTTATTAATAACTAGCTGAACTGTGCCCACTTCGTTGGGCGGTAAAACTTTTTACCTGTAATGAAATTATGAGTGTGGTTCGGTTAGTACTGAGTGCTATGATTTATTTCCTGACTGCCAAAAGAAGGGTTATATTTTTACTGCATATATATGTATGTATTTGCATGCCAATTTGACTATAATACCGTTATTTGTGAGTGTCTTCTTGTGAGTGGCTTATTTGTGAGCGTATTATCTCTTTAACTATTTATGCAGTAAAATGGAAAAGTCTTCTGTTTTAAACACTTGAGATGATAAATTTACTTATTTTGATAAGAATTCATAATTGTTGATAATATGACCAACTAGCTGCGCCCAGCGGTTTCACCCGCGTGGTGATGGAAAATTGTGATAATGATGATAGAAAACCATATATTTTTATAAATTATAGCCTATGTGTTATTCTGATGTGCAAGCTATATTATTGTAAAGTTTCATCAAAATCCATTCAGTAGTTTTTGCGTGAAAGAGTAACAAACATCCATATATACATACAAAATTTCGCCTTTATAATATTAGTAGGATAGTAGGATAAAATTTAAATTTCGAATGTCAATTTCTAAGTTTTTTTTCCTACTTACTTGACAGTTATCATTATATTTTAGATAATTTACACTATACCTTTAGAAATTATAGCCTATGTGTTATTCTGATGTGTAAGCTATATTATTGTAAAGTTTCATCAAAATCCATTCAGTAGTTTTTGCGTGAAAGAGTAACAAACATCCATACATACATACAAACTTTCGCGTTTATAATATTAGTAGGATAGGATAAACATGACCTAACGATTTAAATTATATTTTTAACATAAAATACTACTTTTTGTGACTTAAATATAAAAGTTAGACATATGCTGTCACTGACTTTTTTGTAGGCATTATCAAGCTCTACAACTTTTCTCTAGAACTTAATCATATATCTCTCATCGTTAAGGCAGCGTTAGTTAGAAACCTTTTCGTTCGACTGCCTATTCTCCGACTTACTTTGCAAATTCGACTACCACGGAAAAGTATTTACATTTTTCGGATTAATATATAGCCTATGACACTCACAAATAACGTGGATTTCTATTGGTAAAAGAATTTTCAAAATCAATTCAGTAGATCCAGAGATTACTTCCTACAACGTCCCAAACTTTACCTTTTTATAATATTAGTATAGATAAGCTTTAATGATGTGTTCGTTCTCGAACTCAATAATACGGTAGCCACACTAAAAGCGGCTAAAATGAATAAGAAATAATTATATTGAATCACTCAAAATCAATATATTGTTGCTAATAATATTTTCCGTCAGCGTTAATAGTGTTTTTCATCCGAATAAACCAATTGTCATAACATTTATTCCACTCCTCCCTAGTGACCTCGGGAACATAATGTTTATATTATTCGACAGCCTATCCTGGCGATGAAAATCGTTAACAGCTTAATTAGCTCTAATTTTTAGGAACAAGTGCCAACTACAACTAGAGTTGTTGACTACAGCGGGCAAGCCCCTCACCTCAGGAAGTTTTAACGATTGGTCATTTTATCTCCCTGGAGTGAGCGCAGAAGACTTGGACAAAACAGTCCACCGTCAAGCTCCGCCACAAACCCGCAAGAGGCCAACGCCTTAACCGCGAGATAGCCAGGAGTGTTACCCAGCGAGCTTACACTCACGCCCTTACTTCCAATTGCGACCAGATTAATCCAGTCTCTCGATTGGTTACGAGTTCGAGTTCTCTTGCGCGGTCCTCTCCCTTACGAAGCGGTAAAACGGTGTATACCGAATCTATCGCGGACCACGGCATCCTTTGCCCGGCTGTTCACCCAGGATCGGGTAGCCGATGGTCGTTTCAAGAGCAGTCGCCGTAAGGCCCGCAACCACCCCGCTCTATAGGAAACAGTACTGCTCCCAGACTCTTGGAAATCTCTGGCAGTACTGCTCACAGACTCTACGCAATCGATTGGCTTATGCCGCACGGTGCGCAGACCGTCCAAGAGCGCCAGAAGGTTGATTCCTAGGGGAAACTAACCCTAAGGCCAGAGTCCTACCCAGGCTCGCACTTCATGCGTGGCGGTCGTCGGATGGGTGTTGACCCGTGAGTGTGACCAACCCTGAACAGAATGGGTCTTCGTGGCCAACTCAGCAAGGGCCCATTAACTCTCAGAAACAAGTGCCAAATCAAAAGGTGCGAAATCGAGACTACACGGACGATGGCCATGATTTCTAAGTTTCTCGTCTTCAAAAATTCGTTTGTATATCTGGCCATGTGAGAGCTGAGGAGTTCTTTAATAACTTGAAGCATGAAAATTGTCAGGTACATACCAGTATTCAGGGTAAGATGATTCTCCAAAGCAACTGTACGTTTCCAGATTTTCTAACAAAGAAGCGATCATCCGCATTGCGGCACTTTACACGTTCGCCACTTTGGTTGGGTTCAGCTCATCTTGAAATACCCAAATGGTCGATTTCTACTTTGTTTCGGGGTTAACTGTATTTTTTTTCTTCACCACCTGTTATTATGCTACCCACCAAATTTTGATGCCCCTTCACCGAATATAGTAAGCATGGTATTGCAGCCAGTGACGCGTTCCGTTTTTGAGCCTCAGTGAAATTATGCTGGATCCACCGCGCGTACAGCTTTCTCTCAGCCAAATGTTTGTATATTGTATTTATAGAACCAGACTCATATCTATGCCTAAGGATGCCCGAATCTCGTGATAGGCGAAATGCCAGTATATTTCGATGGTACGGATGCGCAGCATCATTATTTTTGTGATCGATAGCGGTGGCGCCCGTCCACCGAAATTCGACACTGAGATTGAGACGACTGCGTTTTAATTCTGCAGGCCAACTATAAATTGTCGTATTGCTTGGTGCCTCATCACTAAAATTTTTGTCACTTGAGCTACCACGTTACGCTGTAGAAAATTGTAGAAAATTATACAGCAAAAATCTTTCGTTTATTAATTATTTATTTATTTTTCAGAATTAATAGCACCACCTCCAGATTTAGACACTTATTTTAATGACAGCTATTCAGATACAATGCCCATAGTAATAATATTTGCGGCAGTAACTCTTGTCGGAGCGTTGTTTACTGCGGTGATTTTAAAGATTAGAAGGTAGGTACATATATTCTGAAACAGATTTTTATCACAATTGCTTTAAAATACCAGTTCAATAAATTAACTTTTATTGCAGTCCAGTGTGTGATTGTTCTAAAACTGCCCTGGACGACTGTAACGATCAGAATAACAGCAAAGAAAGTGGAAAGATTCCTCATGGTGATATTTACTCAACGGCCAAAAAACAAAGTAACGCAGGTAGGAATTTTAGTGTTTCAAGATCATTTTCTTAAATATATATACTAGAATGTAGTGTTTATTCATATATTTGTATATATTATTACTTATTTTCCACTTAAATTTATTGTATATAATGTAAAGTTTACTTTATTTTTAGCCCTTTATTGCCTACATATATATTTATTTTTTCTACTTTAAATTTCACTTTAATTTGTGTAAACAACACATTTGTTAGATTTAGAAATATTTAAAATTGATCACCTTCGTCAGTTCGCGAGTTACAAAAATACAGTTGGTATAACACAGCACAGCCAGAGACAGACCTTCTAGGTCTAGTTGGTTGTGCGATTTCGCCTCTTTTCGATATGCTAGCATATTTATATGCATAGAGCTATGTTTTTCGCTATAATAATGTTTGTTCTTAATTATTCCTCATGTACAACAGTATGCATGTCCTTGTATATTTTTGTTCTTGTACGTTATAAATAAATAAATAAATAAATAAGACGGTTTATAAATATCAGAATTTTAGGCCTACCTGCTGACTGATGCAGACTCGATTGTAAAACATGGCAATTTTGCCTTTTTTATTGTTGCTCATATAAGATAATAATGCCAAAGTCGCAGAAGACGTTTTTACTATAATATATAAAATATTAAATCCAAAAAGTAATTCAAGGTAAGAGAGAATATGATATGAAATAATCAATAATATGCCAAATCGTAGTCCATGTATCACAGTTTTAAGAGTCAAAATGATTTTCTTTTAATAATTACATGTGTTTAAAATAATTCGAACTTGTAACTACCTGCTGCCAAACAATTACACGGTCGACCAGATAGATCACTACCACGACCGAGGTCACTAACACGCTCCATGACCTAGTGACTTTTTCCTCTACAGAGGAGTATTATTCATAGCACTGGATGGTGCGCAGTTCTTGAGGCACTCGGTCACATCAGGAGTTCCACAAGGAAGCTACCTATCTCCGGCGTTCTACGGTGACGTGCGCACCTAGAGTCTTTCGCAGAGAATGTTATGTGCATGATATCTGCGACTCTCTTCGCAAACCCGCGGCCAAGAAGATGTACCAGTAGCCATACACCCTGCCAGTATGCCTGAAGTAGTAGTGAAACTTCGTGAATATGGTAAAATCCAAGGCGGCCATCACTAGATACCTTAAAACCTACCCAAAGCCGTTGAAAATAGGCGGCACCCCGGCATCATGGCAAAAACCTAGACAGATATGCACATCGATCACTGCCTCAGCTTCGAGTACCAAGTGAAAATAGCGATCCCTGCCTCCAAAGCCGTTGACTACGCGCTGTAGACAATCCTGCGTTCATCGGAGATTCTGTCAAAAATACAACTCCTTTTTCTGAGGATGTAAGTGAGAGCGAAAGCCAGTGTCCGGCACGAGCTGATTTTTTTATGGTAGCGAACGAACAGTTTGGAGCTGCGGGTGACTACTACGGGCGAACCCGTTACCCCAGGAAGGTATAACGAAATGTAATCATTCTTTCATCCGTAGGGTGGACGTAGAGACATGAGGCAAGAGAGTCCATCGTCTAGCTACGTCAGAGATACAACGAACACGCCCGTAAGGGATCAACGCCTTACGTCGAGGCGCTAGGAAGTGAACCCAGCGGGCGGCCTCATGCTTTTACTACCAGATTTGAACGTATTTCTCCATCCTCCAGTCTGGCCATAGATGCGAGGGTGCTTGCGCGGCCTCTACCTGATGTCAGCGGTAATTCAGTGCGAATTCATGGCGGACAGTGGCCTATGGGTCGTTTCAAAAGTAGCTGACAACAGGTCAACCACCACCACCGCTGTTTAGGAAACGTATAGGAGCACCCCCCCCCCCCCCGCGGTTGTTCGCCGGAGTGCCTAGTCGATTGGCCGACACCGCACGATGCGCAAACTGCTTAGCAGCGCCCGAAGGTCACCCCCCCGGAGGTACTGATTCTTCTGCTGTGACAAAGGAAACAGTTCTTTCGAGGTTCATCCTGAAATCTCAAAAGCTATACCCGTGAGGTCTGCTACATTAATGGACCACCTGCGCGGTTATCGGTGCGCACTGAAGCTCTTCGACGAAGAAGACTAAGTACTAGTATCTTATCCTGTTCATGTCAATATCAACATGAAAATCATCAGTATCTCCACCACGGCACTAAGCACTACGGCAGACACCTACGAATATAATAAATAAAACGTAATACCCAATTAATCCGGGTCAATGGAACCGACTGATAAAAGGACAAATGCCTAATGGGATAAATCACGCTTTTTGAAATGCTCGTCGATCGATCCATTCCTCAGGCGATTCAATTTGCTTGCATCACTCGTCCCAAGAGGTTTCCCACTAGTAACCCTTTCCTGTTTCTCTCCCATCTCTGCATACTCTTCCAATTATAATTATCACGACTACTCTTCGGTGTAGCCGATTCTTACTAGTTAGCCTAGAGTATTACCATTCTTCCTCTTCCCGAAGTACGGTTCCCAGGATATCATCGTGTCTCTTACAACATAAACTCATCTCGCATTGGTCCCACCAATGTGGGACCTGAGCAACAACGAACTGTTTGTGGCTGTCGACTAAGAAAGTTTTAACGACAGTGAGGTGGGCATAGAATATTTTGAGGACGATACAAATCTACCGTCCAGCAAATATCACGAACCCGGAAGGTAACACAGTGGAGCCATCTTGCCCACTGGCTAACAGTTTCGGCCAGATTTCTCCGGTCTCCCGACTGGTTACGGGTTCGAGGTCGCTTGCGCTGTCCTCTCACTTACGTAGCGGTGATTCGGTGTCTACCGAATCTATCGCGGACCACGGCATCTTCAGCCGGTATCAAGTAGCCGATTGGTAGTTTCAAGAGCAGTTGCCGTAGGGTTAACAACTACCCCCGCTCTATAAGAAACAAAGACGTTTACAGACTCATTCGGCTATCAGTGGAAATATGCAGTCCATTAGCTGACGCCGCAGGCGCGCAAACCGCCCTGGAGCGCCAGAAGGGTGACTCATAAGGGAAACCACCCCACAGGACAGAGTCTTACCCAGGCTCGCACTTCTGCGTGGAGGCTACCGAATGGGTGCTTACCTGTGAGTTTGGTCTACCCTAAAAGACTTAGTGGCCTAACTGCAAGCACTTAGTGGCCTAATAGCCTTTTTTTTTATTTTTTTTTAATTTTATTTTTTAATTTTATTTTATTTCTGGAAACATACAGCGCATACAATTGACATACGTGTGCATAAACATAATGTAGAAAAAGAGAAAAACATTACGCCGATAATTGTTTCCTATGAAATTAACAGATTTCCGCATATTACACATTTGGATTTCGGCATATTACACTTAAAAATTAATTGTAAAATAAACTAAGTACATGTTAAATAGAAAATTAAAATAGAAAACCGATGGGAGAGGTAGGGAATTGGAAGTGATTAGGAAGAAGGAGTTAGACGATGGTATGTGTATATGTATATAGATATAAATAAAGATATAAATAGGTCTTATAGTGGATATATAGATACAGATATTTATTGATGTTTATACATATTTTTAGATATATAATACATATTTATAAATATTTGTAGTAGCTACTGATATGTTACATGAAAATTATATAACTAAGAAAGATAGATGTTAACAAGCTCGTGTTAGTGGCCTAACTGCAATTGGACCCATTTGCTCCCAACAACAACGAACTATGCTAAACCGATTTCACTACATCTTCCA
Source organism: Micropterix aruncella (assembly GCA_944548615.1). NCBI lineage: Eukaryota > Metazoa > Arthropoda > Insecta > Lepidoptera > Micropterigidae > Micropterix > Micropterix aruncella. The sequence continues at coordinate 26,323,001 of OX155964.1, read as the reverse complement.
TCCTCAGATATGTACGAAATAAGTCCGTATGCCACCTTCAGCGGAGCACCAGAACCGCCAGACTGCGGCTCTCCAAGCAGAGCTTTACCTGACTACATGTTCAACCTGAAAACCTTCGCTCACGATGATGAGCTGGCATCACAGGGAACCAGCAATACTAGACGACTAGTACATGGAAGGCATAGAGATAAAAATGAACATATTCCGAGGGTCAGTACCAGGACACCTCTCAGATGTTGTGAGCAGTATGATGGTAAGCGCATAATTTACTATACCATGCTTTGCACATATTTTATATGACATCACATAACACCTTCTACGTGACCTCGTCTTCTAATATGTAGGTAGTTATAGGTTAAACGACGAGTGCGAACAATTAGGTAATTTTATCTACTGTAATTATATTTTGTAAAATTGCCGTTAATCACATACTGTGGTGTCAAACATGTTGGGTTCTTAATCAGAGATTAAAAAAAAATATATTAGAAAAAAATGGCGGAGGGTATTACTTTCTCGGCACTAGTGAGAGTATAGTGAACGCGCTAAAATATAAAATCGAGAGGAAGATGGCAATATCCATCTTGACAACCCCTGAGACGATTCAGACTAAAGTCTGTCTGTTAGTCTGATTTGGTACAAAGATGCCTTGTGACCCCAACGTTCAAATTGTATAATCTACTCCCTACTACTGTTAAACAGATGGAGGACGTAAAATGACAAACAAAACATCAAGGAGATGCTGATAGGCTACCCTTTCTAAGACCTGGCCGATTTTGTGGGCCATGACTTTTCAAACATTGTGCCTATTTAAATGACTTAAAAATGTACAGCCTTATTGTCTGGCTATTTTTCTGGTCTTATCTTTTGTTTTTAAATTCATGGCGTAGCTTTAATTTAATTATTTACCATTTTGTACCATTACGATGAATAAATTTTACTATGTATGTATAGAAATTATTGACTATTATAATTATTTTTTTACATACTCCATACTGTCCTGTCCTTCGATCATTGCGAATATTCTTTAAATCCTAATTATATTTGAAAAAAAATAGTATTTTTATTATTTGATTAAGTTTTGTCAAGTATTAGGTTTTTGTTTATTTTATTCTAATGGCACAAACTACTTCACTTTTATGAAGGCTGGCTGTAAGAGGTTGTAATTTAAGCAGTAAGTCTGCCTGTTGTATAACAGGCTTGTATAAGTATGTATAAGTATATCTTGTATAAGTATGTCTTGTTTTCAAAATGTGTAACATATAACTTTTATCTATCTATCCTATCTATCTATATTTATGTCCGAATATTTTCTTGTTTTCTAGCAGAAACTCAGCTGAGTTATCCAAAAGTAGAACAAGGAATTAGGATAAGTAACTTGAGAGGTAGAAGTCCAAAAAGCTACCAGGACTCGGACACTGACGAAGAGCTTCACTATCAGAAGTTACACTCGATGATGCATAATCATGGTTAGTAATCAGTATGTTTGTATATAAAAACGGATGTTAGTATATCTGTCTGTTTGTCCAAGCTTAATAGACTCCGAAATCGTTTGAGAATCACCGTTTGAGAATCACATATATTATTTTTTTATGGAGACGGTTTTTATGATGTCCGCTTTTTTGTAACTTACCATTTGATGGCGCTGCAACACATCAACTTACATTAAAATCGCTATAGATCACCATTAAAATTCCTATATAGATATTGGAGCCCGTATAATATTTTCGCGCTGTTAACTTTACTGTAACTCGCCACCAGATGGCGCTGCAGCACAAACACTTCTATACTGCTCAAGCGATCGCCGTGAAAATTAGTATACAGCGACTTTTGTGCGCGCATAATATTTTCGTGCTAATTACTTTATTGTAGCTTACCACCAGATGGCGCTACAGCACATCGACTACTATACCGCTGAACCGATTGCCATGAAAATCGGTATTTATTTATTTATTTATTTATTTAAATCTAATATAAAAATTTACAATGTTGACATAAATAATACAGTGTAGAAAAGAGCAAATAATTAATCATTGTTTGCGAATCAAAGAAAGTACAGATTTGATGGATTTTATCAGCTCCACTAGACTACAGTCTGTTCTGGAGTGATACCAGTCTTATGATTGTTACATAGTACACATTTTTATAAACTTTCGGTTAAAATAATAAAAAAATTTAGCAACATAATTAAGAAAATTTGAAGATAGACTAGATAGAAAATTTGAGGTATACATAGACTTTTGAGCACTCATAATATTTTCACGCTATTTACTTTGTTGTAATTCGCCATTAGATGGCGCTACAGTACATCCATTTATATCCCGTTCAACCGATCGCCATGGAAATTGGTATACATAGGTATTTGAGAACGGATATAACACGGCTAACGCCGGGTAATACCACTATTTATATATGTATATATCAAAACATAGCGCTGTTGGAATATTTTCCTGCTCTGTGGACTAAACGCCAACTATTTTACAGTTTACAAAAGAGTGTCATTAATCAACGATTTATTTCAGGACCTCGTCGATGAACGTAATTGGACTGGCACAAGGGTGTGTTCTGTCACGATTGCTGCTCTTATAATGTTGAATTATGAAAGAAATATCGGCAGTCCACTGGCCCAGATAAAGCGTCTAAAATCAAAATTATTCTAATTTATTTTTTCACCTTACAATTGGTTTCTGTGATATTTGATTTAACTATGTAAAAAATATAATATTCAAAGATGTATATATTAAGTAATTAAAACATATTCAATAAACTTACATACCTGTTTATTTGATAGAAACATTTTAAATAGCCTTGGTAATTTTCTTTCAAGGAAATTAAGATTGACATAAAATAATAATTATTGTAGTAGTAAGAATATAACATTATTATATACATTTACAGGGCTGTTAATTCAATAATGAAATAATATTAAATATACAGAATATAGAATTCATGTTTTCTTATTTCTTTCCTTACAAAGGAAAAAAATATTCTATGGTATTTATTCAACTAGTGCACATGCTTACGAAGCGATTAATTATGTACAGTACAGTCAATATAAAAGTATCGTTATAAGATTTTACAGTTAATGATTGTAAATCAGTTTAAAAGTTCTGTTTACTGGAGTTTACACCGATTTGGTTGATCAATATACTCCAATAATTTAATTTATCTCCATTAATTGTTATAGTTTCTATGAAACTGTTATTTATTACTATTTTACACGACTGCCAACAAAAAGGATAATAATGTGTTCAGGCTTCATCGATGTATGTTTTCCGTTTCTTTATTCCACCGTAACTTCAAGACGCACAAAGTGATTTAGAAGTATGTGCTTTGTTAGAATCGTTATGTCATAATGAGTGTCAAATAAATATCAAATAAATAGTTCCTAATAATACGTACAGGGTTTTATTACTGCACGGGCTTTTTTCCTGTGGGTGAATCAGTACAACGTGGTAAGCAACTTTTGATGAAAATTTTTAAAAAAAACAAAAAAAAAATGTTTTTTTGGAATAATTTTTTTTAAATATTTTTTCATTTCAAATTTTTGAAGAAGTTGACTGTTAAATAAAGGTTTGAGAAGTGTTTGAGCGTGCTGTGCCATCTAGCGGTATCACAGCTTTTCATACTATTTAATCATAATCATATTTAATCATAAAAAAATCAGTTAAAAAAAAAAAAAATAAAGTTGTTTATTTCGTTGTACTAATTTACCCACAGGAAAAAAAGCCCGTGCACTAATAACACCCCGTATATAACATAATAAATAAAAATTCAAATATCAAATAAATACTTGTCTAAAAGTCCAAATCACCAAATGTCAAAAAAAATACATAAATATATCGTCATTCGTGTAAAATAAAGGTCTGATTGATTACATTCCGAAAATACATATTTATCTATACGGATAAATGCATAAACCACAAATATCTCGTAAAAAAACCGTAATAAAAAAATGGAAATAGAGTAGGTCAATGTTTGTAACGGCAGTCGCGTTTTTTATTCCTTTTAATATATTTACTAGTTTGTTTTAACATTTATTTATTTATCGATGAAACTGCACCTCGTCGTCTGTGTCGGAATGGTGACAGGTTTTGTGGTTTCTGATATCATACCTCAATTCGTTGTGATATGCTATTTGTTCTGCTTCGGTTGGACTTAATTCAGTCTCTTCTGAAAGAAAAAAAAACGCTTTGTTTAATAGTATACACAGATACGGATTGTGTTGTTTCATATACCGATAATGCACGGAATTGTTGGGAACTGATAATTTACGTTCTTAACGGATCCGTGCCGCTTGGGACTGATTTATTTATTAGTTTCAAATATTATTCAAGAGCATTACAGACGAATCCAATTCGCCCTTGAATATTAAAGCTAGAGTGTAAGTCTAAAAATAAATGGCTTACCTAACTAAATTAATGCTAACATTGAACAAGAAAAAAAAACATAAAAATATAAAACTAAATAAAAGACAGATTATGATAAAAATGAGATAGTAGGGAGTTGCCTTTTTAGCTGCCAAAGGGATATACAAAAGATGTCTATTTCTGTGGGTAAGGAATTAAGAAGAGCTATAACCCTTCCCACTGGCCTGTCTACAAAAATATTTGTACGATGGTACGGCACATTAAACAATAGATGCGATCTCCTCGCTGTGTAATTTACCGGTACTAATGACCTCTCTGTGCTTTAGATCAGCTCAACTCTAGGTTCAGCTCCCAACCGGTAGCCTTCGCGAAGAGGGACTAACATGGACGGGCCGCTGTGGGCTCTGCTTGCGGATGTAAACTACAGTCGTTAACAGTTGGGATCGGAAGTTCAAATTCGCGTGAACATTTTGGGTGGATATGGGCGGTTTGCGTACCGTGCGGCGTTAGCCAATCGACTGCGCAATCCGGCGAAAAATCGGAAAAATTTGAATACGTACGTTTCCTAAGCAGTCGGGTAGTTTCCTAAGCAGACCAGACGTCATCTATCCTTAGGAAGGATTCACTGGGCGCTCGATCCTGTGTGAATTTGACTGGTAAAGGGCACCTTATTCCTCAAATAATTTAACTTTAACTGCCCTATCCATACGAACGTACATAATACGTCCGCTATATTATCGCCCGACCGCAACAAGCCGTACCCCGTACGTTCAATTAACAAAACGAACGATTTTGAAAGAACCTTTTTGATATTCGTTTGTATAAGGAAGGAATAGGCAAAGAATCAAAATTTACGAGCCTCTTCATATTTAGCTGATTATTTGCAGCACGTATCGATATTAAGTTAATTGATTTACTACATTCTATATATCTAAAACTAAGAAATCCAATAGAAAAACCCAATGATTTTTTACATACTTCTTAAATAATAACCCAAAGGTAGGGCGGTTAAATCACCGTTAACGTCAGGTGGAGTTTACACTAGCGATCTCGAACATTGACCAGGCCAATTTGTGATCGAGAGGATGGAGAAATCTATCCAAATCTGGTACTAAGGGAACGAGGTTTGCCCGCTGGGTCCACATACCAGTGCCTTTCGGCAAGTCGTTAGACTCTTCGGGACGTTGAGGTATCTGAACTGTGGATTGATCGCGTTTTTACGTTTACTCCATGGACGACAGCATGAAACGATGTCGTTATAACACCTTGGGGTGATGGGTTCGCCTATTGTAATTGACAATACCGATAATGTGGTACATTCCCGAAGTAGCTTAGATACGCAAAAATGCAGGACACTTAAGGTGGAGCCTGGTTTAGACGGCCGAAAAAAACATGTTTTTAAGGTCGAAAGCTATTCATGAACCTTTTTCCTATGGAATAAAAAAAGATAGAATAAAAAAGACTAAAAAAATACAATTTTTATTTAAAGAAAATTTTAAACGCGTTTTTCCCAAAAAACATAATTTTCAGTTTTATGCAGGCGATAAAAACTACTTGACGGATTGAGATGTTTTAAAAAAAATAAAGATTATTTAATTGTCTTCTCTTTGAACTAAAAAAAAATCAGAAAAAATGTTTGTACAAATTTTATTTTACAAGTTTAATATAAAATTTGGGGCGGAAATCAATTTTACTTCTTTAAATCTTTGAAAAAATAAAAAAATTATAAATTTTTCTTATTTTTTTTAGTTCAACTACAAAATATGTGTAAAAAATAATATTTTAGTTTATTTTCTTGATTAAGGTACCATTACGATCTCTATTAGCGGCGCAAGCGTCGTTAGATACCGTCATTTTTGCAGCAGTAGAAACATGTGTAACTAAATATCTCAAAAATATATATATATTTTTTTATATAAATCTTTCAAATGTTAATCAAACTAATATAAAAGATTTATAATCTGATTTCAACTTCAAGTTAAAAAACATAGCAAACATATTCTTCCTCTAACCTGACTGGGTTCGGCCTGGGTTCGGCCTTATAAACCAGTCTCCCCCTTAAGTGACATCATATTGATGTCATGTCTTCAATAACAGTCAAAACAAGCAGTGATGCTAAAATACAATAACGCAAGGACGCTAAATATGATGTCAAAAACAGACGCAGTCTTAGGTGTCTACCTCGAGTAAGGTAGACACCTACGAGTAAGTACGAGTAAGGTTCACAGTAGACTTTTATATTCAGGTTTTTATATTCTAGAGTGGAAATAAACGAGAACACAGCAGATTAACTAACCTTGATGCTGTTCACAAAAGTAGACAGGCATCCTTCCACTTGCTGAGTTTCTACCCTGACTCTTGGTTCTTAAATGCCTACCATGGCACTTTCTTCTCCCTTGCGGGTGCCTTATCGGAGGTGGACCATCGTTCGGCTGAGGGAATGCTCCCATACTGATAATATACTCAGGGGAGTAGCTGGCTGGCGATACGCATGGATCTTCTATGGCCCCACTGAACGTAGCGTACGGGCTGATGTTATACTTTTCTGAAAATGTAAAAAATTGGGAGATTTCATCATATCCATAGGTTGTAATTTTATCAAAATACTATATCATATACTATGAAATACGTATTTTTCAACAAGGATTACGTATATAAAGAGGACTGTGGTCCATACGTATGAAATAACATGACGCGTAACGGTGTTGGCGTGGCGGTAGTTACTGTGTCGTAATATTAAAGCATAATGTTATTTCATTACGTCGCGACCTTGGGATCTCGCTTCTAATATGACAGCATGTAGTAGTAAACGTACGGTTATAGTCGGACACATGAATCTAGTTGAAATTACAGAATACTATTAATTTCGTAATAACCGTGAAGAAAATGATTGTACAATAATCGAGTAATGGAGTTTTAACGAAACTCTTGTAATTCAACAAAATTACGATTGAAACATTGTTATTTTGTATAAAAACAGTAATATCAAAATGATAATGTAAGGGGCTCTCTAGACGAACAAGCATGCTTGTCAAGCATCGCGTCGCGGGCTGGGAGAGTATCGTAAACCGCGGGAATAGTTTATACCAGGGAGTCACGTTAATTAGACGTAACTTATTGATGAATGACGTGACTCCCTGGTATAAAACTACAAAATTAGGCATTTTTGTATATATTGTAAAAAAATATTTGCAATTTCTAGCGGTTTACGATCTCCTGCCAGCCCGCGACACGATGCTTGACAAGCATGCTTGATCGTCTAGAGAGCCCTTAAGAAGCAATCTAATATATTTTTCAGCGTAGGTACGTACTCCGTCAATTGCTGTTTGGTTATTTTTTCAATTTATCTTACTTCTAACCACATTGCCTATTATCGTATGGAATCATTTTTAAGATTCACTAATTATAATTTTAAAAATATCTAATATAGTATTATTTATGCATATAAAACTTCAGTCATATTTCAAAAATAGCAACGCATTTATACACACATAATATACACACCCTCACAATTCTGACAATATCACTATATGTGCCTTAGAGAGAATTCAGGTTTTTATTTATATCACGTAATATTTGGTATTTGAATTTGTTGAATAATTATTTTCGACTTCTTTAATACTTTATGATTATTTAGATTTTTTATGATTGTTTTGTTCTATTTTTTTCCTTTTTACTATTATAACGATTTTCTAATCATTTTGATATTAGATTAAGAAACCAATACATTAGAAAATACCTTTTCATAAAATAATATTAAAAAAATACTAATATATAAAATCGGTGTCTTCCTTGGAACAGACGCTGTCTTACTAAAGCAGCGCCTACCTAACTAAGTGTGACGCCGAATCGTTGTATTTTTTAATATTTATTAAGTTTCTTGAATGAATAAAAAAACAATAAAAATATTGATATATTTAAAAGAGGAAAATGGCGGTATAAAATAAATTATAGCTCACCTGTCGATGTTTCTTTGCCATTAAGAGTCAAAAAAGCTGGATGAGGAAGTTCTCTTTTAGTTTCTTTCTCTGTGTCCATATTGATTCCTTGACGACATCCGCCACATTGGCTAATATTTCTGAAATTAATGGGAACACTCAATGTCGTGAAAGACTATTTTATAGCATTTTTCAATTCGTCAATAATATTAAAATATTCTGCCATTATTCTTCCTGAAAGCTAGATTTTTTATGTAATATTCACTCTCCTCTCAGATGTATTCGTAATAGTTAGGTTTTTGATTTAACCCTTTAAGGACCAAGGGACATGTGTGTCCCATAACTTCAAAAATCATTTCATAAATTATCGAATACGAATAATTTATAAATTATATTTTTGCCATATTATTGAGTCACCAAAACTTAATATTGGCAAAAAAAATATTGTTTAAAGAATTACAGTATTTAAAAAAAATGCAAATTAACAACGATTTCTGGTGATTTTAAATTATTGAATAAAAAAAATATGCCGGCTTTTTCAATATGTTTTTTTTTACACTTAGTATATTTTTTTGTACGTATGATTTTTGAGTTGAATAATAAAATAAACAAATTTTGTAAAAACTTGTAACTTTGACTCTCTATGGAACACGGGAAAACTTATGTCCCATCAATTTATAAAAAATCTATCGAACAAATTTTCACAAAACTTGGCATACATGTTATTTTTATCGCCCTTTCAAAGTTTTATGTATCAAAAAAATCAATACTCTACCGCAAAGCTTTTGCTTCTAAAAGGGTTAAGCTGAATAAATCTGAATTTAAAAGAAACTTATTTATTTTTATTTATTTATTTATAGTATTACACAAGTTCGTTTGTACAGTTTACCATATCATGTTGTATATATATATATATGAGACGTTAGCAAAAAACTGATTCTCGAGGAGATGTAGTAATGAATAAAAGTCGCCTAACTAGGCCAGGGCCTGTTCTATGGCAGACTTTATAAAATATTGTTTATATGTATCTAATCAAATTACTAAATATTTATTATATAATTTTTTTAATATAAAAACTGTATATTTAACGCTTACCGTTTTGTGATAACTGCGATAATCATAATGACTAAGCCAAAGAGTACAGCAGCAGTGCAGGTTATTACCAATGTCAGCGGTTCGAGTTCATCATCAAAATAAGAGTCCAAGTCTAGAGGCGGAGCTATGGAAACTGGAGTGAATAGACAAAAATAGTTTCAATTAGTTTGGATTAGGGATCTACATCGAATGAAAAACCTAGATGTCACCATCGATACCAGCATCTTTATCGATGATCGAGAAATATCGTTTTCAATTCATCGATATTTAGATCATCTAAACATCGATATTTTTTTTAAAAAACATCGTTCGTTGGACTCATTTTGCTGACAATCCCTATGAGTTATCTTGTGATAAAACCAATAATAGAGATGAACACTATGATATTATATATAAATACCACAGGGGCTAAAAATAAAACAATTAAAAAGTAATTCAATCTAAATAAAAAATAGGAAATGGCAATGTTTAATTAATTCATTTCCTAAATTCGTCGTTTAACCACTGCACATTTTTTTGGTCGATTTTGTTTAAAAATGCTATTAATATCGATTTTTTATGAATTCTGTCTTATTGCCTTGTAATTAATATTGTTAGACATGTAGCATTTATTTATTTAGTACTTTATTCATGTTTTTTTATACATATAAGGCTCGATTGCGTTTCTTCGTGAACTAAAATCGGAAATTAGTCCGTGTGAACGAGACAGGGCAATATGCTAGAGCGGAGTGTGAGATGACCGGTTGTCACTTTTTCGCATTAAAACTGCCCGCCTAGGTCAAATCTTACACCGCACAAAATACGCTCGATTTTATTTGGACGAGTATGAGTTCGGCAGGTAGTATTTATCGACGATCGTTCGTTTCATATTCCGCTCTAACTTATTGCTCTGTCTCGTTCGCTTGAACTAATTTTAGTTTTAGTTCACAAAGAAACGCAATCGGGGCCATAGCCAGCTTATTATCAATGTTATAAAGTAACTCGGAAAAAATTAACACGCAAATGTAGCAAATGGTCAGTGCCCACCTAACTAGGACTGTAATGTCCTGTATCTAGGCGGGTCAGAGTAAACAATTAAAATTAACGATTTAATTTATAAAGAACTAAATTGACTAAAGTTTTATTTTTAGAAATAGTAAATGTACCTAATTAAAATTTAATATATAATAATCTGTATAAATATTACAATGTGTATACCTAATCATATTTATGTAATTATATTATAAGTACATAGATACCTAAATTCGGTTATAATAAATAATACATATATTATGGTATAAACATATTTATATTAGAATACAATTACATAAATACGATTATAAAAATATTGGGAAAAATAAGAAATACCATTCGATATATTATGATTATATGCATAATAACTTATGCATATGTATACGATATTAGCTTTAAAATCAACCATTATATAATATACAAGACAAGTTCTCGGATTTAGACCTCCCTAATTCAAATAACCATTTATTTATATTATATTTAAACTGTTGAATGTTCTTTAGGTGTTACCATTTCTCTTCTATGTCATTATATAACCTGGGCCCAAGGAAGAAAGCTTGTCTTTGCGCAAATGTTATATTTTTTATATAACCTAACAGTATATATTTATATAGTATATATGGAGCCCAACCGAATCGGCCACGTGCAGACCTGTCTACCACTGCAATAGGACGTTCGGTCTTTTTGCCGCCGCATCGGTTAAAGTGTTGATAAATATCAACTTCCATAAAATATTAATATTTATATATGGAGCAAAAGAAAACATAATATATATATGAGAAATATCGACGAAGAATCATCGATGGTGTTGAAACATCTATTATATAATGCACCATAGATGTAAAAAACATCGGACATATATCTCTAACCATCGATGTTTTTGATATATCGGACCATCGATATATCGATGTCCATCCCTAGTTTGGATCCACATTAACTACTCAAATGCGGGTTGCTTATATATAAGCCATATGTGGCCCATTGAGTGGGCCAGCCGCAATTTACGGATTAAACTGCTCATCTGAAATGACAGAAACTAAAGCATCCAATTTATACTTATACTCCGATAACCTGGCGGCTTTTAAGATGTCTAGCCTCGAGCAGTGTCGCTAAGTGGCCGGTATAACTACGAGAGTTGTCGATTGCAACGGGCGATTCCGTCAACCCAGGGAGGTATAACGACATCGAGCCACTCTGTCTACCAAGGAGTGAAAGTAAAAGACTGCGAACAATATAATCCAAAGTCCAACCACAAAATTCTTATCGCGAGGCAATGGGAAGAGGATCAAGTTGGCAAACCTCGCTCCTTTACTGCCATGCCAGATTCGTACATATTTCTCCATCCTCTAGTCTAGTCATAGATTCGAGGTCGCTTGCGCGGCTTCTACCTGACGTTGGCTGTAATTCAGTTGGAATTTAGGGCCAAGATGCCCTTAGCCTGCTAATATCACACGGATATATGACATTTCAAGGATAGATGACATCACGTTGACAACTACCGCCGCTGTTTAGGAGACGTATGTTTCTAGACTCTCCCGGGTATTCGGCAGAATGCACAGTCGTTTGGCTAACGCCGCACGGTGTACAAACTGCACAATTCCGCCCGAGGTGTTCCGCCGAATTGGAACCACCGGTCCCAACTCTCAACGACTCTAGGCTACAGCCGAATGCAGAGTTCGCAGCGGACCTTTCCAGGTTAGTCCCTCTCCGAGTACCGTACCGGATGGGAGGTGAACTGTGAGTTGGGCCGACCTTAGAAAACACAAGCAGGTAATCAGGCCCAAGCTACACCGCCCCTTTAGGTCCCATTGGTCGATATGCCTATTCTACTTAACATTCTATCGGTACCATTAATTGCCATTTGTTAGTCGTCACCCAATGTAGTAAACCTACTAAAAGTGCACGCCAACCAGGATCGGAACGCTATGATTTATCGTTTTTTAAACATATACGATACCACCTTCCAAAATATTAACCATGTAGAATCACCGGTTTTCATTTGCTATTTAAGTAGAGCAGCTTTGGGCGTTATTGGGCTCAATTGCGTTTCTTCGTGAACTAAAATCGGAAATTAGTGCGTGTGAACGAGACTGGGCAATACGCTGGTGCGGAATGTAAAATGGAACGGTTGTCAGTGTCACTTTTTCGCATTAAAACTTCCCACCAAAGATAAAGCATCTCAATCTACCACCGCACGAAATGTGTTCAAATTTATTCGGACGAGTTTAAATTCGACAGGTAGTTTTTATCGGCGATCGTTCGTTTCATATTCGCTCGGCGAATCGCATCACTCGAATCTCGCCCAGGTTTCAGAATGGCGTAATACCCACGGCAAAGTAATTTTTAGATATTTATTTATTTTATTTTCGGGAAACATACAGCGCTTCATTAATTATTACTAATTATTCTAATACAGTGTTTCGCTGGCCGATTAATTGTTTCCTACATTATTTTCTTATACGGTAAATCAAAAGTTGCATTGCACTAAATTAAATTAAATTAAATTACAATTGAACTATTGCAAGGATAGGAAAGGAGGGGGATGGGATATAGGTAGGATAGGATATAGGTATTCAAATTATACTCTTTGCTATTATCATTTTCGCTCTGAGTGTTTTATCGATAAGTAAAACAGTAAAATATTAAAGACATTAAATAGGCAGTCAGAGACATAGAGGATTGTACGACATCAAATTGCTCTTCCCCCAATGGATGATAATTGGTATTAGGATGTCATCGAAATTCTTGAATTAAGTTACTCAAAATCTACTTACTACCATCTTCTGTTGTAGTAGCAAAGTTAAACATTGCAACTGTAGTTCCGGCATCATTACTTGCTGTGATCTTTAATCTGTACCAAGTTGCTGGGCTGAGATGCGGGATGGCGACAACCGCAGATGGTGAATTCGTAGTAATAACGCTCCAGCTTTTGTCAGAACGGGATCTCACCTCTATCTTTAACTTAATCTGCAGGAAGAAACAGCTTATTTAAAGTTATGTAACTGCAATGAACCATTGGTACAATCATACGGAATGATCAAAAATTTCCGAAATAGTCAAGCTGTATAAAAAGTCGTGTAAAGACCTGGACTTTGATTATTAAAAAAAACGACAATTAGCAGTGGTAAGCAGGACTTCAAACTATACTATAAATTATGACATGAAAAAATCTGATATATTATATTTTCTCAATGCTCGTTAAGGACTGTCTAACAATTGGCACCGTGCATACGGCTCGTTTGACGTATCAAACCGGGCGCAGTGCGCTCATGCGTGATAGTCTCCCAAAATGGCAACCCTTATAAAGTAAAGGAAAATTGTTCAAAGGGCAACGGGCAAAAATGTATAAGCGCTGGGCCCACCTCTGCAATAACAATAACGCACTTACTTTTGGAAAGATCTATTTATCTAGACTATTTATGACTCCTACAACTTACCTCAATTATGATCCGTTTCGGAGTTTTGAAGTTCGGAATCTTTAAAATCTGGCTAATTACATAGAAACCTTAATGACAAATATTTATTTAAAAGGTATTATTGCAGATCCCGGCGGCTGAGCACCAACCGGGCGCGTCTCCAGGTGGCGGATAGGAGAACGCCCGAAGGGACCCCGGCTCGAGGGATGATACCCGAGGCCGGGTGCTCTTCGGGTAGTGGTGGCTAATACACTGTGTGTGGAAGGCCCCACCGCGGACCAACTCTCCAAGCCGAGGTGTAAGCTACCGTGCTAATGGCTGCATGGCGCAGGGAGTGTTGCGTCTCTTACGGTGCCTCCCGGATACCGGGCGTCCTCCGGGTAGTATAAGCCAAGCCCCGGTCATACGCGGCTCTGTCCGGGTGATATCGCACTACCGCGGAACTCGTGGGAACAAAAATGGATCAAATTAACAGTACACCACCAAAAATAAACTTAATTGAAGCACTCCAGGGGGTGGCTTTGTCTCAAAGCGAACCACAGGAGGCACCCAACGCGGGGGCGGGCCCATCAAAAAGCCCACCCAAAACCCGCATTAGATATAACGGCGCCGCAAGGCGTCGCTACAAAAAACTGATGAGAGAGGGGCTAACTGCTAACCCCCGAGCCTCCAGTGCTAAGTCTAAGCCGGAGGACGGGACTGCAGAGGCCCCTGGGGCTCCTAAACGCCCCAGACAAGGGCCAAACACCCCAAGCCCCTCCCATCAGGCGACAGGGAAAAGACCGAAAGTCTCCGACCAAGGTTCTTACGCCCAGGCCACAAAAGGACTCCTCAGGCTAGCCCTCATAATAAGGGGCTACCCTGACAAAAAACTTGAAGCCGGCGACATAGAAGCCATCCGGGACAAGATTGTGGACGCCATCATGGAAATTCCTGTTGGCACTAAAACACCATCCTTTACCGGCAGCTGGGAGAGGGACGGTGCAATCGTCTTCTCGTGCGCAGATGAGGAGACGGGGAACTGGCTCAGAAGCCTTTCCACGGACTTACTCGTCCAAGGTGAATCCGTGTGTGTGCTGCCGGTCGATGAGCTGCCCAAACGCCATCGAGTGGTGGTCCACGTGGAGGAGCCCAAGTACACTGTCGAGAAAGTACTTCTACTCCTCGACAGGCAAAACCCAGGTCTGAAGACCGATGGGTGGGCCGTCGCTAGGGGGAGCACGAAGAAGGATGCCTCGAGCGTCCACTTCGCCTGTCTGGTGAGCGACTCCTCATTGGCCACTCTCAGGGCCTGCAACTTCCGACCCTACTGTGGGCTAGCACGGGCATCCGTAAGGCTGCTCGATAATAAGCCTAGGAAGGAGTCGGACGCAGTGGAGGGAACGGAAGGAGGTACAGCAAAATGAACCACCTAAAAGTCCCCATAATCCAGATCAACTTGCACCACAGCAAAAGCGCCTCGGCGATATTAACCAGGAGCATGGCTGTGGCGCAGACAAGTATAGCACTAATCCAAGAACCTTGGATTGTTAGGGATACTATAAGTGGATTAGGAGGTTGCGGAACCATTCATAAGGCCCAACCGACTCGGAAACTCAGGACCTGCGTGGTCACTAAGGGCGTCACAGCCACTTTTCTGCCACAACTCAGCGGCGATGACCTAACGGTCGTTTTAACAAAAATCAACTTGACAGGAGACAGAACGGTGGATCTACTCATTGGGTCAGCATACATGCCTTATGACTCCACTGACCTGCCACCGCAAGAAGATATAACCAACCTAGTGACATATGCGAAACAACGCGGGCTCCAACTCCTTCTGGGTTGCGATGCGAACTCCCACCACGTGTGCTGGGGTAGTTCCAACATAAACCCGAGGGGGGTAAGCCTGCATGACTTTATCCTAGGCAATGAACTCACCATCCTCAACAGAGGAACAGAACCTACCTTCATAGACTCAAGAAGACAGGAGGTACTGGACATCACGATCTGCACAATAGAAGTGGCCGACCTGGTTCAAGACTGGAGGGTCTCAGATGAACCCTCAGGCTCGGACCATAGGCAGATCCATCTAACGCTTCGGCACTCATTGGAAATTCAGTGGGCTCGCAACCCTAGAAATACCAACTGGGAAGGATTCGATAGGGACCTGGCTATCAAGCTCACCACGGTTCCGAATCGATTCCACACCAAAGAGCAACTAGAAACAGCTGCACTATCACTGTCTAATGCCGTTATAGACGCCTACGAGCAGAATTGCCCTTTGAAACAAAAAAACCTCTCAAAAAAGGTCCCATGGTGGAACCCAGAGCTGACCAAGCTCAGGCTTACGCTGAGAAGGTGTTTCAATAGGGCGAGAAATCACAATACTAACTCGCAACATCTTTGGGAGGAATACAAAAACGCCCGAAACGAATACAACAAGGCCATTGTTAAAGCCAAACGAAGAAGCTGGAGGGACTTTTGTGAGAGCGTGGAAACAGCTTCCGAAGCCTCCAGGCTCAACAAGATCCTCAGCTCCAACAACCGCCCCCAGCTGGGATGCCTTAAACGACCAGAGGGGGGACACACAAGCGACACCAAGGAAACCTTGAAGCTCCTAATGGAAACACACTTTCCGGGCTTCCAGGAATCCTCACACCCAATTGCCGCAGGGGAGAACTCCAAGAGGCTCCACAAGCCCAGGGAGTGGGCCCTTGCAGCCAAGATAGTTAATCCAAAAGCAGTAGAATGGGCCGTGAGCACCTTCGACCCCTACAAATCACCTGGACCGGATGGAATATACCCAGTCCTACTACAAAAAGGGTTAAGCCAGCTGCTGGGCCCTCTAACAAAGGTACTCAGAGCGAGCATAGCCCTCAGACACGTCCCTCATGCCTGGAGCAGCGCAAGAGTCACGTTCATTCCAAAGGCAGGCAGGAACGGCCACATCTTTGCCAAAGACTACAGACCCATTAGCCTCACCTCCTTTCTCCTGAAATCACTGGAGAGACTAGTTGACGGCTACTTGAAAAACAACTACCTAGCTCTTCAACCGCTTGCTGATGCTCAGTATGCCTATAGGGAGGGCAGATCTACGGACACTGCCCTACATCACCTGGTGAGCACAATAGAGACACAGTTAGCGGCGAAAGGTTACGCTCTGGGAGTATTCCTGGACATCGAAGGAGCATTTGACACCACATCATATGCAACTATAAAAAACGCTATGCACAGACGAGGAATACCAGAGACCATTATTGACTGGACATTGAGTATGCTATCAAATAGGAATCTGACCGTCTATCAAGGCGACACCTCCATCACGGGAATCCCTGCTAAGGGCTGTCCACAGGGTGGAGTCATCTCCCCCCTCTTGTGGAGCATCGTTGTAGATGAACTCCTAATAGATCTACAAAACCTAGGCCTCTCTGTCTACGGCTACGCTGATGACGTGGCCATAGTAGTCAGAGGAAACTTCCTATCAATACTTAAGGAGCTCATGGACAAAGCACTTAAGACCACCCAAGACTGGTGCCAGGCCAGAGGTCTATCCGCTAATCCAAGCAAGACTAAGGCCATGATTTTCACCAGAAAATACAAACCCGAACCCGTTGAGTGTCTCAAGCTCTGGGATAAGGAGATAGAATACGCTACAGTAGTTAAATACCTTGGAGTCTATCTAGACCCAAAGCTCAATTGGAAGCACCACCTCGAGCGCAAGAGAACAACCTTCTATGCCTCGTTGTGGACGTGCAAAAGAGTCATGGGAAAAACCTGGGGGTTCAAACCCAGGGTCGCCTTATGGCTCTACAGGGCAGTACTGCTGCCTAGACTAACCTATGCTGCAATAGTCTGGTGGTCCAGGGTGAAAAAGCTTGAGACAGTAAAAATGCTTAAAAGCCTTCAAGGTAACTACCTGAGGGCTGCAACTGGCGTCATGAAGACCACCCCAACAGCGGGATTAGAGGTGGCACTCTGCTGCCCGCCTCTGGACAAGCTCATCATCCACTCCGCCAGACTTACAGCATACAGACTGAAGTGTTTGGGCGAGTGGAAGCGTGGAGGGCACAATCATCCTGAGCTAAACCTCCTCCACAAAAGCCCATTCACTCTGACCCAGGATCGACTACGGAAAAAATTTTCGGTAGAGAAATCCTATAAAATCCTAATCCCCACCAGGGAAGAATGGAAAAATCCGCAGTGGCTTCAAAGCCACAACGCAGACGCCTGGTTCACCGACGGCTCAGGAACAAATGGACGTTTTGGGGCAGGCGTGTACGGACCCAAAACCAACCACAGAATCAGCATCCCCCTTGGACAATACGCTACGGTTTTCCAAGCCGAGGTACTTGCCATATTGGAATGCATAAAACTACAAAGTCGACTTGAGGTAAAAAACAGACAAATCCTCATCTGCTCTGACAGCAGAGCAGCACTGGACGCTCTGGCTAAAGCCACCACAGAATCTTCTGTGGTCTGGGACTGCATGCAGGAGCTCAACAAATTGGGAAAATCCAACAAAATCACCCTAATGTGGATACCGGGTCACCAAGGCATACCCGGAAACGAAGAGGCCGATAGACTGGCAAAACTGGGCACACTGGATTGCCCAGTGGAGCCAGCTGTAGGGGTCCCCTTCGCTACAGGTAAGAAAATCATCAGGGACTGCTTGGAGCAGGAACATCGGGCTTCCTGGAAACAGAGTCAGGGATGTCGCCAGGCAAAAGCCATGATGGAGCAACCACTACAGAAGAAAACCAAGGCCCTACTGGACATGAGCAAGAAGAACCTTAGAACCACTATCGGTCTCCTCACCGGACACACGACCCTTAGAGCTCATCTATTCAACCTTGGCTTGACCGAGAGCAAGGATTGCCGAATATGTGGCGAGGAACCTGAAGACAGCATACACATTGTTGGCCGCTGTCCAGGGCTCGCCGCCAAAAGACACAGTTTACTGGGACGAGCCTTTCTCGAACCCAGCGATCTGCCCAACTTGAAGGTCAGTGACCTACTTAGTCTGGTAAGAAGTACCGGGCTACTAGCTGACAATTGACCTAACCACACAGTGGGTAGTTACAAAAGACCTTACAGATCTAGGTGACATCAAGGGCTGGAAACAAGCCCCCCACTCCATCTACTACTACTACTACTACTATTATTGCAGTATAGGAACCTCTTTCAGATTGTTGATATTTTAATGTCACCAGACCATATTTACCACGCTGATTCCGAATCTGCAATAATATTTATTCAGTCTCAATAAAACAGCGAGATATAAGCATTCGAAAAAGCGCCAAACCCATATATTTCCGTAGGTTAAGTTTTTTATTATTTTAAATAATACATAAACATCTATTTGGCGGTAGGTTAGATAAGTTTTTTTAAAACAACCTTAAAAACTGAGTTTAAAAAACTTTTTATTTATCTTGCATGTAAATTTGGTCTTGAAAATTTACGCGTCCGAAGCTTTTTTCTTTGACATTTAGCATTACAATGATCGAATTTAGTAGTATTTCTTTATTTTTTTGATTTCTGAGAAAGGTTCCAATACTGCAATAATTCCCTTTATGGTTTCGGGTATTCTGCGGCGATTTTCCAGTTATTAAAAATACAATACCTGGATGTGTTAGATGCCCTAGGGGATAACAGGTAATTCGACATGTTTAACTCAGAAACGGCTCATAATTGAAATCAGTCAATATAGTAATAAATGTTCTAGATTAAAAAATGTTTTCATTGTTATATGGTGTACAGCTATTAGAAAGTAATAAATAAACAAATAAATAAATAAAATATTTATTTCCAATACAACCATAACAATTGTGTAGGAATGACATTAAATTAATCTTAAACTCATAGTAAACTCAATTTAGCCAATTCCCTTTTAAGAAATAGATTAAAAAAACTAAATAAAACGCAATAAAATGCGGGAAACCGGTTTCACGGCACGAAGGCATAGTGGCTAGGTTAGCTGATATAACATTGCATGGTTCCGGGTCACCATTTTCCGTTGGGATAAAATTAACAGAATTGCATTTCAATTATGTCGATAGAATGCAATAACAAGACACCGACTTACACAAATTCTGCACAAATATATACAACCTCTTCGTACACATTAACTCTTAATAGGGGTACAAATGCAATTTGCCTCCACGAGGCGTACCCTAGAAATGCATGTTATAGTAAAACAAGCCAAAAATCCACGGTTAAAAGACGAGAAAAAAAAGGAAAGAACACCCGACGCACATGGCCCTTATCAGGGCTACATGACGTCGGCATGGTACAATTGTTATGATGTATTATTTTGTTGACAATTCAATTACTATTCCATGATTAATAAAAAAACGGTTTTGTCCCCACAAGACTTTAGCGGCAAGTAAAGCTTCCCCTTCCAGCCAAACCTCCCACCATACCACCTAGCCAAAAAATCCTCCTCCTGGCACCCCCCCCCCCCCTCACACCCAGCGCGCCAATTACCCCGACGACCCCCCTTCCACGACGGCGCCAAATCCCTTTCCCCCCACGCCAAATCCCCCCCAAATTCCCAGCTCGAACGAAGCCGTTATGTTAGTAACTAAATTTTCGAAGACGAATTATTATAAAAATTATTACTGTAATGAACAGAGTCCGAAAATGTTTGCGGGGTAAATGATAATGATTTTCAAAAAGTATAGTCAATTAACCTGGCCACAATTATCTCCTTCTTCTACATTTTGTTCAGCCCATATTTTTGTCTCCATCATCGCTGTGGTATCATTCGCAGTCAAGAATGACAAGACATCTTTCGGGGTGATTGGCGGACCTCCAGCTGTCTTTACTGTTAACATTGATTTTTCTGCATTCACTGGCAATGCTGCTCTAATCTGCTGAGCAGTTGCATAGATCTGTGAAGCGGAACATTCTTTAAATACAAAAATTATAGAAGCCTAACAACATATAAGCGGCTAGTTGGGGCTGTTGTTTATGGGTAATGTAATTATTTATTACAGAATTTGGACCTTAACTAGCCAAAATTTCTTTTGCCAAATGTTGTCCTCATTAGGGGAACTGCAATGTAGTCACGTGCATCACGCCTTTTGTTTTGGTTTTGCTGTAACTATTACCTCATGTATGAGATTCAAACGGCTAAGAATTACTTTCGAGTATAAAAGACATACACCAAGAACTTGAAACTTAAATACTAGTTCTGTAGCATACCAAACGGCCTACAAAACATCATTTTTACTAAACCCTTCTAGGCAACTAAAAGGGTTAGCATGTAAAATCATCTTCGCACAACCTCACCGACCAATGATGCTGTAGTACAACATCCCCGATGATTACCAGGCCAGACTGGCTATGGGACATATGTGTCCTGTAATTTCAAAAATCGTCCTGTAATTTCATAATGTCTTGTAATTTCAAAAATATTAACGAATATGAATAGTTTATAAATTATATTGTTTCTATATTATTGAGACATAAGAATCTTAATATTAGAAAAAGAATATTAAATTATTGTTTAAAAATATACAGGATTCTATGGTTTTAACTTTAATAGGGACACTTACGTCCCATCAATTTATATAAAATCCATTGAACAAATTTTCACAAAACTTTACATATGTAGGTATATGTTAACGCCCTTTAATAGGCGTGTGTATAAAAAGGTCCATACTCTACCGCAAAGCTTATTGTCCTCAAGGGGTTAAAATTCATCTTACCTGGTATACCGTCGCGCACTCCAGATGAGTCAAGTAGCAATCTTTGGATCCTGGTGGTAATGTTATATTCTTCCAAGGTCTTTCGGGTCTTAGGGGCCTATAATGGATCACTACTATTCCGCTCGCTGGGCCACTTGTAGCAATCCTCAAAGTGTGTCTCTGCGCCGATATTAGAGTTAAGCTTGGCGGTGGAGGTGGCATTATAGGCGAGAGTACAATCTTTATATGATCAGAACCGACTTCGTTGTGAGCAGCGCATGTGTATGTGCCTGCATCTTTACTAATCACATCTAGAAACAATGATACTTTATTAATGAAGGTTTTATTCAATTAACTTTGATTCGAGATTTTCGCAGTTCCATTTGGTGTCTAAATAGAACCACGATTTTTTTAATAAAAAATATGCATTTTCTGTTTTAACTTTAAAAATCTCCAATACAATAGTCATTCAAAAAATCTGAACATGTAAATATATTAAAAAGAATAAAAAAGACGACTGCCATTACAGAAAGTGGACTATTGCACTTAAAATTATTTTTATTACGATTTTTAATGAAATATTTGTTGTTTAATGTATTTATCCATATAAATACACGCATATTTCCGGAATGTACTTAATGAGGCTGTTCATTTGACACTAAACAAGATATGATATATTTATGTTAATATATTGACATTTGAACATGTGGACATTTAGACAACTACTTACTTGATATTTGGACAGTTTAGATAACCTATGACACTCGGGAGGATATAAAGATCCTAGCAATATCACACATTTCTAAATCGGTCCAAGCGTTTAGAAGTCATGGTGGAATAAAAAAACGGAATATATTAATAGATAAATAAACCCTGAACATATTACACTATTTTTGTTTGGCAGTCCTGTTAAAAGCATTTTTGGTGTGTTTTTACTAAAATAATGTCATATATAAAAATATGCATTTTAAATTTTATGTAGACCTTTCTGAAACTTCTGATTGACCTAATGGAAATTTTAGAAAACTTAATTAATTGAAGTTTAAGAATATGAAATCCTTGGGAAGTGTACACTTTTTTTTTGGTTTGTTTCTGTGCGTTGCACTAACATAACTAAACATCTGTAAACAAACTGGTGAATGGATTATGTCAAACCCTAACACGACAATTAGATACATTGCTACCAAATTATAGGATTTTTTATACTTGTAAGTGGGTCTTGTAAATTAACATTTCGCGGTATTCATTTGATAGTTTGTATCATGTCTAAAACCAATATTATAAATATTTAAATCACTAAGCCCAGGCGCGCACTGGCGGCCAGCGAGACACTGCTAAAAGTATGAAATATACTACAAAATCTATGAAAATTGAGCGCGCGCCTGGGCTCACACAACAAAAAAGAATATGAATAAGGAAACCCACTTACTAGAAATTATCAAGTGTCCTTGAGCGTTTACCATTATTCTAGTAGTTGTCAGTAGAGGAATTGAATCTTTATACCATTGTCTTCTGGGTTGAGGTGAGCCACAAACTGAACACTGAAGGATGGCCGAGTTACCATAGTTGACCTTTATAGTCCCGCCAAATGACGTGATTTTGGCAGTTCCTAAAAACATATTTCAAATTTGAAGATATAATCTGAAATCATACACAATCGGGAGCAATGAATCCGGGTCACCAACATAACCTTACTATCTCGGAAACTAAGAATGCTAGCTTATTCAAATAGAAAGTATTTTATGGACTATTTATTACTACTGAAATAAAATTAACACAGGTAATTCCAACAAAAAGCCTAAAACAAAATCAGTGTTTTTTTTTAAATCTAACAACGAATTCACTGCATTTGTTTTTTCTGTTGTTTTTGTTCTGTCACAAAAAATATAGAAGAAGCGCTCCTGGTATTTAGTATTCAATATTATTATATACTATTATAATATTTACTACTATTGAATAAGTTACATAGCATTCTTAGTTTCCGAGATATTCATATTTTTAGGCTGGTGAATCGAATTCATTGCGTCCAAATGCGTATCATATACAGGATGAGTTTTTAATTAGTGACATTCTTAAGTGAGTGAATCAATACAAGCATTAAGACAACTTGTAACAAAAAAAATAGGAAAAAACGCTTTTTTCGGAAAAAGTTATTATTTTTTTAACATTTTAAAAGTCATATATTGTTTTTATTACAAAAAGAGTTGAGCGCGTTGCGTCATCTAGCGGTAGGTAAAATATTGTTTATTCGCGATATTTTACGCATTGTTAGATAGCTTGTCAAACTATCTAGCGATATTTTACGCGATGTTTCACGTATTGTCAAACTTTTATTTATCACTTAAATTTTACAAATTTAAAAATAAATAAAAAAATATATATATTTCATATATATATTTTGTTGTTACTCGCAAAAAAAAAACAAAAGTTGCTCGTACCCACTTCTAGGATTTCCCTAATTAAAAATTAGCGCGCATATAAAAAGTGATCTTATACGAAATAATTAAAAAAAAGGATATTTTCCTATTCAATCGTAAAATGCGCCATCTAGTGGGTTGGATGGGAATTATTAGCTAAAAGCTGGATGCATTTTCACTTCCGCTTTCCGTATTTACGTAGAGCTTCAATATTACATTTCTGTGTAAAGCTTCGCGAAGACCCTAACAGAGGTCGCGACAACTCGATCCGCTAACCAAAATTGTTCGAACATGCACACATATTCGAAATAATGTCTATTATACAGTATCGCTTTTGTGTAACATGTAGGTAATCGCTAGCCATAAAATTACGAATAAATAAATAACGTTACTTCTCATTATATTTGTTATAATATGAAAACACACAAAATATAATTACGTAACCGTATTAAAAATATACTGTAGTACATAAATTATGTACGATTTGATGTCAGATTTTGATGTTAGACCCCGTCCCGTTGTGGCAAAAAATCGGAAGCCCTGTTTCAAAAGGGCAGCAAAATATTTGGTAATATATTTGACATTTCAATTATGTTATTATTTTTACATTACAATTTCACATTATCAGCAGGCTTTTAAAAACATTTTTACTATACGATCGCTCTCACAATGCTCCATTCGTTCCTTCGTATTATCATGCCGTTTATTTTTGGAGGGACTTGTCCCAACCTGGGGGCCTATTCTTGAAAAATTTAGCATGCTAAATTTGTCTATGGCCCATGTAAATCAAATGGACCATAGACAAATATGGCATGCTAAATTTTTCAAGAATTGCCCCCCTGGCTCAGACACGTTAACGAACGATCAACGTAAATTTTGTATCGCTACTTTATCGCCAAAGTGACGTATTGCAGACGTAACATATTTTAAAGGAAATCTTGGTTATTTCGGATACTTACTGCCTAAGCAAAAGTGGAAAATTGTCATCATTTAACGTTCCTAACCATATTATAAATACACATATTCTATCTGAAAAATCTGCCATGTCCACTTGGACATGAAGAAGGTGTGTTTCCCGATTGTTGGATAAAGCTTAAATCTGCCAATATACGCGGGGCGTACTGAAAATTTCTGGAACTGGCCACTAATTACGAAGTTTGAAAATGGAAGTCCCTGGAAACATGTTACTTCTTAACTTGCGAGATAGTCATTTGTTTCTCATTGCGGTGTCGTTTTGTAAATTGTGTGCTGGAATTACAATGAAATTAACTCGAGAACATTTTCTCGCTATGATTTTTTACTATTTTCGCTGCGACTTAAGTCAGCTAGAGAGTTGCCAGAGTCTTCAATTGGCATTTGGCGACGAAGCCCATCTCGTAGCTCTGTTGATGCGAGGTTCAGTGAATTTAGACGTGGGCGTAATCATCTCTGAGACGATGCACATGAAGGTCGACCAGCGATTGCGGTTACCGAATCTAATGTTGATACCGTACGTCAATTATTTGAAAGTGAAAAAAAATGCTTGTCAGCAAATTCGTACCTTCTGTATTAAAATGAGTCAAGTGCAAAAGATTTTACATGTGTCGATAGACTGATTTAAAGTAATTCGTATACAATAAATAGTGCCTTGTTTACTTAATACTAATGTAAATATAGGTAATTAAATATTTAAATATTTCATTTGTGATAAAAACACCAGTTATGTATACTTAGTTAAATGTTAAAGAAGTTTATACCTTTTGTTCGCTTTTATATAATAATTATTAAAATTAAATATACTTAAAATAATAAACAGCACGACTACCATTACAGAAAGTGAACTATTATATTTGTAATTAGTTTTATAACGGTTTTTTATGAAATGCTTGTGGTTTATGTATTTATCCATATAGATACATTATTATTTCCGGAATGTACTCAATCAGATCATTATTTGACACTAAACATGATCTATTTATTGTAATTTAATGATATTTAGACATTTAAACCACTACTTACTTGATATTTGGACAGTTGAGGGACCCTATGATACTTCGGATTATTTTACTAATAAAACACACTTAATAGGTTCAATCGTTTAGAAGTTATGGTGGAATAAAGAAACGGAAAATACACATAGATGAACACTGGACACATTACAGTCCCTTTTTGTTGGTCAGGCGTGTAAAAAGTACATAATTTTTGCATATGTGGTTTCATTTACATTTAATAAAAATACCTCCCATATGATTTTTTCATATTATTAATACGTAAACACTTGAAATTACGTTAATGTTAATCAAATTTTAATTTTACTGATCAATTATGACTGTCTTTCTAACGTTAAGCAGCAGAAGAAGGTTGACCTACTAACCAGCAGAAGATGGTTGTTGAATCAGTGGATAGGTAGAAGCCCCTTCTCCTATTTTTGTATTTGCGCTCATCCAGAATTCATATGACGTGCCCTCTCGCAGCCCTCCGACCGTGTGCTGGTACTGTTTGATTGTCACCATCTGATACAATATTCCCGTATCACTTGAGTTACTGAGTAAATTCGTTGATACCGTTTTTACTGATCTGGAAGATTTTTAAAATAATAATAAATGCTCTAGCAATGAAAGATGTAACATTAGATCGCAGACAGACAGAAAAACATCGGTTGTGTCACCTAAAGACTTTCTCGGCGAGAAGCCAGCGGTTTACTTCATCTGAATATTTATTTCACAAATAAAGTCGATTGGCGAAAATTACCGTTTATGCGACGAAATTTTTAATTTCAAACGCACGCCAGCAAGCAATGCAATGAAAATTTGAATTTTAAACGCACGCTATCTCATTCAATTTAAAATCAAATTGCAAACGCAGGTCTCCGTTAGCTTTCGAATTCGAATTTCGAACGATCCACGCATCGCAAGCGTTGCCGATTTTAGGGGCCTTACTAAATAATTATTGCAGACTTTAAATATTACGCCTTAAAATATTGACGAATAAATGTGTAATATTTATATCTAATATATTTACGACCGCTACCTAAAATATCATGGGTGTAATATCAACCAAAATTTCACAATGTGATTTGGGCCCAACGAGGCACCTGTGTACCGAATTTCAAGTTTCTAATTACAATATTTCGGGATGGAAGTATGGCTAGCGCGCCTTCTGACAGACTAGTTTTAACCTCAATCCCATGAACCCTTGCTTTGAACAAATGATGCCTGCATGCCAAATTTCAGCTCAATCGGACGAAGCGTTTGGGCGCTATCGTGGAAGAATACAGACTGACAAACAGACAGACACACATACATAAGTGCATTCTCAACACTTTCATTGCCAGGAATTGTCCAAAGGCGTAATTTAGAATTGTCCTAAGGCGTAAGACCCCTAATTATAAATGTTCGAAAGAGAATTAGGCAAGTTATTGTCCTGTATAGTCGGAGTTCTTAGAATCACTATGAAAATAAAAAAATAAACTTCGTAGATACCGTTTTCACTGAACTTGAAGATTGTAAAATAATAATAAATAATCAAGCAAAATAAGACGTAATATTAGGTCGGAGACGAAGAGAAAAAAAATAGAAATTTAGAAACCTGCGAAAAAGAATGGGACAACTTGTTGCCCTGTCTGGTTCTACTTCTAATGCGGAATAAGTAAAAATTACTAGGTGCTGCGTTCGGTGAATATATAATAATGGATTATTAATTCCTACAGGGCTTTAAAGCGGCATATTCCTGCATATAATGTCGTTTTCCCAATAAAAATA
Organism: Micropterix aruncella; assembly: GCA_944548615.1. Lineage (NCBI taxonomy): Eukaryota > Metazoa > Arthropoda > Insecta > Lepidoptera > Micropterigidae > Micropterix > Micropterix aruncella. Next base: position 26,295,347 of record OX155964.1, on the reverse strand, counting down.
CCAGAGCCAAAAATAAAATTCCCACTAAAAATTCGGACGAAAGTGTGGGTCCAAGAGGCTTTTGTAATTACACGCATCCCGGGAGCCAGTCAATTAAGAAGAACCCCACACTTTAAAAGGGACCCTACTACGCACACTACTCTTCTTAACGTATACTTAAAATAATATATATATGTATTCTATAAAAAAACTCACAATGATTATTCTGCTCAATTCACATACATAATTCGCATAATAAGCATAATTCTCACCGGTACAATCTACGTAGTAACAACAGCAATATGGCTGTTACTCGTAGAAATATAGCGGAGGACAACTGACAACATTTCAGCTGACCCTAGATAAAAGAGGCTGCAACGTCACCGGATCGTCGAGTGTAGCAAACTTCACCCGGATTTTTTTAGTGTTTTTCATATTTTTTATTTTTGAATATTTTCACACATAGGTAATTTATGCAGGAGTTGAATTTTTTATTACATTTTTGTTGTCGAATAACTGATTTGAATTTTAATTTATTTGTCAGTATTAATTATTTATTTTCGATTTTATTATTTTATTAGGATTACAATTTGTCACTTTTTATGTACAATTAGTATACCTAAAACGTAACGTAAACCTACCTAAGTAACGTAAGTAACGTATAAGTAACCTACAATAAACGTATAAAGTATCGTCGAGTGCAGCAAACTTCACTCGGATTTTACAGTAAACAGATTGGGGAGGGGGGTATACAGTAAACGGTAATATTCACTCCCACAATACACGAAGACGTAATTTATTTATTTATTTATTTATTATAAAAGGTACACAAACAATACTCTAATATTACATGGCTATCGCTAACATTTTTACTTTGTTTCTAATTAGGGTATAATATTATATGCGTACTCCGCTTGCTTAATTTATAATTGCGTATGTGCCGTATCTCATGATTTACAAAATTATCAAAATTATCAAAAATTATCAGCACAAAAATTAATATCCTTAAAAATTATCAAAACAAAAATTAAAAATTTTAGAAATAAGTTTACAGTGAATTCTGAAAAACAATTAAACAATGAAATGGTAAAAAATAGATCAAATATTGTCTGGAATAAAATAATAAAAACATAAAAATTATCAAAACAAAAATTAAAAATTTTAGAAATAAGTTTATAGTGAATTCTGAAAAACAGTTAAACAATTAAATGGTAAAAAAAAATAGATCGAATAATGTCTGGAATAAAAATACTAAAAACATACGGTAAATTATCAATTTGTTTCATAATACGTTATTTATAATGGACTTAACTACTAATGGTCCCAGGTTGAAGAAATCAATGTTATCGGTTATAGTGTTGTATAACCGGCATGTACGTGAGATAGGATTGTGGAAAGATTGATTTGTCTGCGAAGTGGGAAGGTGAAATGTTAAGTGCTGCCTCAGTCGCCTGGATGGTACGTTGAAATTTAACGCTTCTAATAAATCTGGTGAGTCTATCCCGCCGTTAAGAAGTTTATGCAGAAACATTAGACTTCCGCACTCTCTCCTCTTTCTAAGAGTAAAAATCTTAAAATAATTTAAACGCTCTTCATAAGAGTAGAGAGTGCTGATGTTATCCTGCCTTACGCAGACACAAAAGTCCAGCTTCCACTCTCAACAAGAAAGATAGAAACAAAGCGTTTAAAAGATTTATTAAACAAAAGCTGCAATCCAGACTTGCTTTCTATAAGCTGGGTGATTTTTGGGAGCATGCCAATTCATTCAAATGGGGATAACATTAATATGTAACTTTCAGGTACCTCATTTTAGTTTTTATTGTTTAATAATAATATTATGAATTTAATATTTCATATGTAGATTACGATGTTTAACGTAACATACCTGACCATATACATACGTTGTTTTTTCCAATTTTGTTTTGATACTTTCTATTGTGTGATTATTTTTCGTATAGTATGCCTCAAATGACTATCAATATTCTTATAATAATTATTTATACTCATAATGTATACTCACATTTATACTATTTATACTCATATATATATACTCATGTACATGGATTCAGATCTATTATTTTAATTTTAATTGTCTGCCGTGTAAAGCCGACTTTAGTCAACGCTATTGTCAAATTAATATTTCTGCTTTAATAGTTTTATATCTACATATATTCATATATTACTAGCAACTGACGAATACTAATATCCGATATTTAGCTTTAATTGATAATTCCTGTTGTTATTGTATATTCTGAATGAATAAATTGAATACTGAATACTGAATATTAATAAAATATTGTATGCTCTCTGGGTAATTTATGGCATGTGAAAATGTATGTACATACATAATAAAATTAAATACAATAAAAAGCAACGAACTGTTTGATTATGACAAAAAATAACTTACGTGTCATATTTTTGTGGCGATATTTCCCTCATATAAAGAGTGTAATGTAGTACAATTCCGTTCGGACTAGAAGGATGAAGCCAACTAATTACTACTGAAGTTCTTGACAAGGAGGCCGCCTTTATCGATTTCGGAGCGTCTGGAACTGTAACAGAAATTTCAGACAGGTTAGGGGCCATCCACATTTTATGTAATCACGGGGGGGGGGGGGGGGGGGTGGAGCTGAGGCCTACGCTTGATTACGTAGGGGGGGGGGGTGAGGGCGAGGGGGTGTCCGTCCTGATTACGTAATCAACTTTGGTCACCGCATCGCAATATAAATTTAAGCCCAATGAGAAGCAAAAGACATTTACTGTGAGGATTGCAAGAGACATTTACAACTACCCCCACTCTACAGGAAACAGTACCGTTTCCGGACTCCCCCGGCTGTTAGTCGAAGTCTTACTATGAATTCATATATAAGTCACACTGAAAATTTCCGGAGCTGGCAATTTAAATGAACAATTTTAGATAAATAATAAAAAGATTTAAGATACATATTTTTGGATGTACGTTCATCTTCGTTACATCTACGAGTAGTAACTGAAATTTGTTTTGTCATTGTAGCGTCATTTTAAAAATTGAGTGTCCGCATTACGGTCGATCGTTAAATATTCACGAATAATAAAGGGACAATTTTCGCTGTATGATTTTCTACGAAGTTAAGTATAATTTGACAACTTAACAGAGCCCCCCTTCGGCTTCAAACTGCTTTTAGCAATAAAGTACCAAGCAGGACAATGTATTGCCTGTTTACAGAATTGAAACGCAGTCCTATCCACCTCTGTGACGAATTTTGTAAACGTCCCACTCCATCGTTGTCAACAACAATAACATCGTTTTTTTGCACTGTATGATTGAAACAAAGAGAAGTTGACTACTTCCCCTGTATAAAGATATCCCGATTTTGAAAAAAATGCATCTATTAGAGCACGGTCTGGTGAGCACGGTGGGCGGCGAAGAGCCTTCTGTCGCAACTTCTGCCTTTTTTGGGACGTTTGCTGTTAATTATCGGTCTGCGTTGTCGCAAATGCAGTGAACTCACGACAGTTTTATTAATGGCGAGCTTCTGTACCATTGCCTGTAGTTATGCTGTTGTTGCACGCATTGGTTGTGCCATACTTCAAGAAGGAGCTGTAGTAACAATGGCACGAGACTTTATATTAAAAAATAACGCGAATATTCAGTATTTCCACGAATTGAAAAATTACCAATATGGCTCCAAATTAAATTTTTATTGAGTTTCGAAAATCAAGTCAAGCCGAAGTTTTTAATTTAAAAATTGTGGGTGTAAAATACGGTAAATATTTTTTAACCGAAAAGTTTCTCTTCTATCAGCAGATCTTGTATTTAGTATGAATACCATATCCTACTACTAATATAAACGCGAAAGTTTGTAAGAATGTATGTATGGATGTTTCTTACTCTTTCACGCAAAAACTACTGAATGGATCTTGATGAATCTTTACAATAATATAGCTTACACATCAATAACCAATAGGCTATAATTTATAAAGATATAGTGTGAATTATCTAAAATATAACAATAAGTGTCAAGTAAGTAGGAAAAAAATCTGCCATCTGCGAGCTATTCTGGCGTGCGCCGCAAAAACCGATGGAGTTATACGTATATAATATATAATTACCTATATATGTTTCTATTAGTAGTATTATCACAATTTTCCATCACAATTTTCCATCACCACGCGTGTGAAACCACGGAGCGCAGCTAGTTATACATATTTAACAGTATGAGCAGTATAAATTACATACCATCTTCGTGAGTGGAGCATGTCACCGGATGAGTAGAGGGCCCATCTCCACTTCTAGTATAAGCTCGAACTCTGATAGAATATCTGGTGTATTTCTTCAAAGTGTTCAAATTTACTTCTGGCAATATTGATCGCTTTGTCTCCACAGCGATATCGCTGTGTTCTATAAAACCTGTAAAGATGTATGGTATGAAAAAATGCTAAATATTGAGAAGAAGTCGATGCTGCCATTTGGAATCTGCATGAAGAGCTTTATATACACGACTTGTGTAACCTTAAAATCCTATCCCTTTTTAATTTCGTTATACTTTGAATTACCCCTTCCATTTATTAAGCACTTACCTACATTTTGCCTATTTACCTACTTGCACTTATAAATATTAATAAATAAAAAGCAAATACTTAGATTTTTTATTTTTAATTATAAATATAATATACGTATATGTGAGGTTTAAGACTAGAGGTATTTCAATTTAATTTATTTGTGTATATTAGTATTTTATATTAGTATGTATATTTATTTTATATATGTATTTATTGTATTTATGTATTACTATATATTGGTGTTGGGTTTAATAATAATTTCTTACTACTTTATTTTATTTTTTTGTATGTTGGTATAACTCTTTGTACTTGTATATTTGTATTATGCAAGAATGAATGTTTTGAACATTATACCAATAATTATTATATAACCGAACGTCATACATGACAGCTCGCAATATGCTAAGTCAAATATCAGCATCCCTAGATACGGGCGTTCTTGCTCAGTTAGGTATGCGATGAGCCAACGGCTATGGGTTCAACTTGTTTTTCCTGCACGTTTTATTGTAATATATACAGTATATCATAGCCATTCGTCTGTAAATCATGTTGTTTAATATAAATAAATAAATAAATAAAACATTATGTTTCACAGCTAAAACAATATTTCAGTAAAAAAAAACTAATATAGCATGCGTGTAAACATGATGTGATTTCTCACTCAGCCAATTACAGAGAAAATATAATAAATGTAGGTATTTCGCGAGTACCGTGCATTTCGGAAATTCATTATCGGAACAACATTAGTGTCTGGGGTAGCTACCCATTAGCAGTTAGGCGGTGTCGACTACAACGGGCGAACCCGTTACCACAGGCTGGTATAACGATATTTGATCGTTTTTTTCAGCCGTGGGATGAGCGTAGAAAACTTAGACAATGACAATCCACACTATGTAGCTCCGCCAACTGGCCCGCGAGAGACCAACCCTTACCGCCCGGCACCGGGTAGTAAACCCAGCGGGCAGACCAAGTGTCTTCGCTACCAGTTTTGGCCAGATTTATCCGGCCTCCCGACTGGTTACAGGTTCGAGATCGCTTGCGCGGTCCTCTCAATTAAGTAGCGGTGATTACGGTGTCTACTGAATCTACCGCGGACCACAGCATCCTTTGTTCGGATCTTTACCCGGTATCAATGGTCGTTTCAAGAGCAGTTGCCGTAAGGTTAACAACTAGCCCCACTCTACAGGAAACAATACTGTTTCCGGATTCCCCTGCTGTTAGTCGAATGCACAATCGATTGTCTGACGCCGAACGGTGCTTAACTCGTCTAGCAGCGCCCGAAGGTAGACTCCTAGGGGAAACTGGCCCACAAGCTAGTGTCCTACCCGCTCTCGCACTTCTGCATGGAGGCCGCCGGATGGCTGTTGACCCGTGCGTTTGGGCGACCCTACACACATGGCCTTAGTGGCCTAACTGAAACAGCCCATTAAATCCCAAATCCCATTATCAGAGCGGCCAAGAAAGATCGAGAAGAAGTGGCGTAATTAGGTAGATTTATGTAATCGTTATTTATTTTTGATTTTTATATCGTAACATTGAAACACCAGTAGGTCAGTCATATAAGTTTGTTGCAAAACTCAATGACTGCGAGCTGTCAAATAAATTTATGGAGTTTCGAATTAATGTTTTTAAGAAAATATTATTAACATGCCAAAAATACAAGGAATAATTATGAAAATCTAAAAACATGTACAAATAACCTGCAAAAGTATTATTTTTCATACTAACCATCGTTATTATTTATTGGTATTGGTATATATGTCACTTTATATCCTTGTAAAGCTCCTCCGGCGTGCCGTTGCATCAAAGGACTCCACCACAGTTTGAGACTAACCGGTGAAAGTGCCACACATGACAAATTATGGGGTTCTTCTTCTGGTACTAAAATATAAAAAATAGGGAAATATTAAAAAAAAACAGAAGATTTCAAAAATATCCATTTCAAAGAATGCCTAATAGAAAAAATACTGCACTCTTTAAAGTTACTATAGCATAAGAAACAAGAGCTTCACAAGTACTTAAAATAGTTTTATGGCAACATACGTAGTTTATTTCAACACAATTTGGAAGGCAACACAAATACCTTATTTATTATTTAAGGAGAGCTCAACCAATGGCAATCTTATTCATTTTTTAAAAATGAGCTTTTAATATTGCTTTTTTTAATAGAGTAAAATATTACCGAAGTCAGAAAAAACTAATCACATACTAAGAGTGTATTCAAAGCAATTGAATTCTCTTATGCAAGTAAAAGCACAAGTATCCATGCAGGTTATGAATACTGACAAGCCAATTATATCCCGCTGGCCAATCAGAACGGCGGCTTACCGTCAGTCATAGCTATCAAAACATCATCCGGTTTTCTGACGAACGATCTATCAACAAATTTAACCAACTTTATTTACTCAAAAACTCATTTAGTGGTTTTTCTAACAGATTTTACTACTGTAGTGGCAGTTTTAAGTCAACTGCAACAGATAAGGTGGATTAAAAAAGTTACAAGGCTATCTCCAAATAAAATGACTAATTATGTCAAAGAAAAATACCACTGTGTTACAGTTTTAACATACGTTCTTTCTCTCACTACATGCTCGCGAGAGTGGTTGTAGAGGCTTTGGTATGCCCTGACAAAACCTTAAACTGGAATTCTTTTCAAAATTACCGTCACATTCACTTTAATTGATGTAACATCCTCAAAAGTTTTCCCCTTGAGTGCGGTTTACAGTCTGAGAAGAGCGTGGTCTATTTGAACTAAATCAGGCAAATATGGTGTATATTCGAAGACCGAAATGACCTAAAAGGCGTATCGTCATGTAGACGCCACCATTAATCTGACTCGTGAGCTTTCGGTCGCAGAACATAAAATTCTTCAAATTACCGTTGATTTTACTGTTTTTAACACACATAGAAACACGTTGCTCCATTTTGTAAAGGATGACAACGCATATAAATACACTGAGGCAGATCACGTGTACATGACACACCGTTCTACACCAACAGCTGTAAAAAAATAAGTGAAATACAGGAAGCTTCAGTCTACGCAGTTCTATAGTTCACTAAGTGATGGTGCTACTTGTTACATGTATCCACTTGAACCCAGTATACGTATGTCTTTAATATTTTGTTTATTTACTTTCGTTAAAATCAAATGACATTTTTAACCTTTCAAGTAGAGGCATAATTTCATGGCAGACTGCGACAATTTATTGGAATTTCTTGCAATATCGCCGCGCTCGACAAAAAGTACTATAACTATGGAACTACTATAGCAATCGTAAAAAAATAACTGCACAATGATCGCATTAAAATTTACTATATAGAATATTGAAATTTCATTTTGTAAAACAATTAGATAATTAGGATTAAATATGAGAAAGTCGAAAAAGTGAAAAAAACTCGTCATTTCTTACTTGTACTTGTATTAGATTCTATTGCTCATAAATCCAATAAAATTTTTGATGATTTGTCGAAAAAAAAAATTATGATGTTTTACAATGGAATTTTACCAGAAATATCACCGAAATGACGCGCGAAATTATTCTAGCGGCCGTCTATGTAGCTATGATAATAATATTTGATATGGATTTTAGGATGCGTTCGAATTAGAAAATAATATTACTGTGCGCTCCGGGAGCAAGCCGCCAATATTGGTCGTTACGTAGTCAATGGTGTTCTGATGTGCAACCAAATTTGGTCGTTACGTAGCCGAAGGGTGTAGTTTTCTCCAGTTGACATAAAATTGTTTAATTGTTCCGGTACGGCAGAACGCCAAAGATATACGAGAATTGCCGTAGTAGACACATACATGCATGACAATACTAGGAGCGCGGCTCAAGGGGGCTGGCCGAACTTGATAAATAGGTAGGTCCAATTGTCAATTAGCCAGATAATTTTATCTACATTTTACTTTTTAGAATAATTTTGCTTTTGCGTATTAGCTCCCACTTTCCAGTTTATAATGGTTAGAAAAGCAATTTAGGACCAGAGATACACGAAGAATTTGTTCAACAACCATAACGTATACAAAAACCGCAACTGCATAACTTGACTAACATCCTTCTAAAGTAGTTGCAATAACTGTAGCTGTCCTGGGCCCGATTCCAGCGTTGTTGTAAGCAGCAACACTCACAAGGTACTGCTTGTAGTTTCCTAAATTATTAACTGTAAAGTTGTTGACTGCATTTCCCTTAATCTGTACAGATTTTTCAGCATATTTATCTGAAATTAAACAGAAAAGTCATCAGTTTCGGATAAGTTTATAGGACATATTAGATATACGACAGACAGAAATAAGAGACCTTTAAGATCTGCCGATACTGCTATATCTTCTCTCCAGTAAATTAAGTATCCTGAAAGTATACCATTCCATGATGTCCTTGGAGGAGCCTAAAAATGTCAAAATTTGTCAAAAATCTAAAAAATATTTGTTGGTACACGGTCTGTCTGGTCTCTAATTGTTATTACATCTTTTCTCTCAAAGACTCTCGCGGTTGTATGACATTATAAATAAGTTAAAAATGATTTTTTCGCTTCAAACTTGTAGCACCCGTGTTAGAGATTATCAGTGGTCGAGCAAAAAGAAATAATGAAACGTTGTTTATCACACAACACCTTTAATTGTAGCAGAAAAGAAACACACTCTTACACAATGGCTGTTTGACAGATCTTATTTTTTTATTCGGATTTAGAACAAAAACAACATGGAAACGAAAACCTAATTCAAATCCAATACTCCCACTAATTATTTGACGTCTTTCATTCCCAACAGCACGATGTTCATTTTGAATTTTTGAATTTATTAATTTATTTATTTATTTATTTATTTATTTATTTATTTATTTCATTAGCAGATCAACTTAACAGTTTATACCAATCCGTTGATATGCAATATACACATAAATTTAAAAAATAATAGAATTCTTACAAGTACATACACAACATGTTTAAATAAGCATTAAATACAAATAAGGCATTAATCATGTTAAAAAACTTACAAACTTACGGTACAAAAAGAGTGAAAACAATTTATTTTATTCTGACATAAACAAGTAGCGCAATGCCCACACCTTGAAGAGATGCGGGCTCGCTGTAAAAATATCAAAGTCTGCCGCTGTCGAACATAGCGCATTTATGTGACGCAAAGCACGGGTAAGCAGACTCCATCGACTTAGGTTGGTGCGCGAGGACGGCTCCGCAAATAGATTATGAGTGCGAGCACGATTATAATTGTCCGGAACAAAGAGACAAACCTTCGCTAGCATGCTAGGATTATCAACTCTTCCCCGGATCAGCTTGAAAACGTAGGCCATGGCGAGCATTTCTCTACGCAACTTAAGAGAGTTATAGCCCACCATGCCTAGTAGAAAACTAGTAGGGTATAAGTACGGATAATATCCGTACTGCTTGAAATATATAAATCGTAAGAAACATTTTTGAATTTTTTCCAACATAGTGATATAATGATCCTGATGTGGATTCCATATAACTGCATTCGTTTCTAATCTACTTCTCACAATTGAATTATACAATGTATGCATAACCCGTACATTGTGAAAATGCTTTAGGTTGCGAATAACAAATCCTAGTAGCTTAAAAGAGGACTTGGACAAATCAGCAATGTGCTCCTTGAATGTAAGCTGGGAATCAAAGAGAACTCCTAGATCCTTTACCTTCTCAACCCTAGTTAGCACCTCTTCAGTGATGGAGTAATCATACATCAGAGGTGCGGTCGATCTAGTATATGTCATCACTGAACATTTGGATATATTGAATGAGAGATTTTTATTCTGGCTCCAAGACCAGACGGCATCAATATCACGCTGGAAAAGCTTGCAGGCCTCGGCAGTTCCAGTGGGCATGTACAATTTAATATCATCGGCAAACATTAAACATTTTGCTGACACGATTACTTTACTTAGATCGTTAACAAAGAGATTGAACAGCAAAGGCCCAAGGTTTGACCCCTGACTCACGCCAGAGCAGGTGTGGTACACCTTAGAATCAAAAAGTCCAAGTTTCACATACTGCTGCCTATCTCTCAAGTAATCAGCAAAAAAACTCAGCAGATTACTCGAGAAACCCGTAGCAGCGAGTACTTTGAGTAAGACATCATTGTCCACTCTGTCGAAAGCCTTTTTGAAATCCAGATACACCACATCTACCTGGCTTCCTGGTTTAGTGTCCAGCTCATTTGCCACATAATAAGTAAAGACGGAAAGGTTGGTAGTGGTGGACCGACTCGGACGAAACCCGTGCTGGGCGTCCGACAGCCTTCCACACACTTGGGTGTAAAGATCCCGATGGAGTATTGTCTCAAATAGTTTAGGGAAGACGGATAACACCGCTATAGGCCTGTAATTATCCACTTTGCCCTTGTTGGCACTTTTATGAACGGGTGCGACCCTAGAAATCTTCCACATACTGGGGTACGTGGCAGATTCCAAGGAACGGTTAAAAATATGTGTGAGAGGCTTTATAAAATAATCTGCACACGCTTTGACAATGTACGGTGGAACTCCATCGGGGCCGATAGTACGCAAAGATTTCAATTTTTTAAGGCTAAATTGAATATCTTTGCGCGATATTGTGCGAATGTTGATGCAGGAAGCGTACGCATCGCACGGCTCTACACTGGCTTGGACGCGGGCGGCATCTAAGGTCACCGCGTTCTGAATAAAAACAGATGAGAAGTAATCTGCAAAAGCGTCAGCGGCACCGGCACCAGAGTAATCAGCCCCGTCATACGTCACTTTCAGGGGCACTCCAGAGGTTGCGCGCTGACTGCGAATGTGGCAATGGCTTGGTGAATATATCTGCCAGTTGCTCTTCACTACAAATGTAGTCGATCAGAATCACTTTTGATTCTTACAGTTCCCGGATGAAAAATAGGCGGACATCGATGTGTTTGGTTCGCTGATGCAACTCAGAATTCTTGATAAGCCGAATTGCGCTTTGGTTGTCGATGTAGAGTGTCGGTGGATTCTCTTGAATGCAACCCACATCACACAGCAGCTGTTGCAGCCACACTGCTTCCTTTGCGCCTTCGCACGCTGCCATGAAATTAGCTTCAGTAGTGGAAAAGGGCCACTGTCTTCCGTCGATGACTTTTCCATGTGACGATGCCCTCGCCTACAACAAATGCATAGCCGGTGGTTGATTTTCGCGTATCAACATCGCGTGCAAAGTCAGCATCGGAATACCCTCTCAACGCTGTCGACAATCCAGAATATTCAATTCCTCGTTCGGCCGTTTTATTCAAATATCGAAGAATACGCTTGACAGCCGAAACATGCGGTGGTTTTGGATCATCCATATAACGGCTAACTTCTCCCACTGCAAGTGAAATGTCTGGTCTTGTCACGATTGTAGCAAACATCACCGATCCGATCGCTTGACGATATGGGAAGACGACGCTGTCCTCTTCACATGATTTGGTCAATATGACGTTGCTGTCTGCTGGAGTAGAAATACTCTTCGAGTCTTGAATGTTGAATTTCTCTACGACCTTCTTTATGTATGCGTCTTCGTATGATTTTGGTTCCAATACTACGGCCGAATATCCGCTCTCAATCAGACGATCTGGCGGATTCACCCTCTCGCGCAAACCATAACGTTCATTTCTGCGCCCGTTCTTGTTACTGCCTTCATCGACATTGTCATCGTTTTCATTTCCTTCAGTCAGTGTGACATCATTTGTTGTGACATCATTTGTCTCGAAAAACTCATCATTCGACATGGACGAATAGTTGTGTCTGCTGTTATTAATGACTACACGCTGCGGAGTCGAAGCCACGATTAACGGCTGCTTGACAATTTCTTCTTCTTCGATGATGTGATCCAAATGAACATTCTTCTCGTTTATTTTTACATTGCAGCTAACGATGATCTTCTGTGTTTCCGGATCAAAACAACGGAAATTCTTTGATGTGGACTCGTATCCAACGAGGAACACTTTCTTGGCCTTGGCGTCCCATTTCTTGCGTCCAGTCTGCTTCGGAATCTGCACGAAGCACTGGCTTCCAAAAATTCTCACGTGACCCAACTCTGGCTTCACACCAAACCATTTCTCGTATGGTGTCGAATCTGGGCACTTTTTGTTTGACGATCGGTTCAAGATATATACGGCTGTACGTACTGCTTCTGGCCACAGACGATTGTGCAAACTACTGGAGAGCAACATTGTGCGAGCGCACTTCACCACTGTTCGATTCTCACGCTCCACGCGTCCGTTTTGCTCGGGTGTGTACGGTGCAGTTCGCTCCACTGTTATTCCGGCTTTCGACAGCATCCGCATACATTCATTGTTGACAAATTCAGTGCCATTGTCGAAACGAATGTGCTTCACCGAATTGCCCGTCGTACTGCGAACTAGCGACACTATCGCATTGAGTTTATCACACACCTCAGATTTGCTAGGCAAATTGAATACATACTTGAATCCCGTTGCTTCGTCTTTGATCAGGAGGAAAAATCGAACACCTCCAATGCCCAATTGTTACATTGGTCCACACAGGTCAGCATGCAAATATTCGCCGCAAACTGCTATGCTCTCTTGTGCTGGTTTGTGCGAAGCACGTTGCATTTTTCCGATATGACAATCCTCACAGAAAAAATTGCTTTACTCGCTAATTTGATTCCTTCAACCAAATTTTTCTTGCAGATGCGTTTAATTGCTTCCTCGTTCAGGTGCCCAAATCGATGATGCAGTTGCTCAAGCGTGACGGTCGCAGAATTCGCATGCTCATTCAGTCGCTGCCGAAATATCATTCTCAATTGTTTGCTGTCATCTTTTACACCAACAGCATACACAACACCATCAGCATCCATCAATTTGCAGTTATCGCGGGTGATGACCATTTGGAAACCCTTCGATGTAGCGGATGCAGTTGAAAATAAATTTTGCTTCAGCTCAGGAACGTACTGCACATTGTTCAAATGTCGTTACAGCCACACACCGTTGACCTTGGCTTCGATTAAAATTGTGCCCGTGCCACGAATCGGTATACGATGGTTGTTTGCGATTTCGACAAAACGCTCTGCGTCGCACTTTCTATAATTGACAAACTACTCGATGCGTGAAGACATATGTTCAGTGGTACCTGAATCTGCAATCCAAATATCGCTGTAATCTATCGCTGTTCCACCGTTGAGTTTCGCACAAAATGCAACATCGCTGCCGCCCTTCTTGCCATCGGACGATTTTTCAGCACGCTTCGGACATTCTTTCTTCCAATACCCGAATTCATGACATTTGTTGCACTTCGTTTTTTTTTAACTCCTCGATTGACGATGGCGTCTTCTTGCTTCTTGTTTCTTCTTGTTTCTTCGACTTGAACTTCGCACTGAATGCAGCATCCAATTGCACATCATCGGTTTTGCTTATTTGTTCTTCTTCCAGCTTCAATCGACTGTGCAAACTCTCCAGGGTTCGGCCCTCTTTGATATTGTACCAAACGGTCTTGAAATTACGAAACTTTGGCGTCAAGCCACTGATGATGCGCACCATTTTGATGTTATCGGACAATTTTTCGCCTTGGTCTTCAATTTCATATGCCATTCTGTTCACTCTTGATACATATGCAGCGACCGGTTCATCCTCAACCATTTTTAAGGAAAAATACTCCTCATAGAGGCACATGATGCGCACTTCGCTCCGTTTTTCGTACAAACTGGCCAACTTATCTGCAATTTCTTTCGCTGTTTTGCACATCAGAATGTGATTTGCCTGCTCGGAATCCACTGATGAAATCAGGATGGCCATTGCTTTGCCATCGTTTCGCTCGTATTGCTCTTTCACTGTCATGGCCTCATTTGCATCAGGAACTTTTCCTTCCATGACGTCCGTCAGAGCTTGCGACTTCATCACAGCATTAATTTGAAATTTCCACAATTTGTAGTTTGTGCTGTTCAATCTGTTATGGATGACAGAGCCACCGCTCGATTTATCGTCCATCAAATCCATTTTGCTTGTGTAAAAAAAATCACTACTTATGTACGGCACGGCGGCTCGGCTTTTGTAGAACTTACTTTTGTTTCTTTTTATTTACAATTTAACTGTTCAGTTTTACTCAACTTCAGCCACTGGGCCCATAACCTGTTAGAGATTATCAGTGGTTGAGCAAAAAGAAGCAATGAAACGTTGTTTATCACACAACACCTTTAATTGTAGCAGAAAAGAAACACCCTCTTACACAATGGCTGTTTGACAGATCTTATTTTTTTATTCGGATTTAGAACAAAAACAACATGGAAACGAAAAACTAATTCAAATCCAATAACCCGACGTTTCAGTGATGCTGCAACCGCCGTTGTCCAGGTTAGACTGAATGTACTGAATGGATATCCAGTCTACACCGTGCAAAGGCGATTGCAATATTGTCGAAACGTCGGGTGCTACTAGCTCCACGCGGTAAATTCGTTTTTATTCGTTTTAAATTTTCTCTCTCCGACAAATCCAAAATACCAATTTTCAAGAGTCAATGTAAACCATCCGCAAAGAATGGATTCATCGCTTCGTAGATTTTTACTTTTGTTCTGAATTATTTGATAAAACTGCATTTTATAGAAGCTAATGTATTATTAGAAATATAGTCATTACCTTCCAGAAGATTTGCAATTCTCTCGGCTTTTTTGCACTGATTTCCAGGCTTTTTGGAGCTTCTGATGGTGCTGGAAATTACCAAAATAAATTTCAACATTAATTTAGAGTTTTTTGATGTTAAGAACGGTGACCAATTCATGTCATAAAATCATTATGTCTAGATAAACGAAATTTAATTGAAATACAGAGCAGCTATATAATTTTGTATTACAATATCAAAATATCCATTTAAAATTATTCCAGAAACATGACCAGTTAAAATCAATCAACTTACACATCTCCCATACAAAAAAGAAAGATTGCGATAAATATCATTTCTCGTAAATTTCATATATTATGGAAAAACACTTTTTACATAATAAATATTTGTTTTTGGGGGAACATAAGATGATGATAACAAATGCATTTATGCAGTCCGTAGAACAAACACATATATCATCATAACTGAGCACCCTTCACAAGTTTCCCCGCAGACGCTGGACACTGGCTAGCGCCACCTGCGTCATATTTCCTCCAAGGAGCAACGCGCGCGCCTTATCGACAGCAATTGTATCGCGACGCTAGCGCGCCCTTGCGCACAGCACTCTGTACGTACTCAAACAATGGAATTGTGCAATAAACTCTAGTTCGGTATTTTGGACTTTCACTATCTCATCGCGTTATCTATGGAGTCAGATAGAGTATAGAGTCAGAGGATAGAGTATAGAGAGCTATCCTTTGTCTCATCACCATAATTATCATCATCATAAAGTGTTAACCTAACCACCCCTCTCGCATTATCTATGGAGTCAGATAGAGTACAAAGTCAATGAATAGAGTATAGAGAGCTAACCTTTGTCTCATCACCATAATTACCATAATCATAAAGTGATGACCTAACCATCCCTCTCTAGATATTAATATCCAGTAAGGCAGAACAGATATTTATACAATTGGCAGCAAGTACCTATTTCACTTTCGGTTTTTTTTCACAAATCCATAGACTTGAATTGTTATTTTCCTGTGCAGTAAATGTTTTATCGTACAAAATAAAGAACTCGCTTTTTACCTATGTTATTTCAAACTATGGATAGCTATCAATATATTGAAATATTAAAAAAAAACTTGATTCGTTCCCCCCCCCTCCCGGAGTCTTTTAATGTAATGAGGAATAGAGAAAAACCTATTATTGAACCAATCGTGTCATAGAAACAATGACATTTATTGCACAAACCTTCATCTTTGGTTTTTGCCATGATCCCATCAGAAAAGATACTGCTATCTATTTGATTCACTGCCAACATACGCAGAAGATATACAGTCGCAGGTTTCAGGCCGCTTAGAGTTACTTGTTCTAAATTTGAGGAGGATATTCTGCAACAAAAAAACAATATTCTTGGACGCTTTATTTATTTTTAGGGCTTTACTTATACATAAATATAATTACAAATAAATCGAGCACATGTTTTTCGGTAATAGCCGTAACAGACGCTCGGATATGGTACGACGGACCAAATCCGTTCTTGCAACAGACGATCGGATCGAACAGTTGCTTAAAGTGCGTCGTCAAGTGTACGTCATCAAGCGACCGTCGTCCAGACACGCAAGCATTTTATTGGTAGCGGTAACGTCACAGCCTCTACGAAAAACCCGGAAAAGTAAAGAATGGGCAAAATTATATTTAAGCGAACTCGTCGAATTTTTTAGATGAAGTTGATCAGAATTTTGGGTCACGATAATTTTCATATTATATACCCGCGATTGAACCGCGAAATATTCGAGGAATTATTAAACTTAGTTAAACCTCTTATCACAAACAACGATACTGTTATGATAAAAGCTGTATCTGCCCAAGAGTTTCGAGCAACTTTGTTGCAATAAAGCTCTTGGGATGTATCCAACAAACATGGAAAATCTTTATACAATTGGAGAATTTCAATTATATCCCGTTCGGTTATTATTTCATCCATAATAAAAAATGAGCGCACGCCCCGCTTTTCGAACGCTACTTTTCGGAGCGACTTTTCGAAGGCGACTTCAAGGCATTTCGAACGCGACTAGCCAATCGGCGGCCAGCGCCGACGGTCCTGATCACTGTTTTTGTACAAAGCGGACCATATCCGATGCTCCGGCCGTCCACACGCACGGATTTGGTAGGGAGCGGACCATATCCGGTGTTCAGACGATCGGACCGCCCGCGGACACAAATAATAATTATTATTACCGGACTACCGGACTACTCTACAGACAAACAGATATGGTTCGGAGCGGACCAAATCCGTGGTCCGGCCGTACCAAATCCGAGCGTGTGTTACGGCTATAATGTTCACAAAATAATCAATTTAATGTTTTGTGTTACGTAGAACACCATCGGTTAGATGTTCTGCAGACATATCGCTACCGCCGTCTCTGTAAATTAAATACTTGTCATGGCATATCTTAGTTTAATTCAAACTATTTGCTTACTGGTCATATATATTTTCATTAGATACCTAACACATTTTTTTTTCAAAAAGCATATAAATAAAAATTATAAATAGTTTAAAAAAATGAAGCGTAAAATTTATTATATTAAATAGGGTTGAAACCATTTAATAATCATCCCTGTAGATATATTTTTTTAGCCAAATCCTATATTTTATTTGCAATAAAAATAAAAAATACAAATAGGCGAGCTTATTACCACACATCAATAACTTTTAACTAACCTATTCATAATTTACATTACATTACACCCTCCTCGTGTCCAACTGACGGCATGTTTCTATTACTATGTTAAAAAATCCTTTTTTTCTATAACATTTTTTTTTTCATATAATAATATTTTTTAATCAAATCCACAAATTGGCTCATAAGCAATAATTAATAAAGCATTTGGAATACACATAAGATATTATGCTATAATAAGAAATTATGTGAAAATATTGGTAATATTAATTGCATTTGTTAGTTAGAGAACCCGTTGCATTGTGTGAGAACCCATTATTCTAAATAAATAAATTGATATGCCAAATGAATTCTGCAATCAAATTTTCTCATTTTGGAGTTAAAATGTTTCCTTTGCACCAGCAACTAATAATAACCGGAACGTTCAAACACAAATAAAATAGAAACGCCCTAAAGTGCTTATTGTCTGGCTGAACAATAAGCCAGCGAGGAAGGTCGCGGCTACCTAACGAAATTGGCTTTTCCAAGCAAATAATGCGCTGGTTTGCCGATTTTCCTTCGCCGCTATTGTGTCTGAGAGTAAGCCACAGAAATTACTCGAAACCATGAAATAAGGCCACCCTCAGCTTGCGGTAAGGTAAACAGTGTAAGGGGGCACTTCAACCAAAAGCTATAAATTGTTCGATATCGCTGAAACTTCAAAGACCATTAAAAGCTGAGATTTTAAAGTGGTCAATTAAAACGGGGCAGCAAATTTTAAAATTAATGAGGAAATATTGTAAAAATCGATCCAGATACACTTGTTTAGTTAGTAAACAATTTAAAGAGAAATTTGTTATAAAGTGTTTTTTCCCGATATTTTTTTTTTGACAGGCTATCTTATTAAAGGAAATATAAGCCAAAATAGTATATTATGGCTACTATATTAATTGTATTTTACTGTATTTTACTAGGGTTACCGCAAATCTTTAGGTTTTTGTTTAATTTTCTAGAATTTAAATGTAAAATAGTTAACATGGCTCTAATAAAGTAACAGCTTCAAATCACTAATATTTGCATTAATGGTTTGTAGTTGCAGTTTGGCCACTAAGACCCAGTTGATTTTTTTTTTCAAATAAGCTAGTTGGTAGGAATCCCCTACTCTTGGTATAGTCAAATTGAATAACTGGTATTTTACCATATGTGGTATAATAATTTTTTTAATATCGTCATTTTTTTTATTGTAAAACAATTACTATTTAAATTAAAAATCAAAAAATTTAAAATATTTTTTAAATAATTGGAGCTGCTAAAATACTGCAGATAGTCAAAATATAAAAATGAGGAGTCTGTTATAAGAGTAAAATTAAAATTATAAAAAATATAAAATTACGTCAATAACAATGTCGTAATAGAAATAGTCAATATATTTTTTAATATTATAATGATCAATGATTGTATTTAGTAATGTAAATAATCAAAATTAGAAATTTTAAAAAATAAGAAAAGATTGTAATATAAATAATAATGAAAGATTAGGAAAATAAATACTCTCAAAGTCCTTAACAGAATACGTTGGGTTCTTAATAAGCATATACTGGACCTTGCTCTTAAATTGAACGTCTCCAAGACCCTTGACGCACAATGGAATCTTGTTATAAAACATTTTGGACAGATAGGGTCGGACAAACGCAATGGTCAACTCATCCGGCGGCTTCCACGCAGTAGTGTGAGCCAGGGTAGGACACTGGTCTGCTAGCCAGTCTCCCCTAGGAGTCAACCTTCGGGCGCTCCTGGACAGCTTGAGCACCGTGCAGCGTCCGCCAATCGATTGTGCATTTCCGTGATATATTCATATTGAATTACCGCTGTATATATAACAGGTAGAGGCCGCGCAAGCGACTTCGTTCCCGTAACCAGTCGGGAGGACGGAGGTATCTTAAAGGTCAATTCCAGACGGAGATATCCTGCTATACTGGTAGCCAGGAGGCGAGGTGGCCCACTGGTTTACCTTCCTAGTGCCTCGCCGTAAGGCGTTGGCCTCTGGCCGGCTCATGGCTTTCATTCAGCTCCTATTTAGAAGCCTTCTCGTATGGAAGGCTACCCCGGGTAAAACTCTCACCTCCCAGGCCTTACATCTGGTGGACCGGTTTCCCCTGGTGCGCACTGTTCAGCGACTCCAATCGGTTGTGCACTCTGATTAATTGCTGAAGTAGTCAGGAGACATGGAAATATACTGTCTCTTAAGCAGCGGGGGTGGATGTTGAGCTATTGTCATGCCATTCTTGAAACGACCCATGTGCCACCCGTGTGGCACTACGAGCAAAGGACGCAAAGGTCCGCGATAAATTCAAATTGAAAAACAGCTGTAATACAATAGGCAGAGGACGCGTAAGCGACTAAGGACCCGTAACCAGTCTGGAGGACGAAGGTATTCTGAACGTTAATTCCAGACGGAGAACGTTAATTCCCGCTGGGTACCTCACCGGTGCCTCGCCGTAAAGCGTTGGTCTCTAACGGGCTTGTTGGCGGAGCTAGACAGTAGATTGTACTGTCTCTGTAGGTCTTCTACGCTCATCTCACAGCTGAAAGAATGATCACATATCGTTATACTAGCCTGGAGTAACGGGTTCGCCCATTGTAGCGAACACCGCCCCACTGAAGCCAAAAATCTATTATTTTGTTGTTGATGAATTACTCTATTGCATCAACCTTTAGAACTTATCAGCGGAATTTATTAGATCGAAGGACTAGTGTAAGTTCTTAATAAGTTCTTAATAAGGACAGTTCTTTGTAAAATATCGTGTATCATATATTGGCTAATGTGAAACCTCGCATTAGCCAAAAATCGAGTTTGCATTTTTTCATGTCCCGGGCCCTGAAAAAGATCCCGAAAGGTTTCAGGTCCCGAGGGCTCAAATTGCTTAGTTTCTTGACATTCTCATTGCAGTGGCATCTCGTATGCATGAGTTGATGATATTAACCGGTGGTGCTTAGTAGTGATTTATCGCAAACAACCTAATTCTTTGACAGCTAGTAGAACTAGAGCTGTCGACTACAACGGGCGAAACCGTCACCTAAGGAAGTTTTAACGAAATTTGATCGTTCTATCTCCCGTGATGTGAGCGCAGAAGACTTAGGACGAAAACAGTCCATTTGCCCGTAAGAGGCCAACGTCTTATCCGCGAGATATCCAGGTATATTAACCAGCGGGCCGACACTCGCGCCCTTACTACCAGTTGCAACGAGATTACTTCGGTCTCCCGATTGGTTACGAGTTCGAGGTCGCTTGCGCGATCCTCTCCCTTACGTAGCGGTGAAAAGGTAAAACCGAATCTATCACGGACCACGGCATCCTTTGCCCGGCTGTTCACCCGGAAACGGGTAGCCGATGGTCGTTCCAAGATCAGTCGCCGTAAGGTGAAAAACTACCCCCTCCCTATAGGTGACAGTACTGTTTCCAGACTCCTCCGACTGTTAGTCAGAATGCACAATCGATTGGCTGACGCCACACGGTGCGCAAACCGTCCAGGAGCGCCAGAAGATTAACTCCTGATGAAAGCTAGCCCTCAGACCAGAGTCCTGATTCCAGACTTCTCGCACTACATGCGTGGAGGCCGCCGGATGGGTGTTGACCCGTGAGTGTGTCCGACCATGAACAAATGGGTCTTCGCGGCCAATTCCAACAGGGCCCATTAGCTCTCGACAGCTAGTAGAGTGAAGTAGTGTTTTTTATTTTTTATTTTGTCTTATTTACGCAACTAAAAAAAGATCGCATGAATGAAGTTATTCAGTTTTGTCCAAAGCCTGAAAAGTTTTCTTGTTGACATGTACGAGGTCTCACATATAGATCGACGATATATGAAAACGTTATTTTCAATCAGATGCTTTCTCATTTTAACATAAAAAAATATCCCGTCAAGGAAAGTAGTTTATTAACTATTCTAGTCTGGAGGCCAAAATTTTCGGAAAAACAGAAAAAAAATTAAAGCGTTTTTACAATCCATTATTTACAAAATTTTCTTTGACGTGTCATGAATAAAAAAAAAATCGGTTGTGTCACCCCAAGACTTTCCTGACTAGTATCCGGGGAGGTGCGAAAAAACAGCGACATTTTTTACTCTAGTACCCCAAATTTGTATGGCAGGTACCCCAAACGTTGGTCGTAAGTACCCCAAAAACTAATAGGTTCTTCCGATGGTTAACAGAAGCTTCTATGCCAAATTTTAACTTAGACAGATTAAGCGTCTGGGCGCTATCGCGGAAACAATTTTTTCGCCGGGAACCCCAAATTTGTATGGGAGGTACCACAACCGTAGGGCGTAGGGACTCCAAAAACTAATGGGTTCCTCCGACGGTTAACAGAAGCTTATATACCAAATTTCAGCTCAATCCGATTAAGCGTCTGGGCGCTATCGTGGAAGAATACATACATACAGACATACAGACATACAGACATACAGACATACATACAGACAGAGATCGGTCTGGAAATAGTCTCAATCGTCTCAGGGAGTCTCAAAATATATATTCCCATCTTCATCTCAAAATTTTTTTTTAGCGCGATCACAATACTTTCCTTTCCGATAGGTCGTCAGGAAAGTAAAAATAAAATTCAAAGAGTGAAATGCTAGTGAAGTGGGGTCCTGGTTGACATGTTTTCAACCCTTATAGTGTTATGAAGCAAAGAAAAAAAAGATCTTGATTAGTAAGGACGTCGCTATGATTCGGTCCTTGGAAAGAAAGATATTGTTTTTTCCGCAAATCTTTTTGATTAAATGATAAAAAAGAATCTTTTTGTCACTGTTTTTTTTTTTTTTTTATTATATTTTTTTTATCCGTGGTCCCGGATATGGAGTGATAAATTTGGTGCAAAGATGATTTCCACCAAATTTAAAATAAATCGTTTGAGTATAACTTGAGATATCATGTCGACTAGTTCGAAAAAAGTAATTTCGAGAAAAGAGCGTTTAAAGTTCGAGACAGTTTCGGAAGCGTAACTCAGATAATGGTACTTAATTCTCACATTTAGTTCTATTTCAAAATTAACATTTTCTGTAGTTCTTACAGCTAAACGAGCTGTTCTACTTTCATAATCATGAAGTCGAGGATTACATTATAGTACGGGGTCTATTGATCGATTCGTTCGCACGAGCGGTTTATTCGCTACGTCACAAAAGTCGCTGTAACTCCGAAAATAATTCGAATTTTGAAAAATCCGCTTATAAGATATAATCTTAAAGGTACTTTGAAAATATGAAAAAAAAGAAAAGATTATTTCAAATTCCTAGACCAGAATACCCTTAAAATACAATATCGTCATATTCCTGTCCCACAGTCAGCTCGGGAATACTGTGCGGTTTAATAATACTGGATAGTACACAATCAGCAATATGGATTCACCAAAGGCTGCTCTACAATAGATGCTGGATTCGTGCTAATAAAAAAGAGTTGACGCTTTCAAGAGATAACAGGATGCTATTAGTGTTTTTTGTGATCTGTCGAAATAGGCCAGGAGCCAACGACAAAAAAGTGAAAGAGTTTTGATAAAGCTGATGCTTTCAGATCAGACAGTATTTTGGCCATAGAATCCCAGGGTACAGTCAGCAGGTCAGATTCCGGGACACCTGGCGCTGGCGTACTAGGAAAGGTGTAATTTTAATTAGTACCCTCAAAGTTCATCAGTAGACTGTGGATGTAATAAAGAACTCAAAACCTATGGCCAGACTGCTTCATAATCGAACGCGTGGCATCAGCATTTCCATACATGTCACTCATCGGTCTATGACGCATCGGTTGTGCCGCGCAATATAATCGTCGCAATGGCGCAATATGGTATGGAGATGTTGACGCCACACGTATCCAATATGCGAATGTAACGCTCTCCGACGTGTGACAATATACAATAGGTATTAATATATACGCTACTGTGAGTAACAGATAGTTATTAGAAGTTTTTTGCATCATACTAGTTTGAGTACCTTATCTATTGAAAATACAATTCAAAATACGAGTTCAAAAGCATAACTGAATACAATAATTAAAAATAATTGTTAATGATTTGAATTACATCATATAATATTACAAAATATAGTTAAAGCATCTCCATACATGTCAGGCATCGGTATATGATGCATCGGTGTGCCGCACAATATAATGGTCGCAATGGCGCAATATAATGATATAGAGATGCTGACGCCACGCTTATCCAATTGGCCAATTTAACGCTTTCCGACCTGTTTCTATATACTGTAGGTAGTAATATATACGTAAGTGACAGGTAGTTATTGCAAGCTTTTGGCGTGAGACTAGTTTGAGTATCTTACCTGTTTTATAGACAAATAAAAGATCTAATGAATTCATATAATCAGGCTACCCTGGACAACGGCGGCTGCAACGTCATCGAAGCTTCGGGTGCTACAAATCTCACGCGGTAAATTCTGTTCTATCCTATTTATAATGAACTCAGTATCATAACTAAACAAAATAATATAAAATAATCGTGAGTTCTTCGAACACAGTCAAATATTAGGAAAACCAATAACTGAAATAGAAAGAAAATAAATAATAGTATATATTATAGGTAGCTAGTCAATAGTTACTCACTTGTCTCTGATAACCTCGTGATGGAGTATAGTTACGTTTGTCGACTCTTCTGATCTCCAAGAGCTAGTAGCTTCTTCATGAGTTCCAGCAGTCAGTCTGTACTGAAGAAGATAGGACTGAACTGGACTGCCCCCATCGTGACCTTGCTGCCAGGAGAGTTGCATCGATCTGCTGCTGACTTCGACAACTTGAAGGTTTAGCGGCGGTTTTGGGCGTTCTGTTATATTATTAGTAGAATTAGTAATTGTTGCTGTCGCAATCAATTATAGTTGGTTTATTTGGGAATAGCGATAATACCAACCTTGTACAGAAACGCGAATTATAGTTTCACCTCTGCCGTACTGATTTTCTACTTGACATTTGTATAGACCATCGTCTAGACTGGTGGCATCTTTTATTGTAACTTTCGACGATATTCGGTTATCCAAGATAACCTCAGAAATTACCAACCTATGAATAAAAACATAGCATATTGTAAAAAATATATGAGATTGACATACCTTTAGACTTCATAACCTCACTTCCTGTCAAATTTTCCAATTGGAAGATCGTGCCATGTAGATCTACGATTTGAACTTACTAAAGTATGTTTCGACTCCTTATTACCTTGTCTGTATTAGGTACAGTCCACGTAGGTATATGGTTATCTTCATACTATATCCATGGGTTTAAACTAACCTCTTATAATCATTTCTGATTCTTTGCGATCCACGATACCAGGCCACTGCTAACGGAACGTCTCCTACTGCTTCACATGTTAGGTAAGCAGTGTCACCATGCCGTAATGTGATATTATTGGAAGTCGTGGATATTTGGGGTGGTTCTGAAATAAATCAGTAAAACATCATAATTATGGGTTCAACGCGATAATGTACTATTCTCAGAAGATATTTATTTTTTATATTTGGATAGAGATAGAGATATTTTGAGGACCATTACATTGATTAGTGATTTTGAAAAACGCGTGTGACGAGCACGAAAGACCTGCGATATTTTTCAATACGAGAACTATCTTTGTAAAGATAACGTTGCATTGAATTTAAATTTATTTCAATTTAAAATTGCAACTCAAACCGAAGGTATTAAATTTCTCAATTTTCGGCATGTAAAACCGGGAATTACTAAAGTAAAAACCTGATAGTAATTTAAATCCGGACGGATATTTTTCCGCAGTGCGAAGGCTATTATGTGATTCTATAGTTCACAGATTTTCCGAAAATAAAACAAACGTTATTCTGACTTCAAACTTTTTTGCAAAAATTTTTATTACTAAAGTTACCTAATATTTCAGCAATACATGGCCCTATCAGGTAGTAAAATCAAGGACTTTCACACTGTATAAAGGCTTAATGTTCAGAATAATAAATTATATATTTCTGTAGTTGAAATGTAAGCTCAAGAATATAAGCTCATATTTATGTAAGCACAATCTACATATATAAAACAAAGTCGGGTTTGTTCAAACACTTATAACTTGGGAATCGCTGGACCGATTTTCATGGTTTTTTATTTGTTGTATTTGAAAATTGGAACATTTACAAAAAAATAAAATAAAAGAAAAAACATTTTCCAATACAAAATGTAAATCCGTATTTTTCTCATGGTCAGTTGTACGTGGCATGTTCACGTGTCGGCAAATCATCCACTTTATTTGTTCTTGCGCCAGATAAAAAAAAACAAAAAATGTTGTCTATCACTAGGTGCTTCAATGAAGAGAATTAAACTGAGCACCTCCCATGCTGCACAATATGTAAATAGTTTAATTCAATCATGTCTTGCTGACACGCGATTGATATAATTAATTTTTGTACTTTTATATTTCTTTTTGTATTATTATCTTAATAAAGTAGTGAACTTAATATTTATTTTGTATTCATTGTATTACTTTCATAAAATCATAAATTAAGTTCAGCTAATCTGTAACACGACATTTATTGACTGTTAGGCGGTACGAAGTCCGCCGGGAAAGCTAATAATTAAATAAATTAAAAAAAGCTTAAGTTTGTTAGCCAAGTATAATCTAAGAAACCGATATTAACAAGTAGATATAATATCTACAAGCATACAGGAAGGGAATTATGAATAAACATCATTTTGTCCAAGTAGAAAAACCCAAATAGGGTTCCGAATTTTCAGTTTACGCCAATGAATTTTCATACGTCTTTAATAAAAATAAACATTACAATATTCGCTAACGATACCAGTCTATTTGTAAGAATAGAAGTTTCAGCAGAAATCTTTACCTTCTTTTTCCTGCTGCCGCGACAATAATTTCCGTTTCGTATATAAGAAATGGGAGCTAATGGGCTCTTGCTGAGTTGGCCACGAAGACCCATTCTGTTCAAGGTTGGTCACACTCACGGGTCAAAACCCATCCGGCGGCCTCCACGCATTAAGTGCGAGCCACGGGAGGACTCTGGCCTTAGGGCTAGTTTCCCCTAGGAATCAAACGTCTGGCGCTCCTGGACGATCTACGCACCGTGCGGCCTAAGCCAATCGACTGTGCACTCTGACTAACAACTTGGGTTGTCGACTACAGCGGGCGAGCCCGTCACCACAGGAAGTTTTAACGATTAGTCGTTCTATCTCCCTGCAGTGAGCGTAGAAGACTTGGGACAAAACAGTCCACCATCTAGCTACGCCACAACCCGTAAGAGACCAACGCCTTAACCGTAATGTCGAGATAACCAGTAATGTTGCCAGTTACCAGTAATGTAACCGAAATAGCCAGTAATGTTACCTGGCGGGCCGACACTCGCACCCTTACTTTCAATTGTGACCAGATTTCTCCGGTCTCTCGGTTGGTTCCGAGTTCGAGGTCGCTTGCGCGGTCCCCTCCCTTACGAAGCGGTGAAACGGTGTATACCGAAAATCTATCGCGGACCACGGCGTCCTTTGCCCGGCTCTTCACCTAGGATCGGATAGCCGATGGTCATTTCAAGAGCAGTCGCCGTAAGGTCCGCAACCACCCCCGCTTTATAGGAAACAGTACAGCTTCCAGACTCCCCCGACTGTTAGTCAGAGTGCACAATCGATCGGCTTACGCCGCACGGTGCGCAGACCGTCCAGGAGCGCCAGAGGTTTGATTCCCAGGGGAAACTGACCAGGGCCAGAGTCCTACCCAGGTTCGCACCTCGTGCGTGGAGGCCGTCGGATAGGTGTTGACCCGTGAGTGTGACCAACCCTGAACAGAATAGGTCTTCGTGGCCAACCCAGCATGGGCCCATTAGCTCCCATTCTGACTAACATCTTGCGGTGTCAACTACAACGGGCGAGCCCGTCACCACAGGACGTTTTAACGATTAGTCGTTCTATCGCCCTGCAGTGAACGTAGAGACTTTGGACAGTACATTCTACGTCCAGCTACGTCACAACCCGTGAGAGTCCAACGCCTTACCGCGAGTAAGCCAGGAGTAACCCGGCGGGCTCGAGAACTCGCGCCCTCACTTCCAATTGTGACCAGATTTCTCCGGTCTCTCGATTGGTTCCGAGTTCGAGGTCGCTTGCGCGGTCCTCTCCCTTATGAAGCGGTGAAACGGAGTGCACCGAATCTTCGCAGACCAAGGCGTCCTTTGCCCGCCTCTTACCCGGGATCGGATGGCCAATGGTCAATTCCAGAGCAGTCGCCATAAGGTACGCAACCACCCCCGCTCTATAGGAAACAATACAGTTCCCAGACTCCCCCGACTGTTAGTCGGAAAGCACAACCGATTGGAGCAAACCCCGCACGGTGCGCAGACCGTCCAGGGGCGCCAGAGGTTTGATTCCCAGGGGAGACTGGTTGACCCAGTGTCCTACCCAGGCCTCGCACCCCATGCGAGGAGGCCGTCGGATGGGTGTTGACCCGTGAGTGTGACCGACCCTGTACACATGGGTCATCGTGGCCAACTCATCATGGGCCCGTTAGCCCCCTGTTCTGACTAACAGTCGGGGGAGTCTGAAAGCAGTACTTTTTCCTATAGAGCGGAGTGGTTGCGGACCTTATGGCGACTGCTCTTGAAACGACCACCGGCTACCCGATCCTGGGTGAACAGCCGGGCAAAGGATGCCGTGGTCCGCGATAGGTTCGGAATAACCCCTTCCCCACTTCGTAAGGGAGAGGACCGCGCAAGCGACCTCGAGCTCGTAACTTATTTTTATTTATTTATATAAGTAATGCAAATCATTAAAAACTAAACAATTTCAGCTTAGGAATACTTTCAAAATTGAATCAAAAGCAGAAAAAAGAATACAATGCATAGTCTAGTGGCAACGTCACCTAACTAGGCCGAGACCTGTTCTAAGGTAAACGTATTTTTTTTTAAAAATGTGCTTGCACAAATACCGTGTTTATAAGAGTGGCATATATTCCATGTATGCACAAAAATGGAATTGCAAAACAATATAAAAAATGACTAAATACTTGATTAAATTAAATAATTAAATTAAAGTTAGAAGTGGAAAATTAAAATGACAGCAAATAAATTCAAATCATAAAAAAACAAAAAAAAACAAAACAATTTAAAATAGTAAAAATTAGAATAAGAATTTAAACAATATAGTCCTGCATTTTACTTATAACTAAGATAAAATAGTGTTAAAACTAAAACAAATTATCTCTTAATATACGTTAAAACAAAAGAATAATAATAACAATAATAAATAAAATAATAATAATAAAATAATACAATATAAGATTCAAAATATTCAAATGTCCGGGTTAGGTTATAATGTCCAGTATTTTTAAGATTCCTTGTCTTCCCTCTTTTACAAGCCAGTTTCTAAGCAGCCTTTTAAAGTAGGTCTTATTTTGTGCTGATTTTATGTCGCCAGGAAGAGCATTGAAAAACCTTGGGGCAATGAATGTATAGGTTCGCTGACCAAAAGTAGTATACCTTCTGGGTACTATCATATTATTATCTTCGGAAAACCTCGTTGATAGGGTATTTTGAGAAAAAATATTTATCTGATTGAACTTAATATATGATAGTGATGTTTTTAAATATAGTTGCCTAATATCTAATCGAGAGACCGGAGTAATCTGGTCGCAATTGGAAGTAAGGGCGTGAGTGTAAGCCCGCTTTGTAACACTCCTAGCTATCTCGCGGTTAAGGCGTTGGCCTCTTACGGGCATGTGGCGGAGCTTGACGGTGGATTGTTTTGTCCAAGTCTACTGTGTTCACTTCACGGGAGAGAGAACGACTAATCGCTAAAACTTCCTGAGGTGACGGGTTCGCCCGTTGTAGTTGAAAACTCTATATATTTGTAAGAATGTTCTTGACAAGCTTGACATTTGCTTTTATTCTAACTATATTATTCTGAATTGACAAATAGCAACTTATTAGGTATTATTCTTAAATAGGAACATTTGTAATATAGGCAATAAAAAATAATTTCCTCTGACCTACGGCATTACATTTCAACATGCATACGTCGGCGATAATTTGAAATGGAATAGACAGTACGAGGAACTAGAATTAAATTAAGTAGAGCTTGTTATGCATTATGTATAGCTTGAATAACATTGAGTTAATTTCAGTCTATTAATGTCTATTATTCTTACTGTAAAGTCATATTGAATTAGGTATGCTATTATAATTAGGCGATAACATATGGTACAGCAACTTTTATCTATAAATAGAATTAAAATAAATTTACCGCGTGAGGTTTGTAGCACCCGACGATTTGGCGATGTTGCGACCGCCGTTATTCAGGGTAGACTATTTTGTCAGCCTACCCTTCTACTAGTCTACTTAGTCTACCTTGGACAACGACGATGGCAACA
The DNA here is from genome assembly GCA_944548615.1 of Micropterix aruncella. Lineage (NCBI taxonomy): Eukaryota > Metazoa > Arthropoda > Insecta > Lepidoptera > Micropterigidae > Micropterix > Micropterix aruncella. The sequence goes on along the minus strand of OX155964.1, from coordinate 26,265,231 downwards.
TCGCCGAGACGTAGGGTGCCACACACTTCAAGCGGTAAATTCATTTGCGTCTTATTTATAATGCCAAACGACCGCAATAGTATTCGATTTCATAATCCTTGTTTATTTTACAAAAAGAGCGATACGAATCATGGCTATGGTTAAATGATTTGATACATTATAGATGTATTTAATTTTAAACAATTGAATATTATGTTAATAGCTTGAAAGCTTTAACTTAATATTCATAATATTCACATAATATTACAAGCTTAAAAGCTTGTAATAAAGTGATCATCACTTTATTACAAGCTTTTATTTACCTTGCAATGTTTGTTTGTATGTAAGTATGTAAGTTTCATTACGTCAAATCTTACAAACTGAATTAAAACCGCTTCCTCTTATATTATGAAGTTGAAATTTTACTTGTTGGTTCAGTTCCGATGACAATGCATTTTTATGGTGAGCATTATCAGATTCTACACCCAGGATCGGCTCCAGACGAGGCCACTCTTCCACGGTCAATGGCACAGACACACAATTTTGTATACGCATTCAATTGTGATAGCCCGTTCTAAATTTGACCATCACATGTTTGCTGCACCCAGGTTTGGCTCCCGACGAGGGGACTACTTAACGGTCAACAGCACAGATACGAAATTTTATGAGCGTTTTAATAAAAACTTGTTTTCATAAATGGGTTTTTACTACTAACTCATTTATAATGTAATTTTATATTGAATAATTTTATGTTTATATAATTAAATTTTTACTCAGAAAAGGAGAAACATAATTATTTTCAGCAATTTATAAGAAGAATAAAAGGATTTTATTTTATCGCTTGGGGTTGAATAAGATTAGTCAAGATGCCAAATTTTTCAGGACCATCTACTACTTAAGTATTTTTTTATATTATACCTTTTGTTGTGTTTATTAATTTCCTCTTTTTGCATGTGTGGGTAAAGGGCATTTTAGAGACAAGTTCTATGTATAGAGTCTGTATAGTTCTATGCAAGTTCTATTCATAGTTCTATGTATAGAATCTGCTTATGAGATAGCTCGGAGCGGTCCCCTCCAAGACCCTGAAGAGCAAAGCGGGGACTAGTTAACAACCTCTTAGGTAAAAATTGCCCGCTCTGTATTCATCCTCCCTTAGGCGACAAACATTAATAAGAAGAAGGTCGTATCTATGCATTAAAATATTTAATTTCACATACATACCATTCACGCTGATAAAAACGGCCTTGCTCAATGCCTTTCCCACTTTGTTATCAATGGAGCATCTGTACCACCCTTCTTCGAGGCTAGTGATGGATGTTATCCGCAGAGATCCGTCTTCTAAAAGTGACATTTTTTCCGACATCGCTGGGCTGATCGCGTCGAATAAAGATGAATCTACAATAGCAATAATATATATATTGACTGTTGAATTATTTATTGAGGACAAAAGGGAAATGAAGCGAAAAATGGAAAGGAATTCTCCCTCATTTTAGCACAGTTAATAATGGTTGGGAACCATTACTGGCTCTGAATACTGCTCTGTCACATAAATACCGAGAAACGTTCAATAAAATACAGAATATTGCCTTAATTGTCCAAATTTATTTTGTAACCACACAGGCCCAATGTCATGCGATATAGTCACGCCGAAATATGATCCAGTCGTCGAACTACTACTTCTGGGTATCTGATACGGTTTTACAGATTTATTGGTTTATTTTATAATTAAAGCTTACGTTTTATCCGGTTTTGGGTGCCTTCGCCTTTTTAGGCTTCATGGGTCTCTGCGGCCTGGAGCATAGTCGAATCTCAACGCAAAGTAGCATCGGTAAGATCGACCCTGTGGCGGTTACTCCTAAACAGCTTCTTTGTATGACTCTTTATGCGAGACATAAAGGATTTCTTCGTTATGGACTTGGCGGGCTTTCGCCTTTTTTGTAACGACCGTATACATTCCTGTTGGGGTTATTCACCATTCCATCCGTCTTCTTGTGGACAAGTCCATTGTAGCGGAAGGCTCCTACATGAACATATCCTTTATACTGCGAATGTTGTTGCGTATTATCCATACACGAAACATGCGAATTTTTATTAAAAAATAGTTTTTCACCGCAAGTATAAAAGGAGAGCAACCTTGATTGAGAATCTTCAAGGGCCTTGAGCTTTCGTTACAAATTATGTTTGATGGCTTTAATGGACGGTTTGTGCACCGTGCGGCGATAGGCAATCGTTCTGTATTTTCTGACTAATTACTGAATGATTCAGGAGACTACGTAAATACACTGGTGGATATTAACCTGTCGTCCCAATTAAGCCCAATTGGCTACCTGATCCTGAATTCAGATCCAGAACAAAGATGCCAATAATCCGCGATAGATTCAAACTGAATCACCGCCGAAGAGATGATCGTTAAACCGTTAAGACATATGGCGCTTAGAAGATATTCTATGAGTTTTGGAGAGGGAGAGAGAGAAAGAGAGAGAGAGAGAGAGAGGGAATTACTATTACATATTGAAATCAATATTCACTATTACATACCTTTCGATACAGTCCAGATTACCTCAGGCTTCGGATATCCTTGTGCAGTGCATGGTATGGTCAAAGAATTCCCGGATACCGCAGATGTATTTTGCGGTTCTGTTATCCATTGCGGTGGGACTAAAGAAATCAATTGTAATTATGGGTTTGTGTCCATTAATTATGCCCGCACTAGAAAGGTTATTATTACCATACATAATTCTATATATACCTTTGACAATTAAATCAGCGGTGAAGTTGGTTCCTGCTGCGTTGTTGGATGCAGCGCATGTATAAGAGCCATTATGATTCGTCATCACCTTCTCGAATATGAGAAGGGAAAAGAATCCCATATTTCTGTGTTCAACCTATTGTAAAAGAAAATACATTTTTAAGCGTCAATAGGTATGGAAGATTTAAATATTAGTAATTTCCATCTGTCGAATATTCACGAACAAGGCGAAGCTAGGCTGCAGAGTTATTGCAGTTGAAATTAGTATATAAAGTAGGACATTTAGGTTTGCTAGGGTACACCGAAAAGGTCGGGAATCCACTACTTCGGAATAAACTTGTTGCATAAATCCTACTGTTACATCGTTTTATTTTATATGTAATATATAATTTTTTAATATGTTAGTAATTTTGTGTGTTTATGCTATCTATTTTTACGCTGTGTTTATTTGTTATTGTTGGTATTAGGAACCATATTGACATCTTGTTACATCTGTTAAGTTGATTTGTGAAATAAGCAAGCAATAATTAAATATACAAATACATACTGTACCTTCAAATCCAGTGGAATTTGCACACCATCCTTGTACCAGGAGAAGTAAATGGGTCTGTCTCCCGATGAGACCGTACAAGTCGCCTGCGCACTACCACCCTCGAACACGTTGGTTGGGAACGAGAAAGGTACTATTACTGGTGGATCTGTGGAAAAACAGTTCCTTTACTTTCTATGTACTAACGTCCATAAGTTATTGGAAATATGAAAGAAGCAGAGTAAAAGAAAGTAATAGAAAGTAGCAGTAAGTAGCAGGAAGTAATAGGAAAATAATGAAATCGCGCGGAGAATCGGAGATATCAGTGAATGTACAGGTCGATTATTATAACAGAATATGTATGTATATAATGTTTATTAAAGGTTATATGGTAATTTAAATAGCGGGTTTTTATTAGACAATAATATAATGCTGAAGTGATAATTATTTTACAATACAATTTTTTTTACTGAGAATTCAACAAGAAACTTCTCTTTGCAAAAAGAAATCGAAGGCTATTGGGGCTGCTATCATTTGTGACATTGATTATTTGGACTACCCTGTGTATACCTACTCTGTGTCCAGGGTAGTCACAGGAAGTCTGCATTGGACAACGCCAGTTGTAACATCGCCGAAATATTGGGTCCATCAAAATTCACGAAACAAAATCCGTTTTTGTCATATTTATAAAAAAAAAGTATTTTAAATTTAACTCTAAAATACGGAAGTATTTACGGAAGTATCAAAATATCCATCTCGTTCACCAAAATCTCGATCACCAAAATATCAAGTTAAATCGATCTCGCAAATACCGTCACCCGGAACGGCTTCACTGTTTACCTTCCCGTTGTGGAAGTTGGCGCTCTTGGCCTGCCAGCTAAATCTCTGTTTCACCTCTTTAAAGATCTTGGTCTTTCCAGAAAAATAATTAACTCTTTCCTAAAAAAAATATCTAAAACCGCGATTTGCGCATCTCAAATTTAATGGCTTCGAAGGGGGAGTGAATGGGTGGTAAGGTGAATGCTCACATGTGGCAAGACAGCTGTCCTAAACCTACCACAGCCGGTCGCTAGTCAGGAATCCACTGCTTACCCCTCAGAACAATAAAAAAATAGTATTATGATGGGCCCGACTCGTGAATTCCATGGCAGCTCTGTTTGTATTTTATTTATTATATTGTTTTTAATCATATTTTCTACGAAGATCTTCTTTAATTATAGTTATGGTATTCCCCAATAGCCAATACAGAAAAAGCTAGAATCCAAATACATATATTGGACGGTTTGTTTAAATTACGAGTAAAATAGGGCAACAATATATCACAATGTTATATAATCGCAACGGGGTATGATGCTGCAAACTGTGGCCATATGCTGTACGAGTATTATGCTATATCGAATTCTGAAGCGGTAATTAGTGGAAAATGATATCTTCAATTAGACCCAATGTTTTGCTCTAATGCAGTATTTAACCGATATTAATAATCATAATTATGGCGTATTCCTGTTCTTCAACAAACATAATACAGTTTAGATATAAATAAATCATAATTATTTAAAATTATTGAAATTATATATTCAAACAATGTAAATTATGCAGGAAAAATTCTACTTTCCTCGCGTGATCCGGGAAGCCATTGAAATAAGAAGAACCCCGAACTCCAATAGAGACGACGGTTACAAACTCTCTTCTACGTGGAACCCTTCGCCGCCGAACGCCGAACGCAAGGACGTAAGACAGGCTACAGTGAGTGTTGTGTGCAAGACGGATTTTCGAAATTCGCGCGCTCCGAGCCCGCCCCCCCACCACCGTTATAACCTACGCAGTGGCGGTAGCGGTATGCGGCCTACCCGGAAAACAACGGATTTACAGCTTTTTCAGTCTAACCTGGACAACGGCGGCTGCAACGTCACCGAAACGTCGGGCGCTACAAATTTCACGTGGTAAATTCGTGTCTATCCTATTTATAATGTCAAAATTGTTATTTATAATGTCAAGCTTGTAATAACAACGTCGGGTCAAATAGACCTCTTACCAGAATGTGTCGGGTTTTTGATAAATCGTGTAAAGGATTAGATATATTTTATGATTACATTAATTTAATAAAAGATTCGATCATACTTAGCCTATCTCCTACTTCTTAAAATTTCACTAACTGCCATCCTAATGTACTGTATTATATGATTATTATATTATAACATACTATTGTATTATATCATCATGTATAATAAATATTATTATCTAATTACTCATCTTCAATTTTGCTTTAACCAAATAACCTTATTTACAACTTATTTAATTATTACTTTTCTAACCCTCATATTATTATTAGCTTATTATATTTAAAAAAAAACCACTATCAACGTGTTCATGTTATGTCTGTTAATTTGTAACGAAAGCATTGCAAACTATTCATAGGATAGTAAATTTGTTTCGTTTGAATATGTTTTTAAAATACTAGTATCATATAATCACTATCTGTAAGTTTACTATAAAATAAAATAAAATAAAATAAAATAAAATAAAACAACCGCGATAGTCTTCGATTTCAAATCTTAAGTTATAATAAATTATTATTAAATTAAATCAATAACATATTAAATTAATAACACACTGAATTGATAATATTTTAAATCAATAATATAATAATTTATTAATATGTTTAATTCTTAATATATTAAAGGTATTTGTTAATATATGAAGTTAAGTGTACCTACGCGCGCACGCACATCGGGTAGTGTGCGCAAATGTATAATGCTAGATTTTTGATCGGTATAAATATCATCAGTTATTAAAGTTTTATATTTAGATTTTATAATAACCTAATAACCACTGAAGATAATGAACAGACTTTTATTTTAGTGAAACTTTTGGTTTTTCTACAATATTAATCAAAAAAAATGCGCACAGTAATCCCACCCACCTATATGTTACTAGCTGACCCGTGCCCACTTCGTTGGGCGGTATAACATTTTACCTGTGATGAAATTATGAGTGTGGTTCGGTTAGTACTGAGTGCTATGATTTATTTCCTGACTGCCAAAAGAAGGGTTATATTTTAACTGCATATGTATGTATGTATTTGCATGCCAATTTGACTATAATACCGTTATTTGTGAGTGTCTTCTTGTGAGCGTATTATCTCTTTAACTATTTATGCAGTAAAAGGGAAATTATATGCTTTAAAAGGGAAAAGTCTTTTGTTTTAAAAACACTTGAGACGATAAATTTACTTATTTTGATAGGAATTCATAATTGTTGATAATATGACCAATAAACATGAGCTAACGATTTAAATTATTTTTTTAAAATAAAAAACTACTTTTTGTGACTTAAATATATAAGTTAAACATAATTATGCTGTTGCCGACTTTTTTGTAGGCAATATCAAGCTATACAACTTTTTTCTAGAATTTAATCATATATATCTCATCGTTAAGGCAGCGTAAGTTAGAAACATTTTCGTTCGAACGCTTATTCTCCGACTTACTTTGCAAATCCGACTACCACGAAAAAGTCTTTTCATTTTTCGGATTAATATATATCCTATGACACTCACAAATAATGTGGCTTTCTATTGGTCGAAGAAGAATTTTCAACGGTTTAGTAGATCCAGAGATTACTTCCTACAACGTCACAAACTTTACCTCTTTATAATATTAGTATAGATTACTATAGAATTTTTTAATCATTTAATTTTGTAACCTATGTGTAGGAATACCTATCTAATGGAGCAGTTCAAAATGTTGTATGGTTTGAACATTAAAATGGATCAAAATACATTTTGAGGAAGGTTTCAATGATAGTACTTAGACTTACTGTGAACATGTAACTGTATATCTCTTCGAGCAAGTTCTCCAGAAGTACCGACAACAGAACAGACATAGGTGCCAGCGTCGTCCAGTTGCAAATCAGTTATTTGAAGAACGTTGGGGAAGTCGATTCCGACGAAATCTCGACTCTTGAGTCGATTGTTGTTAGTCGATCCTTTTTTCTCCCACGAAACGGAGCTAGAGAAAATTTAAAATAATCAGTAAGTAATCTCATTTGAAAGTTTATATGAATGCCAAGATTGGCTCTCCATATTTTCTGTCAGATTATTGTATAGCTCAAAAATTTGTTGTTTTAGAGCATGGCGTGCGTTTCAATATAGATATTAAAATTGTTCGAAACAAAGCAATAGATTTCGTTATAAGAAATTGACGGTATTTTGAAAATTAGAAATTTTTGAATTAGCTATATATTACCATTGATTATAATATATCGCATTAGATTTCTCAATATCATAGTACGTCCTGGCAATCCATCTACACCGGCGACGTGAAGGTGGTGCTAATAGCATTGTATGGCGAAATTAATAGTAATTTATTAGTCTTAATAGCATTGATAATTAATAGAAATTAATAGTCTATAATAGCATTGATAATTAATAGTTTTTTATAAACGACTGCTTTAATTATTCATTCAAATAATTATTGCCATCTAACCCATTTATCTAATATATGGGTTGATTACATCACAGAAATAAGAAGAAGAGATAAAATTCAATTTATTAGTCTACATAAAAATTAAAGTGCAAAATTATTATATATCGAAACTTGCCTGACATTATATTACATTTTCATCGTGTCTAATTGACGGCTAAAGACCGCTCTTAGACGTGTCAAAATAATTGGGTCAGGTAGTAAGTTTCGTTACTACTCTTTACTGAATATACATAGGTAGTCAAGAATTAATTACTAGATCGTCAAACTATAAATATAAATAATCAAAATAGAAGTCTAATATTTGAAGTAGTTAGTAATTCGAAAAGATACGTAGTAAAATTATTCATAGTAATATTCAAATTGTTAGTAAAATGTTAAATAATCAAATTAAATCTACGCTATGCATTTTAAACTAAAAGTATAGATAAAATACCATATAAAATAATCAGACAATAAGGCTCTACTTTTTTAAGTAATTTAAATGGGCATAATATTTGAAAAATCATGGCCCTCAAATTCGGCCAGATTATAGAAAGGGTGGCCTATCAGTATCTCCTTGATGTTTTTTTTAATTTTATGTCCTCCAGCTGTTTAAATTTTGTATACTAAATTAGAAATTTACATGTTAATGTAAATAATATTAAAATAATAAGTGCTATGATTTAAAAATTCGCTTACTATTAAATTATTATTTTAATTAGGGAGTGTAAAGGCGATTTATCAGAGTGCCACCTATAGTGCACCGCCATACTTCCCTACAACGAACGCCGCCATTTTGAACATACAGAAGATTAACAAATGGATTAAAACATGAGTGTCATCTGCACGTTGCGTTTCACAGTAAAATCATAGCTGCCAAATCCTTACTATCAAATCGTAGTAATAATACACCACATAATCAATAATATTACATTGGTAAATAATGTATTGAAAAATACTTATATAATAAATATATTGAAAAAAATCTAAGATTTTTCTGAGATATTACTATTAGGTACAGATTATTAAAAGTGTATCTAAAATATTATCTTTTTCTGGTAAGTAGCATTGATTCAATTCTTTGTAAATACCCTCGATGTTGAATATTCTTAATGTTTAATTTAAAGCTAAAGTCATGAATTACCGATAACGTCAGGTAGAGGCCGCGTAAGCGACCTCGAATTCGTGACCAGTCTGCTGGGTAGCACTTTCCAGTTCCACCCGGTAAGACGTTAGCCTCTTACGGGCGGGCGGTTGTAATGTCCCCAAAGACCTTGTTTACTGCATAAGAGATCAAAAATAGTATTTGATAACCGATTCACTCAATAACTATTATTTGACAGCCCTCAAACTTAAGGACAACGAAATTGTCACAAGCAGTATTTTTAAAAATCGTAATCTAAAAATCATAAATCCATTTTTAGGACAATTATTCATAAGAAGTATAAGATAATTAATTTATAAAATAATGACATGAAATGTTTAAACCTTTATTTAACTAATCACAAAGGAGTTGTAGTTGAAATATTTGTAATTATATCTCATATTTTGATTACGCCATTAACTCCCCGAATCAGTATCCACTGATTAAATAGTGAGGGATGAAATATTACCAATAAATTAAACCGCCGCAAATTCAATAACTCCGTCAATTTACATAAATGAATACGATCAAATATCAATTATTTTGCACGAATTGCTCTTCCTTTTCAGAATAAACACCGCATAGCAGTTGCACAATGCAAAAATAGCAGAGAGCGTTTCAGTTCATCGGACTTTGTTGTGTGGAAAATAACGAGGCATGGGGAGAATTGAAAAGCCGATTCAATAATATTAACAACAGGTTGTGACTTTCATAGTGCTTCGAACGCAGATTTTGATTTTATCAGTTAAAACAATATTGGAAAAATCCGAAACAAGCCTGGTCTGTATAACCGTAAACAAAAGTAAGGGGTATGTCGATTAGTAGGTAAGCTATACTCATTATAAATAAGTAATGTTCGACGTGGGTCAAAGAGTGGCCAAGCTGAAATGGGCTTGGGCCGGCCAGGTGGCCCGACGACACGACGAACGTTGGAGCAAGCGCGTTTTGGAGTGGAGACCGGGGGGCTAGGCAGAAGAAGTGTGGGCAGACCACCGGCCCGATGGTCCGATGACATCAAGGAGCCAGTTGGACCTGTCTGGATGAGGGAAACGGACAACCGATCCGGATGGAGAGTGATTGGAGAGGCGTATGCCCAACGGTGGGCGAATGCGCGCTGATGATGAAGAAGAAGAAGAATGTTTGTAGTATGTAAATTTGTATGTAGGAGGAAATCTCCGAAACTACTCATCCGATAAAAAAATATATTTCACTAATGGAAAGCTCAATTATCGACGAGTGCTATGGGCTAAATTTTATTGCGATAAATATTGGTTTTCAATGCGAAATCACGATATTTGTGAATCAAGTCGGAGAACATGACCTGGTGAGTTGTTTTAACGGCGTGCGCTGACGAAACGGTTTGATATACTCGTATATATTGACAAAAATATTGGCATCATAGGGATCTATAAAAAAGTCGGCGACAGCACATATATAAAACTTTAATATTTAAGCTGCAATAACTGTTTTTATGTCTTAAAAAAATAAGAAAAATAATTAGGCAGTGTTTGTTGAAGACATTAGCAAAAAAATAAGAATCCTTATCAAAATAAATTAATCCTTTAGCACGGGTGTTTAAATAGAGATAAAATTGCGAATGATATACTTATATAGATATCTTGAAATTATTGACGCGTGCAAACAAATCGAAATACGTAGGTCAGCGTACAGCGGAAGGCGGCGCGAGTGGCGAGGAACAAAACTGGTATGTCTGCGAGATAGAGTGCATCTGATGAAATCTTGCGCTATATCTTCTTTTTATCTTCGTTTTTTATCTTCGTCAATTAGCGTCTAGACCTGTTACGTCGATTGCACAGTTGTTGTCTTTTGGTAGAGAAGTTGAAGATTTACAATATTTAGCAAAAGCTTTCTCAACTCCTTCATGCTCGTATCGTACAGAGAACTCTGATGACTCCGATAGCGTGTTAGCGGTCGCTGCAGTTTCATCTTGTTCCTACTGTAAAAAGTCGACTCATACTTCCGAAAGATGTTTCAAAAAACCCAGGGATGCAAAGTCAATTAGGTGTTATTCCTGCAATAAACCTGGATTTACAAAAAGGACCTGTCCTGATTGTAATTCGTAGGATGGAAAGCTTGTTGTCGATTTGCCTTCGTCAAAAAACTGACAACTCGAGACTGCTATACGGCTTTTTTGGAAGCAGCCTCGGTTTATTTTTCTAAACATAGGGATTCGTTTCGTCCATATTTAGAAATCGATTTAGGTGATATTAAGGTTTGTGGTTTGCTTGACTCAGGTTCTTCTGTGTCTATTCTATATATCTAAAGGTAGCATCTAAAAAAGCAAATAAATGCCAGATGCGAAAAATAACTGACAAATATGAACGTGGGCTTAATTTGTTGTATGTAATCTTATCTGCAGAACAACTTTAGTAAAACTTTTTTCAGGTGCGTATTTTCGCATTTTTTCAAATTTCAAGAAATTTCGCATAAATTCGCATTTATTTCGTAAAAACGAAAGTTCCTTACCTCTAATTATTATTATATATTATATATATATATATATATATATATATATATATATATATATATATATATATATATATATATATATATATATATATATATATATATATATATAGAAATATTTGATAGTTTTGTGTATATATTCTTTTTAGAATTGATCAATAAGATGATTATAAAGTAAATAATTATAAAAGCCACTTACATCGTGACGAAGGATTCCCTTGATCGGATTCGGGAATGCTTTAGGTGTTAACGAGAATGATGAATGCCTCTCACTTGCGGAAAGAGGAGTAGGTTTAAGTTGGGCCCATTTTTCAACTAGTTGAAAAATGGGCCCAACTTAAACCTACTCCTCTTTCCGCAAGTGAGAGGCATTCATCATTCTCGTTAACACCTAAAGCATTCCCGAATCCGATCAAGGGAATCCTTCGTCACGATGTAAGTGGCTTTTATAATTATTTACTTTATAATCATCCTATATATATATATATATATATATATATATATATATATATATATATATATATATATATATATATATATATATATATAAAATGGAAGACTATCGCGGTTGTTTGACATTATAAATAGGATAGAAAACGAATTTACCGCGTGAAATTTGTAGGACCCGACGTTTCGGTGACGTTGCAGCCGCCGTTGTCTAGGGTAGACTGGTCTACCAGTCTACCCTAGATATTAATATATTATATATAAATGTAGGTATGTATGTGCCTAAGTGTACAGTCAAATATGTACAGCGCAAATCAATAACTACAAACAGTGATGGAGAAGCTTGCAATTAAACAAATGATTTTGGTCATTCGCTCTTCGTCACTGTTTCTGCACGACGACTGGTTACCATACACTTTAAAGCAAACACTCGTAAAGTTGCGAGAGTTGTAACTGGAGATTCTTCGACTCTACTTTTTTCGGAATTTGGATAACTTTTTACAGGGGAAAAAATAACTCGAAACAGGCAGTGAATTGGCGCATAATTGTTTTACAGCATAGGCACCAACTAATTCCTAATAAAAGGGTAAAACTATATAGTAAAAACTTCGAATTATAAAAGATTTACCATATTTTACTACAATATTATTGATCTTAAATTCCTAGCCAACACAAAGTCCACTTTTTGATGAATGTTTATAATAATAGGTAGTAATAATATTTTTTATTGAGAACTGTTAGGTCGTACAAAATCAATGGGTACTATATTTATGTGCTATACAGTTTACTTATAAGGTGTATAATATTTTCTATAAATAGATATATGTATCTACTTCACAAGTAAATGGATACCTAATCTGAAAAAAATATGGGTTTAAACATATTATTAAAAGTAATAACTATAATCTCAACTAATATCTAGAGTTTATTATATTTATTTATTTATTTATTTATTTATTTAGGTACATAGGATTAGGTATACAGTTCATTCATAGGTCATGTAATCTTATAATAATTGTATAAATTATTTAATAATTAATATAGGGAGGTTTAACACATCTTACATGACCTTTACTGCCAATAGCACATCTAACTAGGCGATAATTTGGCCCATCTCTAGATGTGCATATTTTTATGCAATTTTAAGAAATGAAGTGTTTTTTTAAAATAAATTATTTGGACCCACCACCTGTATATACACATAAATATACCAATTTTATAAAAAATATAGCTATGTAATAAATATATACATTTATAGTTGTAATTTAATAAAATTTAATTAAGAAAAATAGATAAGTGATACTAAATAAATTGTCGTGCGTTGCATAGAAGTTGATCAGATTTTACATATCCCTTGTTAAGTAGCCATCTAATAAGGTTTGCTTTAAATATTTTTATGTTAGGATAATTTTTCATGTCTTCACTAAGGGAATTATATAATTTTGGGGCTATGTAGAATATATGTCTCTGGGCAAATGTTGTCCTGACTGACGGAATTATATAATTGATACTCGCGGACATTCTTGTGTTCAGATTGTTTTGAGTTCGGGCGTGGTCATCTCTAGATTTGTAGAATGCAAGAAGCGCTTGCTTAATGAATAACTGTTTAGCTGATAGCACATGGGATTGGGAAAATAACAAGGCAGATGGATGACGCCGGTTTTTCCTGTGAATTACTCTCAAAAATAATAAATTTCCGTTACTAAATACTATCTAAAATATTAATTTGAATTAAAATAACATCGTGATATTATTAAAGTATCTACGGTTTGTCAGAAAATAATAAAATGTAAAAGTGAAAAATGTCAGAGAAGTACGAGTTCGTTGAAACTTTGTTATGATTATATGCGTGTGCGTTTTATTGGTTGTTTTATATATTGGGGTTTCAATACTTCAGGTATATATGTTAGGCCGCATTGTGTAAAAACATGTACTTCTACTCTACTATTATGATTTACATATTACAACCACATAGTAAGAACTTCGAATTCTAAAATATATATTTTAGTACAAAATTCTTGATCTTAAATTGTCGGTATTCAACGGCAATACAAAGTTCACTTTTTGATAAATGTTTATAATTGTTTCGTACTTAGCCTAAACTGTTCTAGCGTGGCAACTTTACACGCGAGCGAAATATACAATTTATACAAGCAGGAATTGCGGTGGCGACGATATCGACCGTCCGCTCCGATCGTATGGTAATCTGACGTCTCAGTGGCGGCGTTCGACCCGTCTTCCCTTCACTCGTTGGTTGCGTTCAGCGGCATCGCTCGATGTAAAGTTGCCACGCTAGAACAGTTTAGGCTAAGTACGAAACAATAATAATAATAATAATATATTTTTATTGAGAACTGTATTTAGATCGTACAAAAACAATGGCTATACTATAATGATGTGCTATACAATTTACCTATAAGGTGTACAATATCTTCTATAAATAAATATATATCCACTTCACAAGTAAATGGATACCTAATCCGAAAAAATAATGGGTTTAAACATATTATTAAAAGTAATAACTATAATCACAACTAATATCTAGATATTATTATATTAAATTTCCGTTACTAGATACTATGTAAAATGTTAATTTGAATTAAAATGTCATCGTTGTATTATTAAAGTATCTACGGTTTGTCAGAAAATGAAGCAAGAATAAAATGTTAAAGTGTAAAATGTCAGAGAAATACGAGTTCATTGAGAATTTGTTATGATTACGTATGTGTGCATTTTATTGATTGTTTTATAGATAAGGGTTTCAATACTTCAGGGATATATGTTAGGCCACAGTGTGTAGAAACGTGCTCTTCTATACTAATATTAATTACCTTATTGGATATCCAGAATAAGGGCAGTGTACAGTTATATTCGACCCAGCAACTGAATGGAGTGGTGCGATATAGCGGATGTATGGCGGCCCTTAGAAAAAAAAAACCTTCAGTCTGTGCTTGAATGCCATCTAATGCAGACGTATCGTGCTTATTTTAATCCTATTATTGTTTTTTTTAATTCTCACCATAAACGTCAATCCTGCCTCCATGTGTAACACTTCCCCCCGAATTCGTAGCGTTGCATTCGTAATATCCTCCGTCCTCCAGTTGAACATTAGTTAAATTGAGTTGTCCTGTTGCTATGTTACTTGTTTCGGAATATTGCTTGAAGTGGTATCTAAAATGATACTTTTAAATAAAAAATATTGTGACAACGTGTAAAGAAAATCTCCAACAAAATTTAGAAAAATTACAAAGTACACTGGCCTTTGCAGCTGTGATGCAGTAAGCGGTTGTCCATCCAATTTCCAGGAAATCTGCGGTGTGGGGTCAGCCAGGGCCTTGCACTGCAGCATCACGTGTTGTCCTGATTTCAACACTCTTGGGTGAAACGTCATTTTAAATTGTGGTGGTGTGTCTAAAAGATAAAAGCGTTAATAAGATTCTACTTATACGCCCAACCAACGTTCAGGAAAAGCAATGTGCTATTTTTTTGAGGTGAAGACGGAATAAACCATTTTGACCCCCCCCCCTCCCCCTCCCCCCACCTTCCCTGATTCGATTAGGACTATTTCCAGATTGAAATATCTCTGTGAGTCTGTGTGTATGTATCTGTGTGTATTCTTCCACCACAGGGCCTAAACGCTTTATCCTAATAAGCATAAAGGCATTATTTGATCATGGCAAGAGTTGAAAAGATGTGGTGGAAATCGGTCCACTGCTCGCACTACTTCAATCTCTAACTATTGGACTTACTTAAAATTCTGTACACAGATGCGTCGTCTGTTGAGACGACATTGTGAAGTTTTGGTTTGAATATCTCGACACAAATAATATATAAATTTCGCGAAATTTAAGAAAATACTACGTCACATAGAAAAATATTTGTTTAATACTAAGGAAATGCTATATCACGAATATGACAAAAGCACTACAAAAATACTACAAATATGATACATTTGCGAGCGTAATCACTTGACACAATCACTATCTGGGGGGTCGGTAGGGAGGGGGAAGGGGTTGAGAGGGGTGGGGACGTGAGTTGGCGGGAGTGGGGTGGGAGGGAGGTTGGAATGGTTGGCAAGGTTAGCGCAGTGAGGGGGGGGGGGGTGGAGACGGCTCGTCTACTTGCCGGGAAATTGTTGTGACACAACCGATTCTTTCTCTTTTAAAGAAAATACTCATTCTTACCTAAGAGAATAAGCCGCGCGTTTGCCTCATAGCTGTATCCATGCCTGTAAACTGAACACTGATAAAAGCCAACATCACTTCCCTTTACCTGGTCGATGGTCAAAATGTTACCGCCTAGGATTTGAATACTTTTAAAGTAGTCCATTATTGTGATGAGAGCGCCATTGTGAAACCATTTTACTTCCTTATCAACGCTGCCTTGGGCCGAACAGTTGAATTTAATCGGTTTATTTGTAGAAACAATCTAAAATAAAAATTGATATTGTAAAATAGTGTCAAATTGCAATGTTTGCTAAAATTGGGGTCAATATTGTTCGGTGGGTAGAATTATCCAGTTATGCTAGGATTTCTGCTACGAATACTAAGCTAGATGATGTTACTCTCTGTACCTCAGAGACAATCTGTGGTAAGTTACATATTAATTTTCTATCAGAATTTACAATATGGAAGATTATGCTATCAATTAATCTAAAATTCTACCGATATAACGTAATATGCCACTGTGTAGAACCCACAATTTTTAACATAAACGTATAAAAACTGAAAAACTAAAAAATGGATTAAACACAATATACCTCTGGGGTACAGACATGACCACGAAACTGACTGATTAGAAATTTTATAAAAAGTATATTACCAGAACTATTAAAACGGCTACCATATTGAAACGGATCAATCAAAATCAAAATGTTCTTTATTCATATAGACACAATTAAATATAATTTTTATTTATGTTCTTATGATGCGTCCAAGCCTTACTCCCAAGCCGTTTTGTCATTTACATAATCAGATATTGTATAGTATGCTTTTTTATACAATTTTGCTTTGATGGTAGCTTTAAACTTATTTACAGATAGTTCTCTAATAGTATGAGGAAGTTTGTTATAGAAGCGTATACATTGTCCCAAAAAAGAATTGCTTATTTTGTGGAGACGAGTAGCACGTACAACAAGGTTATGCTTATGTCTAGTATTAAAATTATGAGTGTCGCTTTTTATTTTAAACTTGTCAATATTCTTGTGGACATACAACAGATTTTCGTATATATATTGTGATGCAACAGTAAGAATATTTATCTCTTTGAATTTTTCTCTAAGTGAAACTCGAGGACCAAGTTTATATATAGCTCTTACAGCACGTTTCTGTAGTATAAAGATGTTATTGATGTCCGCACAGCTTCCCCAGAGAAGAATCCCATAGGACATAATGCTATGAAAGTAACTAAAGTATACTATTCGTGCTGTATCTACATCAGTCAGCCGCCTTATTGTTTTAACTGCGTATGCCGCAGAGCTAAGTTTTCCTGACATTTTCTCAATTTGTGGGCCCCATTGTAATTTGGAGTCAATTGTTATCCCTAGAAACACAGTTGAAGCAACAGGCTCCAGTCTAGTTCCATTTATTTCTACATTGGTTTGTACCTGCTTAACATTAGGTGTAGAAAATTTAATCACTTTGGTTTTTCTTTCATTTAATAGTAGGTTATTTACATTAAACCAATGGACAACTTTTGAGAGTGCATTGTTAACTTCGTCATAATTGTACAATTTTCGACTAATTTTAAACGTCAAAGAAGTATCATCAGCAAACAATACAATTTCGTGATTATTCCTTATGTGAAAGGGTAAATCATTTATGTATATTAAGAAGAGAAATGGGCCAAGAATGGAGCCTTGTGGGACACCCATGGTGACCATTGATCCTGGTGATCTTTTACCGTTTACATCAACCTTCTGAATTCTATTTCCCAAGTAAGAAGTAAGAAGATCAAGAGCCTTGTTCCTAATGCCATAGTGATGTAATTTCCTAACTAGTGTATCATGGTGTACACAATCAAATGCCTTAGACAAGTCACAGAAGATGCCTAATGCGTCTTGTGACTCTTCCCAGGCATTCAATATACCTGTCAAAAGTTCGGTTCCCGCATCTATGGTTGAGCAACCCTTTGTAAATCCAAACTGTTTCTTATGAAGTAAATTATATTTGTTAAAATGAGCGTGCAATTGTCTAAGAATTAATTTTTCGAAAATTTTACTCAAAGTGGGAAGTACGGAAACTGGTCGAAAATTCGAGGGATCAGAAGTATCGCCAGATTTAAATAATGGTATAACTTTACTATGTTTCATCAGATCAGGAAACACTCCAGAAGTAACACAACAATTGAATATATATGCTAGATAAGGTGCGATTATTTCTATGATGTATGAAATTGTTTTTACAGAATATCCCCAAAGGTCCATAGTTTTCTTTATCTCAATTGTTTTAAAGGCATTTATTATATCATTGCAGTTAACAATAGTGAAAGCGAAGTCGGTAACACATGCGGATATGCTTTCTTTAAGTAGCATCTCAGCTGAAATGGAAGACGACTTGAGGGCGTTAGTCGTTATTAACGGTATATTCGTAAAAAATCGCTCAAACTCAGTCGCAACTTCCATATCCGCTTTAATGTCTAAATTATTTATCTTTAAATGAAAGTCCCTTGTGCGAGCTATAACCCTATTTGTTTCATTATTAATAATATTCCATGTAGCTTTAATTTTGTTTGTAGAGTTTTTGATCTTATTCTTCAAATAAATTGACTTCGCAGTGGAACAGGCTCGTTTGAATATTTTGGAATAGTTATTTACATAGTTCTTAAAAGTCGCACTATGATTATAAGTTTTTTCGTTATACAGTTCATACAATTTATTACGACTTTTGTATATACCAACAGTTGCCCAATCACTAAAGCATAAGCGATCACTGATCGATTTCGTTTTAGGTATGAAGATTCTATTAAATTCAACTCTAATTAATTCAAAGAATGAGTCATAAAGTTGGTCAGGATTGTCATGAATTGGCAACCTTTGTAATTTGCTAATTAAGCTAGATTTAAATTCCCCTAGACGGCACTCAGTAATTGGAATAAAACTAATATTTTTTCTTAGAACCCTAGTGCTTTTCTTAGGAAATGATACTAACTGACCGCAGTGATCAGAGTGCAAAATATTAATTAGTGATTTATAATTAGGTTTTATGTTTGTGAATATATTATCTATACAAGTAGCACTTGAGGCAGTTATCCTCGTAGGTTCAAGAAAAACATTGTATAAGTTAAATGATCGAAATAAATTTAAAAAGTTACATGTCAAGGATTTTTTTTCTAATATATTGATGTTAAAGTCTCCACAAATAACAATTGTTTTAGGACTATTGGTTATTTTGAATAAGGCATCTTCCATAATTTTATAAAAAGCTTCATAAGGCGCACATGGTGGTTTGTATACACTCATAACAATGGTTTCCTCCAATTCTATACATGCAATCTCTAAAACTCGTTCGACAGAGAGGCTCACAATATCACGTCTTTCTTTAAATTTCAAGCATTTCTTTGTAATTATTAAAGAGCCACCACGTATCAACCGAACTCTGGTAAATGAGCTGGCAATCTGATGGTTATTGGAACTGAAAATGATCTGATGGCTTTTGAGCCATGATTCTGATATACATAGAATGTCGATATGATTACAGTTCAAGAACAATTCTAATTCTAGCTCTTTGCCTATTATCCCCTGAATATTCTGATGCACCAGATTTATACAATTTTTTGGCATATTTTCTTGAATAATAACCACTGATGGGGATATCAGATTATTTATATTATTAATTTTCTCTGAAGACAATTGTATTAAATTACCATTATTGCTACTTGAGTTTTCATTTTCATTAATTACATAGCCAGAGTTTCGCTCTATTGTCTTAAAGTCTAATTTAAAGAATATGCAACATATTCTGAATTGTCATTACTTAATGTCAAATCGTTTAACTGCTCATTAGTAGCAGTGGTGTTTGCCGATGTTTTGCCTGAGTAATTCAAACAATATGATAGCCCATTTGCTAACTGTTTTTTGCAAAAATTTGAAAGATAAACATTATCTATTGTAAAAGAGTAAAAATACTTATTAAAAGTATTTATGTCAAACAATTGGAATTTGTCATCATACAATGTCAACGTATGTAATTTATTATTTAGTTTATATCTAGACATATTTTCCATTTCGGGCAACAATTTACTATAAGGAAAAGCAAATAAGACAATTTTTTTCACATTTAACTGTGCCAATAATTCAAAATATTTTATTAATACATGTATATTTGCGTTTCCCCTTCTCCCAATAAAAATAATTAAAGTAGTGTCAGGACAATAACAACTATTAACTATTTTTTCTAATATTTGAGTAAAACTGGCGCCGGGAAAGCAATGATTAGCTACCAGTTCTCCGGATGTTTGTAACATTAATTGGCCCATATTTTTACCTATTTCATCACTGTACATAATTACTTTGGTGTGATTTACTTTGCTATCTTTATGTAATGTTTTTTGGGAAGTAAAATTACTAAGACTATCATTCAACTCCACACCCTGGGTGTGCAATAGAGATATTGTAGTTCCATCTTCAACACTCTGGTTATTTACTTTATTTACAACCTGTTTGGTTGATTTTCCAGAATCTTCGTAGGACAAGTCAATTGTCATGACAGGAAGGCTGCTCATATTTGAGCAGGCAGAAACTGACGCTATGTCTGGAGCGCTAACGATCAGTTCCTCAAACAGCGACTGTGAATGTGCAGCCGTGGAATTCTGCTTCGTGCGCTCCATCTGTTCTATAGTATTATGTGCCTCTCTCAGCTTATTATTCAGCTCAGCGTTGTTTTGGAGAGTCGTCTCGAACTCAACGCGGCACTGGTCAAAGTTAGATACTATTGATTGAAGGTTACCTCTCTCCTGAATGATATTTTCAAGTTGTAAACTCATTTCTGCCATCTCTTTTTTGAGGTTGGAGTTCTTTTTAATCATTGCTAATACTTCCAACTCATTGTCAGCTCGTTCCTTTTGCAATTTCTCACTCTCAGTTTTATATATTTTCAATTGTTTTAAAGTTAATAAAAAATTACTGTTTAAGTCTTTATAGCGAACTTCTGCAGCTTCTAGGTCTTTTAAAACGGTTACGTATTTATCGTTCAACTCCTCATAGCATGCCTCTGCGGCTGCTCTTCTAGTCAACATGTTTAATTACTTCAAATTAGTACAGAGTAGGAAAATGCTGACAATATTCAGTAATACGATAAGTCAATAAAAAAATATTAAAAAAATCAGAACAAACAGAAATGATTAATTCGTGTATAGTCCCCGATTATTCGCCGACTTATAAATTTTACAAATTATATAAAATATAAAATTATAATTTAGTACTTATTATTAGTTGTCTTATTATTAGTTGTCTGGCAACGCCGTTTTACGGGCGTACAGGCGGCGCAGGCGGCGTTGTTTGGTGGGTAGGTACCGCTCGCAGGACGATATTTAAATTTGTGCACTGTTTCAGAAGTTTAAAACAATGTTTCTCACCCAAATGTCCACTAATTTCAATGGTGAATGATGCAAAATGAAGCCTATTTCTTGAATAAGTTGACGATTTCGTTAGATTTAAAGATATTGTAACTTCACTACTTTTTTTGTATTTAAAAGGAAGGAGCGACAATTTGACGTTTAAATAGCAGCAGCGTTGCCAGATCGGAAATAGATATCTTAAGATACAAAATGTTTTTATTTTCCACCCTCCTCCTCCATGTCGAAAGATTGGGCATTCAAGCCTGGGGCGATGTTATCGCCCGATGATTGTAGCCTTCGGCGGTTGCAACAGCGGCGGTTGCAATATCGCCGAAACAACGGGTCCTACAAACGACACGCAACAAAATCGTTTTTATCCTCTTTAAAATGTTAAGCAACCACGATAGTGTTCAATTTCATATAAGTTTAGTAGTTTACTTGTACTAAATTTCTAGGGATTCACATTAACGAGAAAATGTCTTGGAGAGTCCATAATGATCATCTGAACTCGTCAGCTTGTTACGCGATTTGCAAACTAAGGAAGATTATTGATGAAAAATAAGTGATAAATGCATATTAATCGCACGTGGAGTCTCACTTGCGCTAGGGCATACTTCTATGGGCCAATGCCGTCAATATAAACGATGTATTTATTTTGCAAAAACCGGCAGTGAGAGGGGGTTTAAATCAACGAGAACCGTGCAAACCTTTATTTATAGAATTACGTATTTCCATGATATATGACATTTTGTTCATGATTGTATATGTGAATTTAATAAGAAAAAGAAAACATGTTTAACGCAATCGCATATAGGTACACACGCAGGATACAAGGAACAAGTCACTTTATATCCATTCATCGCAGGCTGCCACTTCAGAGTTCCAACGCACAACTATGTATCGAGGCGTATTTTTTTATAACAAGCTGCTTCAAAACTTAAAGGATATTAATAATTATGTTGAGTTTAGATAATAAACGAGACAATATTTGTTATCTAAATGTCTGTACAACTTGAATGAGTTTTAACTTTGACATTTATGTTATTTTATTTAATTGTTACATTTTAATTGTGTTCGTGTGTTTCGTGTTTTAATTGGTTTTTTTTAAAATAAATATGACTTGATTTGATTTGATTTGATTATTTTCCATGTTGATAATTAGCAAAATTTGTAAAATTTTAACATAACTGTATTATGATAGCTGGCATTCTAATTCTCTTATAATTTAATATACATCTATTTATGTTTAAAAAATACGAAGGCATATTGCCGGATTGAAAATAAAATTATTTTACGTTGATTATTCTACGTAAAATTTGCATTTCTATTTTAATATATTATTCTCTCTTACTTTTGATGACATTAGTATATTTTCAATATTTTTAAGTAGGTAATATTGAATATAATATTACAGCCAACTATGATGATAGTTAAGTTTTTAATAATTAAATTTTAAGCATTTAATTTTGTGACGCATTTAAGTGTAGGAATGCCTATCTACTGGAGTAGTTGATTGTATTAAGGGTTATAAATAAATTTTATGATAAATTTGATTTTGAATAGCTGAATTTCAACTGCTTCTAAGTATGAGAATTCCACTAGAGATACATAGAACTTACATATTATTATGTATCTCTATAATCAACATATTGATATCCAATATTTTAAGTGTTGGTCAACAGACAAGTATATACATGAGATATATATTTTTAAACATATAAGGTCCATGAGAGTTTAAAAATAATTTTATAAATTATGGAATATGAATAATTTATAATTTATATTTTTTCCATATTACAGAGACATCAGAATCTTCATATTAAATTATTGTTTAAAAATATATATTTTTTTTAACCAACGCAAATGACCAACAAACTCGAACGACCTACATACGGTGATTTCAAACTAAGAAATAAAAAAATATCGCAACATTTTCAATTGGTAATACATTTTTTGGTACATACCGACTCTTATTAAGCTAATAAAATCATATTTAGTAATATAAAAAAAAAACATTTCCCTTGGACCAGAGCGACACATGTGTCTCATCAATTTATGCAATAAATATTGAATCAATCTTCACAAAACTAGACATACCTGTTATTTACATCGCCCCTTACAGTTTAGGTATTTCGAATATCCATACTCTACGGCAAAGCTTATGGTCCTCAAAGGGTTAATAGTTCTCAAGTTATAACTAAACAACGAGTTTCCCCTGGGGATCAAACTTCTGGCGCCCCTGGACGGTCTGCGCACCGTGCGGCGTAAGCCAATCGACTGTTGCACTCTGACTAACAGTCGGGGGAGTCTGGAAGCAGTACTGTTTCCTATAGAGCGGGGGTGGTTGCGGACCTTACGGCGACTGCTCTTGAAACGACCACCGGCTATCCGATACTGGGTGAACAGCCGGGCAAAGGACGCTGTGGTCCGCGATAGATTCGGTATACACCGTTTCACCGCTTCGTAAGGGAGAGGACCGCGCAAGCGACCTCGAACTCGTAACCAATCGAGGGACCGGAGTAATCTGGTCACAATTGGAAGTAAGGGCGTGAGTGTCGGCCCGCTAGGTAACATTCCTGGCTATCTCGCAGTTAAGGCGTCGGCCTCTTACGGGCTTGTGACGTAGCTAGATGGTGGACTGTTTTGTCCTTAAGTCTTCTTCGTTCACTCCAGGGAGATAGAACAACTTATCGTTAAAACTTCCTGAGGTGACGGGCTCGCCCGCTGTAGTCGACAACCCAAGTTGTACCTATTGTACAAGAGATGTAATGTTTTATAAGAGAAGAAGTTCTAAAATTAAATGAATTTACATTAAATATGTGAAATATAAGACTTACGGCTGTCTCTGGTTGAATAGTTAGTTTAAAACGCGGCGAAACTCGAAGTGTTATTTCAACAATCAGTTCGCCAAATCGGTTTTTCGCTGTGCATAACCAAATGTCGCTGTCGGATATTCGTGAATTTCGAATAATTACAACGTTTCTTCTAACGTTAATTCTTGTGGTTTCTGATACATTTGAGTGGGCTTTGTTCCATCTGAAAATCATTTAATACTTTTAGATTTATCGAATTTTGAATAACCATCACATCGCACATATGCAGTTAGGCGACAATAAAATAGGATCACTGGCAACAATTTCTGGCATAACATACCTACTATCAGTTTTTTTGCTACTGGTGTATGACATTGTAATTGTATATGTCCATTTACTGTAGATACTTCTAAATTGCCAAATAAATACATTAAAAAAAATGTACTGTCTAGGTGGGTCACGAGTCTTGCTGCCTCTGGACTCTAACCTCCGCACCGCCTGCCTCGGCTCTTCGCATACACACCGGTCTTCAGGCAGGTTTCAACCAATACGAGGCACCTATCAGCGATGCCGACGTACGCAGCCATATCTTATTACGATTAAGTAAAACCTAAGCAATATAACATAATCTGTCACGACGAATTATAGGCAATTTTAAGGCAATTAAAAAATATAAGAAACTTCCTACGTTTTCTTTTAATACCTCATTTTTTAAATCTAGTATGTACGAGTAATGAGATATAACAGTGAACGTATTTAAAATTCACATTTTCTGACAAAGTGAAATACTACCTCCCCACTCTGACCGACGTTTTTAGTCACGCCGAATTATACCGAAAATTTTAAAATACATAAAATTTCCTACATTTGTCTTATAGTAACTTATTTTTAAAACCTAGTATGTATTGAGCTATAGCAGTGTATAGAGCTATAGTACGTATTGCGCTATAACAAAAAAAAGGCAATATTTCCAACGCTATGACTATTTACGCACTTACCCTCTACCCACCCCCCATCCCCCCCCTCTCGGCCAAGTGAAACACTACCTCCCAATTATGACTGGTTTTTTATCCACATCTGCCACAGCGAGGTTAGTCATCCCTGCCAAACTTGAACTGGCATTTCACAGAGAAATCGAAGAAAGTGCTTGGCTTTCTTCTTCTGATCGCTTGCGTTTTTAATTTTGACAATAAAAAAATTGTGGTGATAAGAGACATTTCATCCGAAACATTCCAAATGTTTAACACATGTGCGTCTTCTAATCTGAGAGTCTATACGTTAGGCCAATGACTTCTCTCTTTGTATATTCTCTTCTACTATTCGAGAGATAAACCATTTTACTGACTGAACTAACATATTTCGTCTCCTGGATGTTCAACTATACAACTTTAAAAGCATCAAGTGCTATAGACCTTCAAGGGTATCACTATATTATTGGAGTATCCAGTATGAATTATGATTATAGTAATTGTTTCCTACATTTTAGGCCCTTGCTGCTGATACACCGCATATCTACAAATATAAGCCGATATATAATAAATTAAATAATATTCCTACTCACGTATACGATGGCGCTGGTCCACCATGAATATAACATAAGAGAACAGCATCATCTGACTCTTCAACTTCAACGATAGAAAACCTATCACTCGCTAATCTCGGAGGAAACCTTTCCAAATGCACTGAAACTGAAAACGTAAAATTATTATTTTCATTAGTGTTCCAAATTATGATTTAATTTCGAACTAACAATATGACTGCGTAATTTTTGTTGGATGATCGAAGATTGGAGCAGATGTTTCTGGTAGAGCACAAGTGTAAGAAGACTCTAGATCCCTTTCTGTTAGACGCGGAAATATCAGAAATTGTCCAAATTTTGAATATACTGCATCTTGATCTGGAAATAATAATAGCATGTATTTAAATTAACTGTGCGACTTAGTGTTTCTTGGTTGATGAATGGCGAAAGAGAATATTTATGTTTTCTTCTGCATTTAAAGTGGTGATAGAGATGATGGTAGTCGGTCCAGGAGTGCTTCCTTGTGGGACCCCATGATTATTGTGGAGACTATTACTGGGGGAATCGCCTGCCCGGGTACGCTGTTTTCGGGATCTAATACAGCTGCGAAACCAGTTTAGTTCGATACCCGTAATACCGTATTTCCCAAGTTTCATTAGGAGCATTTCATGGGATACTGTGTCAGGGGCTTGCGCGGGGTCAGGAAGTACAGTGATACACTTTTTGTTGGCGTCTACATACCTAGTGATATGTTCCGACATTTTTAGTACTGCATCTTGTGTTCCCATTTTGGATCTGAAGCCGTATTGGTTTTCGGAAGGCATGTGATTGGTTTCTAGGTGATTACAGAGTTGTGTAATTACTATTTTTTACAAATTTTTGGCTAAAACATTAGGTACTGATATCGGTCGATAATTTGAGGGATCAAACTTTGGTCCTTATCTGTCACCTGACATTTGATAAGAAATATGTTTCGATTGAATATGTTTAAAATAAATTGATAATATTATATTAATAAATTAAATTTACAATTTTATATGTGCATAGTGAGAAACCTTTTCAGGCTACTTAATTTATTGGTCAATTTAGTTATATATTAATCTATATATTTATTTATTTTACTTATCTATAAACTTAAATATTTTGATTTTCTTTATTTAATATTAGTTCTTTATTTATATACACATTTATATATTTATATTAACCTTAAAATTTATAAGAATGAATGAGCAATCGGAATGAATAAAAAAAAAGAAAAAAAAAGTGAAGTCACTATGATTAAAGTGAAGTCTTAAATACTATCACCCCAGAACAGAATTACAATCTAGTGGGGTGATAAAATCCACACAAATGTAATCTTATCTGCTTCGAAAAATCAATTTTATTGTATTGGATAATTTTACAAAATAGAAAAAAGATTGCGGTTACATTTGTCTGATATTTGTAGTTTTATTACAAATGCAAATACTTCCATATCTATAAACTTTTTAAACGGGCACGGGGCACGGCTTTCAAATATTTTATTTTATTTTATTAATAAGCGTACAAAGAAAAAAACTGGACATGTAGATTGTTGATACTAGGTTACAGAATGATAGATAATTTTTTAAACCAATCTTAAGAAGTGAAAATACAGCTCAATTTATATGTCTACAATAAGAAAAATATAATACACGGAATATATATACATGGAAGTACGCATTTTTCAGTAAGGATTGTATATATAACTAGGACTGTGGTCCATGCGTATTAATTAACATGGCGCGTAACTGTGTTGGCGTGACGGTAGCTACCGTGCCGTAATATTAAAACATAATGTTATTTCATTACGTTGCGACCTTAGGATTTTGATTCTAACATGGTAGCATGTAGTAGTATACGTACGGTTATAGTCGGATACATGAATCATGTTGAAACTACAGTATACTGTTGTTTCTGTATTAACCGAAAGGAAAATGTTGATACATATAATAAATTAATAGAGTTTCAACAAAATTCCATGCAATTCAACAAAATTATGATTGAAACATTGTTATTCTGTTTAAAACCGTAATATTAAATTGACAATGTTAATCAATCCTATATTTTTATCATTGTATGCGAGCATAGCCAAGGTGAGGGGAAATCGTACAACCAACTAGACCTAGACTGTCTGTATGTGGCTGTGCTGAATGTTAAGGTTTATATTTCTTGTCGCGGGAAGTTGATTTAATTTTATATTTTCGCAATTAATATATTTTAAACGGTTTTTAAATCTTTGAAAGTTAGCGACAGTTGCATATGTATATAAAAAATAATAAAATATGTATACAAATGATAATAAAAAATTAAAATATGTATGTATAGTTCCATATCGTATAATTTGTATAATCGTATAATTCGAATATTACCATAGATCGAAAAATTCCTGCCACCAGAACAGGCAGGGTTTCGACCTGGAAGTAGTTGCTGTGAACAAGTACTTGAGGTCATTGCTCAAGTGGAGAATAGTTTTCAGCAAAAATCTAATATCTTTAGTCGTCTTCCTTAACCTACATTATGTTTATAACACTTTGTGGAAAAGAGGCTTGTGAAAATAATGATTTGTCAAGCGACCATTGCAACCATTCCAACAGTAGGTATAGATTTTTTATCTCAGAAGAATTTGGGGAAATGAGCCTAGGGATGATTTTATCAGGACAACTCTGCTGTCAAAGTCTAACTTTCAAGGTCAAACCATGCCTAACTTCGCCTATAAGTTAGTTTTTAAAGTACCTTTAACTAAGAAAGCGTGAAAATGGTAAAATTTTCAACATGAGTTCCTTGAACTTATGACTCCTCACACAAAAACCTAGATTTGCAAATAAAACATCCGTTTATAAATATTAATAATGGTATCAAATAATTTGTTTTTATCTTTTAACATTGTATTTAATATAGAAAACAAAAAAAAACATGAAGTATATTTTTCTTTGAATTGTGATCTACTTTTGTTGTTGCATATTCTTTTATTTCATTTATTTTGAAGGCAATGCACGACCAGAAGATGTTGACGAATTTAAACATTATTTAAAAGTAATTTTCTATGGTTATAAAATGTAAGAATGTGAGCTATTACTTTCGGGAAACGCTTAATTTAAATATGTAAAAAATATCTTTAAAAAAAAGAGATTTTTTGCAAATTTTAGCGAATCTCAGATCCGGAAGATATAAAATGATTTGATTTCTTTTTCGTTTTTTTTTCCGCGGCAACTCCATCTTGGGTTATCCCAACTCACGGTTTAACTCCTATCAGGTGGCCTTTCTCCTCCAGAGGGATGGACCCAGAAAGAACTCTGTTTCCTCATAAGTGCAATAAAATCGTCATAACCATCAATTTTTTACCTGCTTCGCCTCGAAGATATGTTAGAGGTCCGGCACACTGGTTTGATGTGCGCAACGTACGCAACGCATTATGACATCTAGCCCTTGTATTTAAATGAAATCAGACACACTTATCCTACGCAACGTTGCGTGGGATAAGTGTGCGTGGGATAAGTGTGATAAGTATGCCTTGCGTACGTTACGTACGTAGGCCCAGTCTGTCGGACTCCTTCTAGAAAGCGTTTATATACGGTGATTAGAGAACTCTTAACCAACCAGAAAAATGTAATAAAATCGCTAAAATCCACAAAATATTCGCCCCTGGTGCCTAGGGATACTTTTATTCGTATATAAATTCATCCGTGAATGAGGGGGAAATCTGTGCGTAAAATTTTTCTTGAAAGTTAAATGGGGCAAAGGGGGGGGGGGGGGGGGACCATTCTGACCATTCGCCTGGGGCACCTAATTTCCTTGGGCTGGCGCTGCCCGAATTCTTTAAAAAACAGTTTCTATAATTTCATCCAGCAATATTCTTTTTGTAAATTATAAAGGGATTTAGTTTAATTTGCTAATATGTCAATAAGATCAATTTCAGATGTATAATGTAATTTACAATAAAATAACAGAATTTCTAAGACACGACTGCTGATGCTGAAGATGCACGTGAGAACGAAGCTCACCTCATCCCGGCAACGCAGCGGAGGAATATTCAACGGGTGCAGAACGTCGAGCTGAGGAACGTGTCGGTAGACCGATGGCACGTGTGAAACGATACTCTGAAACGCCAATTTAGCGAGAGTTAGAGTCCGTGGAGGAATATGTGAAGCGCCTCGCGCGCCGAAGGGCCGTGAAGTACCGAAGGGCCGACACCTCCCTGCATGAGCACATCCGTGAACTCGCTCCGCTGTTCACCAGTCCCCTAGAAGTCCGGAAGCCGTACCCACCCAGTCTGTTAGATTAGCAGACCTTCAGCCCCGCGGGTATCACATCATATAAATAAGATAAAACATAATTTACCGCGTGAACACTCGACGTTTCGGCGAAATCGCAACCGCCTTACGGTAGACTAAAGTGCTGCCAGTCGTCATCTGCGGGTAGGCGGCAAACTGCTGCTGTTACTTGGTAGACTATAACGGTGGTGAGGCGGCGGGATCAATTAGATTTTTGAAAATCCGCCGTGCACACAACACTCACTGTATCTTGAGTTACGTCCTTGAGCTCGGCGATGGGCATTGGAAACATTTAAATAAGTGGTTTTTCACGTAAAAGAGAGTTTGTAATCGTCATCTCTATTGAAGTTTGGGGTTCTTCTTATTTCAATGGCTTTCCGAATCATGCGAGGAAAATAAAATCGTTCTTTGGATAGCGCAATGGGCTTTGAAACTGCACGCAGTGGTTAGTTCCGCTATCCAATATATGTTCGCAGATTGCCGATTTTTTTGCTGAGTCTTCGATTTCATTTATCGCAGCATATCCGTCATTTAAAGTAGTAGATGCCATGTGCTGCCGTCCCATAACTTATAGCTAAAACGCTTGTTATGAGACGGCAGTATATGGGATGCTTACTATCGGGTGCTTCGACATATATCTAGTCGGCCTAGATTGCCACAGGTCTCGCAGTCCTGTCACGCCACAACCAGATAGCTAGGTCAATGGGCCCGGATCACGGAAAGCCCGCTATAAGGCAATTGGCCTCTGGACCAGGCCCGTCACCATAATCACAGAGAGTCGTAGATACCTGATCGATACTTGGAATTATAAAAAAAATAAGTCTTTTTATAGGCAAATGAGTCGCTTTAAAAACACGTTATGTAGTACCCCACCGCAACGTGTTGATAATGGTTGGATTCCGGTCGCTGCATCTATCACCTAACAATAAACTCTGCGCGCAGAGACGCCGCTCACCGTCACTCACACGTCACGGCCACGCAACGAAATCTAATGCAATGCAACGATTTTTTAAAATTGGATGAAGGCATCGAGATATGTCCGCAAAAAGATTTGCTTTGAAAAATATTCGCACGGCGACTCGTGATGATGCACAAATAAGTATTTGACCACAAAAGGGACAAACAATCGTATTAGCGTAGACACCTAGCAGAAGTCCCGGTGAATAGTAATTGGTGAATAGGAATCATCACGATACAAGGAATAAATCAAATCTCCACATAAACCGACAGCGATTTAGAAAGTGCAATACAGTTTTATTCACCAAAATTTATGTTACTAAAAAAAGATTCCTGAGCAAATCAAATGCCTTGGAGAGGTCCAATTTAAAAGAAAAATATTGTCAATAATTTGGTAAGAAATCCAATTTATTGAAAAATTGATAAATATTTATTTGCAGCTGCTCTTATAAAAAACATATACAAAAAAACAAGAACACACAGATTAAAAATTAAAACTGTAAATTGACAAAGACTATGAGATAAAGCTACAAACGCTGCATATAAAAGGGTATCCTCAGGATATCTCTTATCCCGGTTTTCAGGAAACACCTACCAATTATTGGTACATATTATATGATTTTAAAATAAAATAACCAAATCAAATAAATCTTAAAATAAAAAATCCAAATAATCGTAATCAAATAAATACACAAATCGAAATAATCAAAATCAAAATATTTAACATCAAATGATATTAAGGGAAATAACTAATTATATAAATTTTAAAATCTACATATAAAAAATTTAAATAATCAAAATCAAAATATTTAACATCAAATAATCATGTTACAAATTTATAAATAAACGAAGACAATAGTAACAATCAAATTAAAAAATAATTATTTTAAAATAAAGATATTTAGATGTCAAATTATGACATCTAAATATGTTCCTTTAATAATAAACTTTTAAAGTGGTCATTAAATACTGTAATTGATTTCGATCGCAAAGCCATTCCTAACCGATTCCATACAGCCGCAGAATAATAGGAAAAGCTGCACTGGAAATGTGTATTTTTGTGCTTGGGTATTATAGCATGTTGTTCAATTGCCCGTGTTGAATAGACATGCCGGTTACGGGACCACGTCATAATCGAGTAAAGATATCGCGGCTGTTTATTGCGTACTACCTTAAGTACAAGGGTCGCAAGATGGCGCTGCCTTCTTTTACTCATATTCAACATGGAAGCTTTCGCAAGGAATGGTGACACATGATGACGTGGAGGAATCCTAAAGCAAAATCTTGCGCAGGCATTTATGGTATAAGGGAGTTTATTTTTCCAAATTCTGAATTATTTTTTCATGCTGATGATTTGTGATTTTTTAAAATAATGGTGATGATAGCTGACATTCTAATTCTCATATGATTCATTTTAAAAAATACGAAGGCATATTGCTGAATTGATAATAAAATAATTTTATTTTGATAATTCTACATAGAATTTGCATTTCTATTGTAATAGATTATTCTCCCTAACTATTAAATCAAATTAGTATATGTATTTTGATAATTTTTATGTACATAGGTAATATCTAAATTAATATTTCAGCCATGACAACTATCATAATGTTTTTATTAATTAAATTTGTATTATTTAATCTTGTGAGGCATCCATGTATAGGAATGCCTATCTACAAAAGTACTTGATTGTATTGTATTATATTGGCAATGATGGCACCGCAATGGAACCAAAAAGCGTTAGAAATACTTTTAAGACCAACCCTTACCGCCCGGCACCGGGCAGTACCAAGCGCCCTTGCTACCAGTTATGGCCAGATTTTTCCGGCCTCCCAACTGGATACTGGTTCCAAGTTGCTTGCACGGTCCTCTCCCTTGTATAGCGGTGATTCAATGTCTACCGAATCTATCGCGGACCACTGTTCCCTTTGCCCGGCTGTTCACCCGGTATCGGGTAGCCGAATGGTCCTTTCAAGAGCGGCTGCCACAATGTGAACAACCGCCTAGGCTCTATAGGAAAAAAACCGATTCCAGACTCCCCGGCTATCTGTTGGAGTGCACAATCCATTAACTAACGCCGCACGGTGCACAAACCGTCCAGGAGCGCACGAACTACGATTCCCGAGGGAACTGGCCCGCAGGCATGGAGTCTAACCCGGGCTTGCACTTCTGCTGGGAGGTTGCCGAATTAGTGTTGAGCTGTGAGTTCAGCTGACCCTAACACATGGGTCATAATAGCTCAACTGCACTGGGCCCATTAGCTCCCAACACAGGTCGAGGCTCCTCATTAGATCGGTGAACACAGAGATATAGGAACTCAAAACTATATTACAGATACCGTGGTTCTTTGATATCTTGATTTATCGATGATCAGAGTCCCGACTTGTTTGTTTGTTTGTTTGAAAAGCTTTATTGCACACACAAAAGAATACAATGAGGTGGGCCTATTGCCAAGTGGCAATATCTACCGACCATACCGCCAGGGTTATTGTGACTGAAGGTTTATGTGGGCAAATAAATTTACAAGTAATAAATAAATACACTTACAAAAAAGTCATCATAGTATAAAATATAATTCAGTGATTAGTAACGTATGCCAACTCGTATTGAAGGGAGGAGTGAAATATAAGGACAAGCAAAGGAGACGGGAGGGGAGGGGGGAATTCATAAGTTGAGTAAATGTCTCTTTAAAGAATTTTTAAACCCGCTCAGGTTTTCAAGTTGTCTTATCGGTGAAGGCACGGAATTCCAGAGACGGGCCGCTTGCACTGCGAAAGACCTAGACATGAAAGTTGATGAATGCTGAGGTATAGCCAGTAATAGATTTTCCTGAGAGCGCAATGGGAGACCATGGGATGATAGCGGAGAGAAGAGATTATACAAATAAGTAGGACAGTTTGACTGTAGTACGCGGAAGAGTAGGGCGAGTATGTGAAATTCCCGACATCGTCTAATGGGTAGCCACTCCATTTGCCTGCGAAAGTTTGATATGTGATCAAACTTCTTCAGGGAATAAACAAAGCGAATACACGCGTTTTGAACCCTATCTAGCTTATCGAGTAGTTCTTCATTCGCATCTAGGTAGGCCACATCAGCGTAATTAATTAGCGGTAAAAGAAAAGATTGTGCCATTTGGTGTTTAATACAAAGAGGTAAGGGATTCTGAACCCGTTTAAAAGAATGGAGACTTCCAAAGACTTTACGACTGACCTCACTTACTTGAGGATGCCAAGATAAGTTTTCATCAATAAGCAGGCCAAGGTCTTGTGTCGTGATATTCTTTGGCGATTACATGCGGTAAAATAAAAACAGTGTTTTAATATTTTACCATTTAATTAACAAAGAGAGTTTTAAGAAGAGATGGCTTACCAGTGAGAGCGTTGACGACGACTGTGGCTGTTACAGTGAATTGTACATGCGTATATATCAGTGAAATTGCTATAAGTGGGGCAAACTTCGTCTGAATAAAAACTGATTATCGTGAAAGACGCTGTTTTCGAAAGATATGAAAGACGTATGAAAGACGAAATTATTATTTCTTTTAATAATATTAGTCGTTAGGCGAGTCGATAATTTTTCCTATTATTTGACGCCAATTGAATCTCAGAAATATATATATTTGTTGATTTAAAATATTGGATGGTTCATCATCATAGGTCGCTACATAGATTTGAAATGTTAGCAGGCGGTTTGGCTTGCTATGCGTCAACAGTTTGTTTTTCCGTCGCTCCGTCTCTGGCGCGGCCTCAGAAGAATCGCAATGTCCGCATTAAATCAGTTTACGAACATGCCTTTCCATCGTCCAATTTTGAGATGTCTGTGCATCGCATTGAATTGCGCTGCGTGCGAGTGACGTGTGTGACGTTCTGCCGTGCGCGAGGCACTCAACGGCGACTGTCCACTATTCAGATCCAATACCGGATCTGATCCCGGAACCGATTTGAGTAACAAATTGTATTGTATTGCCAGTAGCCTTAAACGTAAATTTTTATCTGTATTTGTAATTTCTTCGTCACCTTTAATATATTTATTACGTTTATATGTACATAATATGCATTGATATTTTTTTCGTATTTTTTTTATGTTTTGCTACGTTTATTTATAAATTCAATTTTTGCAAAAAAAAATCCTGATACTACCCACCTCAATAATTTTAATTCCCCGATGTTATTATTAAATATCGTCAATATATAAAGTCAACTTATTCCGACTAGTGGAGCCGCAAATAATAATTATAAAAAAACGCTTTATTCATAAGAAAAGGCGAGCGTATTGCCTAAAAGCAATTAACTAGAGAAAGCCTCTGATCATTTGCAAACATTTTTATTTTATTTAATGGGTGTTAATAGCAAGAGTTAACCTCTGGGACGATATTACCACCATATAAAATCGAAGACCATCGCGGTTGTTTGACATTATAAATAGGATAGAAAACGAATTTACCGCGTGAAATTTGTAGGACCCGACGTTTCGGTGACGTTGCAGCCGCCGTTGTCTAGGGTAGACTGAAGAGAAGAGCCTACATTGGACAAACGAAGCGGGCCATAGCCACGCGACTGACAGAACACATGAAAGCTGTTAAAAACGTTCAGCGAGAAAAATCGGCGATCTGCGAACATATATTGGATAGCGGAAGTAACCACTGGATGCAGTTTCAAAATCCCATTGTTCTATCCAAGGAACAATTCTACTTTCCTCGCATGATCCGGGAAGCCATTGAAATAAGAAGAACTCCGAACTTCAATAGAGGCGACGGCTACAAACTCTCTTCTACTTGGAACCCTCTTCTTAAAATGTTCCCGCCGCCGAACGCCGAACGCAAAGATGTAAAACAGGATACAGTGAGTGTTGTGTGCAAGACGGATTTTCAAAATTCCAGCGCTCCGAGCCCGGCCCCCACCACCGTTATAACCTACGCAGTGGCGGCAGCGGTTTGCGGCCTACCCGCAAAACAACGGACTAACAGCTCTTCAGTCTACCCTAGACAACGGCGGCTGCAACGTCACCGAAACGTCGGGTCCTACAAATTTCACGAGGTAAATTCGTTTTCTATCCTATTTATGATATTACCACCATTTGTTGGTTTTACTGTTGTGTCAATTCTCGGCGGGCGATCTCCATATTTATAAGATTATTGGCTCTATTTGTCACTCCACTGCGGTAAAAGTCGCCTGTTATATAATAGAATATGTATATATTAGAATGAGTGCACTAACACCCCCTACATCAAATTTTCGAGTTTTAAAAGCATCCGGCCGTCTGTTGAAAATATTCGGCTTTTCAATTTGTTTTAATAAATATTATTTGGTTATAAACCTCACAAGAATTTTATTACATTATTACATAGTAAATATAAAATAGCAGCCCAATAACTCGAAATCAATTTTTAATTCATATTTGGGAGAATACAATCGATTGTTTGGTATTATAACATTAACTGCTCTGTACAAAGCATATATTATAAAAATATATAATATACATGATTACCAAGATAAATTATTAGGTAACAAGAGATAATTCATAAATTAACGACATTTTTAATATTTTTACACAAAATCGACCAAAAAATAGAAAGGCGCGGCGTGGTTTTTACGCACGAAATTCGCGTCAGAATGGCTGGATTTCGAATGTGATTATCTCTCAGGTGATTATCTATGAAGGTGATTATCTCTCAGTCCCAAAACGTTTATAATCTCGGGCGTGTCAGAAATATCTTCGTATCTATGTATGTGTATTTTATATCAGTGTACTTTATTTCTTCTATGAAATAATGAAATTTCATACAACAATATTTATATAACCTAATTTGTGGTGAATATATATATATATATATATATATATATATATATATATATATATATATATATATATATATATATATATATATATATATATATATATATATATATATATATATATATATATATATATATATATATATATATATATATATATATATATATATATATATATATATATATATATATATATATATATATATATATATATATATATATATATAAATATATATATATATATATTTTATATATATATATATATATATATATATATATATATATATATATATATATATATATATATATATATATATATATATATATATATATATATATATATATATATATATATATATATATATATATATATATATATATATATATATATATATATATATATATATATATTGTAATGTAATGAATATGTAATGAATATTTGTAATGAATATGTAATTATTTATATAAACATATTTTTGATATTTGATATACTCGTAAAACAGTGGAGTTTTACATTTTGTTTTCATTATTTTTTTCCCTTTCTATTTTTTTGTCTTTCTTTTCGAATAATATTAATATTATATAATTATTTTATGTACAGGCCTACGAAGCCTCGTTATATGTGCATACCGCCGTCTGCTACTTAAGCTGTGTAGATCTTAAGCTGTTGTTTAATTCATCGGTGACAAAGTAACCATAACAGGCAAAAAATAAATAAATGTAATATGTAATAAATAAACGATAATTTTGACAAATAATAATAATAATAATAAAAACTCTTTATTTTAAATAAAAAGGCGAGCTTATTGCTTTGCGGCAATGTCTATCAGCTACCCTATAGCTGTTTAATTTTAAGCAATAAAAAAATAAGTGATAAAAAAGAAACAAATTGAAAACTAGAAAGAAAAAGTTAATAAAAAAATCAAAACAAAATACCTAAATTAATTAAAGACGCAGAGGAAAGAAAAGAGAGGAATGAGGGAAAGGAGAGCGAAAAGGAGGGTGGAGGAGGAGGGTTGGTAAATTATTCGATTTTTTATATGCTCCTTGAACGAGGAGATGCTGGGGGCTGTTCTGTCATCATTCGGTAAAGCATTCCAGAGTCATGCAGCTTCCACGGAGGAGTTTGAAAGAAAGTCGCTGCTATGACCAGGAATGGATTACAGGTTATTGCTCTCTGATCTCAGGGGACGGCCGTGCGCCGATAGCGCGGTGAACCTATAGGCAAGATAAAGCGGCACGCCATCCGCGAGGATTTTATGTAAAAGACAGAGAGTTCTGAAAGTCTCGTCTCCCTGGTGGTAAGCCACTGCAGTCTGCTTCGATACTCAGTGATATGACCGTATTTTCTGAGGTTAAAAATGGTTAAAAAAGGAATTAGACGTTCTATAGCCTTTCCACATTGGTGGCCAGCTCTTTTGTCAGATCGAGGAAGGCGACGTCGCCGTATTGAAGAAGTGGAAGAAGAAAAGATTGACAGATTGTCTATTTACATTTCTCCGGGAGAAAATTTTGGAACTTCTTCAGCGAAGTACAAAAATGTTTTCATTTGTTTGATTTCATTTGATTCAGATTTTGCCTTATCTATCTCGAGGGAATAAAGAAACAGGTGTGCTATTATTCGACGTTGTTCCGTCAAGACGGATACCGGAGGCTCACAGTGGATATACGGCCTTATAGTTAGGTGACGGAGGCAGACTGTGGATGGCGGCATCGGGGCGGCACCGCAGTTACAATTTCCTCTTTCGATATTTTCCGGACGAACGAAGGCCGGGATTGAAAAGCGACGAGAAATAAGCTGAAAAACATTTCACGCCATGTCAACTTTCAGCCGCATGCTGATCGACTCTGGCAGCGTTGGCGGATTTCATAATGCCGACTGTATTCCCCCTGTTTTTTACGTCCGCAAAATCTCATATTTATGACGTACGCTCCCTCTACTACCGTCCTCCTCCACTCAATCCACTGTGACACCTTTGGATTTTTAGTAAAATTACTTCAAAATATTTATGTAATAATACTGACAAGAATTCGCGAGCTGGGTAAAACACTTTCTGAAATCAGGAATTGACGTTTTATTTTAGTTCTAGCGAGGTACATTTATATTATTTTTTTAATTTGTATTTTTATCTGACCTAAGAACTAATGTAGATTAATAGTGGTTCCCAAGGTGGTCTATATGAACCCCCAGGGGTCGATTTCAAATTGCAGGGGGTTCATATCAACGAAAAAAATGGGAATGAACAAGATATAAATGGGAGTCCACGTGAGGAAAAATATTTCGGTGGTCCGTAAATGTACTAAACACCTAAAACAGATTGTATGTACAGCATAATATTTTAAACTTTACATTGGCCGATATCGGCCACAAGACGATTAAGCGTGACGGCCGTTTTAATTTTATATTAATTTAATTTGTTTTATTTTATTAGGTTTTATTATGTTTATATGTTTCATTTTAATTATGGGTATAGTGATTTGGCAGTAATTAAAGTTTTGATGAGACAGTGTCGTAATTAATTTTTTTTACTAATTTTTACAATTTTTTTTTGGGACAGCAACTTGTCAATTTTTAGGAAAATTTAATATAAGGCAGGCAGGGAAAGCAATCTACGAAAAACAAACAAGTGGTCTACGGGATCATAAAGTTTGGGTGCCTCTGTTGTATACTATATAATATTTTTGTTATATTTGATATGTCTGATGTATGATAATTTAAAGTGCATGATGATTTAAAACATCCTAATTTTCGTGAACGTTTGGGACTTCTAACACGGGATCAGACTGGACCATTTCGGTTTAAATTCGAAGTCGAAAGATCGACGCACAGTGGCTAATATAGTACTATTACACAAAGTCATCCACAATACTATAGACAGATCATATCTTGTTAAAAAATGTGCTTTTTTCGTACCAACGCCAGTGGTAAGAGTCCGGTATATAGCTTTGTATAATACTTTATATATGTATATTTATACAAGGATCATTGTCTTGAAAGAACGGGATAAAATAACAAAATAAATCGAATTAAAAAAAAACTCAAGTTGAAACCCAAATAATTATATTTTCCATTGCAAAACACTAACTAACTACTTTTGTTGTATTTATAAATAGGATAGAAAACGAATTTACCGCGTGAAATTTGTAGGACCCGACGTTTCGGTGACGTTGCAGCCGCCGTTGTCTATGGTAAACTTTTTGTCTAGTTTACCCTAGACAACGGCGGCTGCAACGTCACCGAAACGTCGGGTCCTACAAATTTCACGCGGTAAATTCGTTTTCTATCCTATTTATAATGTCAAACAACCGCGATAGTCTTCGATTTGTTGTATTTATTTGCATCTGTAATTTTTGTCAGTAAAAACTAAAACCTCCGTCTTCTTTAGAGTATTATATGTCCAATTTCTGAATGCAGCGTCAGCAAAACAATCCAATTTTGTTCAAGGAAAAATCTCTAAGTTATATTACTAAATCAAACAGTTAAGGCAAACCTGGCAAGCCCGCAACTGATCACTTTTGGTAGAAACAATCATAAGTGTGCATGAGAATTTTTGTTCAACTCGAAAAGAGGATTTACAGATTTTTTTTTGTACAGAATATAATGTCTATGGAGTTAGGTCACATTAGGTCAATTTACCAAAAAAAAACGACTTCTGCAGTTTGTTCATAACATCAGATATACGATTTGCTTTCCTTAGAACTAAGTTTAAACACAAGCAGTACTTACCTCCTCCATCAAGATTAGCGAAAATCGGTCTCCCGTCTCTGTACCAGCTAATAGATTTTTTAGAAGAAAATGGTGTCCGTAGGATACAGTCGAGAACAGCTGGGTTACCCAAAATAGAAGAGTCTATTTGACGGACGTTTCCTTCCGTCCGTTTCGTCATAGCTGTGAACAAGGAAGAAAACAGAAATATTGAATATTTAATTTTTGTTAAATTTAATAAACATCATTCGTAAATGTTTGCTGATATTCTTTAATGTAAATCGGGCGAATTAATTTCATTTTCCCGGTCAACCAACAGTTAGGGAAAGTATTGTTAACGCGCATTTTTTTTCGAGGCGATTAAGATCCTTCCAGATTCAAGTACGTCTGTGTGTCTGCGTCTCTGTGTTCTGTGTGTTTCTCTCTCTGTGTGTGTGTGTGTGTGTTACTCCATGATAGCGCCCAAACGCTTCATCCAATTTAGCTGTTTTTTGGCATGCAGGTATCATTTGATCATGGTGTAGGGCCCTTTAGTATATACATACAGTCAACAAAAGCATGACTAACCAATGAATTCTGTAGAAATTCATTGACGCAAATGCAATCGATTCTATACGTGCACTGCTATTAAATTCCATCGAATTTTGGTAATTAATGAAGTCACAGGCGGTGAGTCATGCCAAATTCTCCAAATCGAGCTAATTGACATACTTATTTCATCACTCCTTTCAGGATTGCGTCATTTATCAGGTTATATAACCCAGTACATTTGACCAATCATCATCATTCCTCGAGTGGTCATCTCCTAGTGAGCGCTTCTGTAGCTAGGACTCTTCACGAGCCGGTCAATGCATTAGACAGCACTACCACCTCATCCTTCCTTCCTTATCGAGTTGAGTAAGCTGAGGTCTGTCACTCCTGCAGACCCGAGCAAGTATCGAGGAGACACAGAATCTTTGATACAAACGGTAACCTTTCCTTCCTCCCCCTAAACAGTGCACAGGTACGCAACTCCGGTTCCTTAATTGGTTAATGCGTATAGCCAGACCTTGGGGTAACCTATCCATTCTTCCTGCATAACCAAGCTAAACCAACTATCTGTCTGATCCTCCAACAGACAGTAGTAAAGTACCCGAGAGCCGAGATACTCTGAGGTACAAAAATCAATTCCTTACCATCGTCGCCGCGCGCCGCGATAATTATTCGGGAACGTTATACTGGCAATATAGTACGATACGGCATAATATTCAAATCAAGATAAATAAATTTTTAAATCGATATACCGATAATAAATAAAACCTTCTGATAACATAAACTGTATCTTATTACGGAGTAAAAGGACTTGTTGACACACGGCTCTCACTCTGAACATCTTGGAGTCAGTGAGAGTCGGCCCTCCGTCACAATGGCAAGAGTTAAAAAGATTGTGGTTAAAACCGTCCATTAAGGGTCTACTCTTTACTTCAATCTCGAATTAAAGGACTTAGAGACAACATTCGGTGCACAAAGAATGCTGGTTTAATCAATAATGACCGTATTATTAATCAATATTGAATAACAAGATCGCTGGTTATATGCTTTGTTTTGGGAGATTAGAAAAAAAGCAAAAACAGACACAATGAATTCCCAGTTCGATTTTCAAAAAAAAAATGCAATCTATTTTAGACTTTTTGATGAAATTACGTTACAGCACTAATGGGTTTTATTAATTTAATTTGAGGAGTATTAAATTGTGTATAATTTTTTTTTTATAGGTAGCATTCTTAGATTCCGAGATATTAAAGTTTTGTTAGTGATCCGGCTTCATTGCTCTTGATTGTAGTAGTAATAGTAGTAAAATAAAAAGTACCACTTTAAATGTACAAACCCGAGATTTATTTCAAAACCCAAATTTTATTTCTTTAAATCTACAAACTGATGGTAAGGCGTGGTCTTCCACTCCCTTCCAGTTAGACTAAAGAAATTGCGCTTCTCACTCATAATTCTCCTTTTTAAATTACTGCCCAAAATGAGTCTTATGTGTTTAGGATTCATCTATGTTCGTTTTACGTTTCTTTAATCCACCATAACTTCTACACGCTTGAACCGATTTAGAAGTGTTTCATATTGTTAGAATCGTTTTGTTCTCTCGAGTGTCATTAGGTGCGTGCCGCGATCCCTTGCTCTCATATAAGGAGAGAGCAGCGTCTTTAATATAAAGCGCCGTGTTACGCGTGTTGATATCTATCATTTGACAGTTCTTGTTTTTCGTTCTTTATCTTCGCGGCCGTCAGGAATATATCCGGTAGACCTAGTAACGAAGAGAAATATTTTAAATAGTAATTTACCAAAATAAATTATATGAAGTGTTTAATTATTACACTTCACAAAATATGGCCAATTTTTGAACAACCGGTTTTAGTTCTTAGGAATTGATTCCAATTCAAAATTTTGGAAAATTATGAAACTATGCAATTGCACCCGGGAAAAATCCAGTATGAAATAATCATGAAATGTCGGTTTTTTATTCCACCATAACTTATAAACGCCTAAACCGATTTTGAAGTGTGTAATATTGTTGGAATCGTTATGTCATCCCGAAAGTCATAGAATACATAAACTCCCCAAAATTTAAAAAAATACTTTTCTAAATGTCTAAATATATCGTGTTTAGTGTCAGATGAAAGATCTGATTGAATACTTTCTGGAAATATACACTTACCTATATGGATAAATACATACAGCACAAATATTTCATTTAAAAAAAAGTTCAAAAAATAATTATAAATACAATAGTTCACTTTCTGTAAAGTCAGTCGTATTTTTTTTCTCTTCGATAAATTTACTTGTTTACGTATTCCTTAACCATTCATGCAGCTAGACTATGGAGCCAGCTCCAGTTCTATATCAGGAACGCACCTCCTACTTTTAGAATGTCTTAAAAAGCATTACATGTCTCTACATTCTTGGTAGTTATACGTCCTATTCCACCCTCCCCTGTCCTCTGCTCCTTTAAAAAATATTCTCTAAGTCCTAGGTTATATTTTAGAAACGTAGCAATTTTGATAAAATATCAAAATTATCAAAATTAATCTACTAGCACTAAAATACTTTCACTTACACGAAGGTTGTCTGTAAGATATCGTAATTTAATCTTATAATGTAAAGTAATCTTTTAATAATGTAATATAAACGAAGTTTATTATTAATTTAAGATATCAGATAAACAGATATTCATTAAGCAAGCGCTTCTTGCATTCTACAAATCTAGAGATGACCATGCACGAACTCAAAACTATCTGTACACAAGAATATCCGCGAGTATCAATTATATAATTCCGTCAGTCAGGACAACACTTGCCCAAAGACATATATTCTATATAGCCCCAAAATTATATAATTCCCTAAGTGAAGACATGAAAAATTATTCTAACATAAAAATATTTAAAGCAAACCTTAATAGATAGCTACTTCAAGCACGTAACATCCATTTGGGGACATGTATGGCGGCCGCCTAACAATCCGTAACATCCGATTTTGGATATCGCGCTCGCCGCTGCGAAAAATGCAATTTACGATTCGAATCGTCGTACTTTAATGCTTTCTGACCGCGGGACGACATGGCCAAATAATCTTTCATTCGCCGGCCAACGACGATAACATCGACCGCCGATTTAAAAACTCAGCATTAGACGTCAAAACAGCAGTGTCGATCGGCCCCCCCGCGGCGGCGTATAGGTTCCGCGAAGTGTTTGTTTTGTGAAGTGTTTTGTGGATATAAGTGCAGTGTATACCGGATAAAAGTAAGTAATTTCCCTTTTTAAGTAGTTTAGCCATTAGGATTATTCAATTTCCACAATCAATTTGCTGTTTTTCACGAATTTTCGAAGAAAACACTTTGTCAACAATGGCCAACAATGTGTAAAAATGGCCGTTTTTATTTTGTAATGTTTGTGAAATATCCCTATATATCGCGAAACATGACGTAATGTCGCTTTAATTTACTAATAAAATAGGTATTGCTTCATTTACATCCTAAGTTATCACATAATTAGGCGTATTTTGAACATTATATGTTGTTTTTCTAATATGGCTCGCGAAAATGAAACTTGTTTTGATAATTACTATGAGAGAAAAAAGTGCGATTTTCCATAGTTTTTCGATGAAATGTGACTCTTTGGAGTATAGTAATTAGTTATTAGACATATAATA
Organism: Micropterix aruncella; assembly: GCA_944548615.1. Classification (NCBI taxonomy): domain Eukaryota; kingdom Metazoa; phylum Arthropoda; class Insecta; order Lepidoptera; family Micropterigidae; genus Micropterix; species Micropterix aruncella. The sequence continues at coordinate 26,220,602 of OX155964.1, read as the reverse complement.
AGTCTATGATAAGACAATATAATTGAAAAAATCTAACGAATTTTATATTATGGGCATTCAAAGTTTATTATTAGGTTCGAACGCGGAAACTCTCAAAACTTTAGATTTTTCTATAATATCAGACAAAGGTCAAAGTTCTGGTGTGATTTCTAAGAAGAAGTGATGTAGTAATAAAGTTATTTTGAAAGAATTTCATATAAAAAAATACCATAAGTAGTCACAAATTAAAAATTAAAAAAAATTTTTTTACGAGAATAAATAAAATTTTTCTTGGCTGAATAAATAAATATTTTTTCCGTATTTTTGTATGCAAATAAGTAAAAAAAAATATCGTTTTGGTAAAGCATTTAATAAAGAACATAACTGTATTTACAATTTTTGATATTTACAAAAACTGTATTTACAAAAAAATCGAAATGATTTTATAGGCGAGTTTTTTTCAGTTTGCCAATTTTGTAATATTTATTCATTATTATCTTAATTGTTTTACGAGATAAGGTTATAATGTTTTATATGTCAAATTTCAATGCGATCATTTTTCTCTTTATCTTTTTTTATTCCGTTTAGTGGTTTATAAGTTATGATCGTTTTTCTCAAGGCCGTTGACTCGCGTCGATTTTTTGCGCGCGAATATGTCGCGCGCAAAAGTGATAGGTGTTTTTACCTCGCAACGTGAGGGGTTAACAAGTGATATGTAAAATCTGATGAACTTCTTCGCAACGCACGACAATTTATTTAGTATCACTTATCTATTATTTTTATTAAAATTTTAATAAATTTGAATTTAAATTAATTTATTACATAGCTATATATATTTCATAAAATTGGTATATGTATTTATGTGTATATACGGGTTCAAATGATTTATTGTTGGTAATTTATTAATCACATTTCATCTAAAATTGCATAAAAATATGCACATCTAGAGACGGCCCAAATTATCGCCTAGTTAGATGTGCTATTGGCAGGAAAGGCCATGTAAGATGTGTTAAACCTCCCTATATTAATTATTATAAGAAGCAAACTTTACATGATCAATGAACTGTATGTCTAAGCATAAGTATCTCAATAAATAAAATAAAGAAAAAATCAACAAATCTGCCTTTCCTATGATTTGTATTAAAATGTGCAATAAAGAATGTCTATATATCTATCTAATATCCTGCCCTAATACCCACTCATTGGTAAAATTTCAGTTTCTCTGGAGCCGTGTTACAAATATGCAATGACTCGGCAGTGCCGCTCATAAAAGTGAATTAATGTCTCAGTGTGGCCGATTAATATCAATATATAGCGGGGTGGAATATTTTCAAGCCACGCACACAATTCGCCGCCTGAATAATTCCCGGATGAATTCAAATCAATATTCCTTTTTACCCAGGCGGAACCCGAAAAGCTCCTGCAAACAGTCATTTACATACGACCTCTAAAGGATGACATGCCATAAAATATAATACAGTCCACTCTGATTTTGGCAAAATGACTAGTGCCATTTCTAGCGGCATTGCTAACGTTTTAACTTAGATAACTACGGTTAGAGTTGAAATTCATTTCATTTAATATTATATTTAATAACAAAATAACAATAAAATTATTTACAAAAAAAATATTGTCAAAAAAATCACGGCGTCGTTTCAAGAGCAGTCGCCTTAAGGTCCGCAACCACCCCCGCTCTATAGGAAACAGTACTGCTTCCAGACTCCCCCGAGGTGATCGAACAATCGTTAAAACTTTCTGAGGTGACGGGTTCGCCCGTTGTAGTTGACAACTCTATTTGTACTAAAAAGGTTGCGTTTTTTCTTAACATCTATTATTATTATCAAAATGCCCCGGAATGCCAAGGTAACTGACCGCCTGTTACTAACGATAGGTTATTTTACTATTTTCATATTAATATATAATTTGATAAACATTATTTTCATTTTATGCATAATTCAGATATCGCGTATCATTTTTCCGATAGCAGTTAGAGAGATATAAGCGACTTTTTATCGAAGCGCGATTTTGCCAATATAGCGGCTAGACCGCATTAGATTGAGAAGGGGACTTTTAGTATATCTGCACCATCAATATACATCTATGCCAACTTTCAAAACATTATCACTTACTGCCGTCAAACGTCAAATTTTGTTCCTATTTGTCGGGCTAATAGGCCCATCATGTCGTCCTCTATTCTGTTTGCAAAAAAGTTTTTAAACAAATCAACACACAAACTTTAGCGTTGGCTACAAAAACTAAAAAGTTTTATGATTCAATAAACTAAAACTAGGAAAAAATGTAATGACAAAACAAAAACAAATTATTACAATACCGGAAAGGTTGTGATCTTAAATCAAAGCCATATTATTTATTTCTTTCTATCGTATGTAATTATATAATTTTTATCGTATGCAACCATCGAACAGTGGAAATTTTGCGCTATTTTCATATACGAGGTCCTGAGCCTGTTATACGTCACATCTTGTGGCCTGCCGCAACAGGTAAAGCATTTTTTTTTCTATCAATAACCGTAAGAGATGCTCTAGATTAATCAACCGATCTTGGTTAACCTATCTTGTTCGATTGCTTTTATCTACCTTTTATTGTGAACAATAGGCTGGTTCATTATCATTCGACAATAACCTTAAAGCCAACCTACTATGAATTGTTTATATGTATGTGTGTGTAACATGTGTGTAAATGTGTCTGGTTATTGTATTCGATCGACAGAATTGAACTGCATTTCGGTAAAATTTATCCCAATGAAAAATGGTGACCCAGTCGGGAATCGGACCCGGAACCTTAGAATGTAAGATCAGGCGACCTAACCACTATGCTACCAGGTTCTTCGCCACTGCTTCTGCACGATTACCAGTTGTGAACTTGTAGGACAGGCGAGTGGATACTCTTCGTCACCCACCCTACTCGTGAAAACTTACTCTAACAAACTTCTACTTTTGCGGAATTCGAATAAGTTATTTCAGGGGTAAAAAAACAACTCTCAAGGGGCAGAGAAAACATCTTTAAAACATTAATTAATTCATGTTCACGAGAGTTTTACAGCGGAGATAAAACTGTATATATTAACAAAGCTGCATATTTATAGAGTGTATTTAAATAGTATAAAAAATATATATTTTATTATTTGAAATATTGACCTCTAACAGATTAAAAATTGACATAAGTAAATAGAATACAATTACATCATTTTGCTAAAAACAACCTTACTTAACAAATATTAGAATGGTTTAAAAAAAACAGTTAAGTCACAAATAGTACATTTATCACTATCACTATAATCTTACAGTCAAGCATTTGATAACCTATTTTTAATGGTCATCGTACAGTGCACACATAAGTAATGAAGTTAAGTTTGAAAAAAACTAATACAAATATATGTCAAGAAGTGAAATTATTGCAGCAATAAATCATTTGTTACTTTGTTTGCCCAGGGAAGGATAAAGGAAGGTTCACGAGTTAAGGTGGCAAATTTGATTATAATCAAGTCAGTCAAAAAGTAGATAGTAGTGCAAGAAGTATCAAGATAGTGAGTAGAGTAGACGAATGGGTCACTAATATAAGGAAGCACAAACAAAAGGCAAGAAAACTTCCAATCTGTGAATAGACTGGACGACGAAGAAATCCGCCAAATCTGGTAGCGATGGCGCGAGCTCAACTTACTGGATTCACTTTCCAGTGCTTCGCGAAAAGGCGTTGGACTCTCATGGGCATGTTGGTGTAGTTAGATAAAGGACTATTTTGTCTTCAAGTCTCTACGTTCCATGCCCCGTCGTTAAAAAACGGTCAATATCTTTATACCTTCCCGGGGTAATAGTTGACCACACCAAAGTATACTGGTCGATTGATTTACCTTTCTCTACCTTCTTTGAAGGCAGATGTTCCTCAGCCCTAAAAATGTGCGCTCTTGAGTATTCGCTTTCTGAAAAGTTGTTAGTTGTGGGTTCGCACTTTTGTCGAAACATATGCTCCAATCGTCTCTGCCATGTTTAGCCCTTGACTTCTGTCTTATCTACAGCATGGTGCTTCAGGTATGAAGGCAATTGTCAAATATAGATGAATCCTTCTTTGAATGGAGGGCGAATGATGATGATACTTCGATTCGGAAGAAGCCGAAAACAAATTTAGCCATCCCGACTAATATAAACACTAATGAGATAAGTACGCCGAGATTAATGCTCGGATGCTAGCAGCGCGACAGTTATTCGGAAGATCGGGCCATTTTATCAGCGGAATAGAGCTTAAGGGCTTGAGCGGAGTGGTTTATCGGGGCATGGAAATGTGTATCGTACACAAATGGCCACATTCGCAGCGAGAATACGCGGCGCTGTGTAAGGCGAACTCCGCACATTATATTCAATCGTTTGAGTGAATAACAAGAGATGTGCTGTCGCGCTGAAAATACACGAGGAAAAATACGACCGCATTTTCAGATTCATGAAAAATACGCCTCGGGCGGTCGGGACCAGGGCGGGCGGAAGTCTGAGAGGGCGGGGGCGGGGATACGAGGATATAGGGCGTGTGCGTGTGAGGGAAAATCAAAGCCCGAATGGGGAGCCCGCTGGATATAAAGTAAATATTTTTATAGATCGACGAAATTACGTGTTTTTATATGTCGAATTCGTCGGTGGAATTCCAGCATTCGAAAACAAGCGTTTACATCGTCAGTGGAAAGTCGAAAGGATCTATATAAAAAGTGATTATTTTACAGGGGACCGTTTGAAACAGTCGATAGAGTTCTGTTTGCTAATATTCCTATTGTTTTTCAATCCAATTGACATACTTTTACTTTCTCAATTAACTTAATAATATAAATAACGAGAATAAAAAAAACACGACTGCTGTTACAGAAAGTGAATTTTATTCAAAATTATTTTAATTACGGCTTTTTTATAAAATATTTCTTGTTTATGTATGTTCCAAAAAAAAAACACATTATGTTAGACGAAGTATATAAATATGGAATACCTTGTCATCTAAAAAAAATATAATTCGTGTTTGCGCTTGACATCTACGTGTTTAGATCCGGGGAATCCAAAAAATGATTTCTGGAAATGTTCGGTCTGTGTGTGTGTATGTGTGTGTGATTACATCCCAACAAGCACAATAGCCATATAATAAGTGCCCATAGTAAATCCATATAATAAAGCTTTAAGCTTAAGGTTAAATGTCATGTAAAAGCGTTCAGATTAACTCTCAGCTATATAGTGTCATTTAAAGCAATTTGGCTTATTTCTCCTCTTAGTCCTATTATCCTATTATTTTGTCATATAAAGCTATGATGGTGATGATGATAATGATGATGAAAGCCTTTTAGTCCAATAAGGGTAATATAATCGATATGAAGCATACTAATTTATAACCATTATAGAACTAACAGCTGTATAGTAGTCGAATAAATAACCTTTATAGAACAAACAAAACTAAAGCTACTACATTACCCTTACTCTACCAAAGGCTGTATATTGGTTACAAGACCCACCCTTATACAGATTATAGTCATATAAAAGTTCAGTAATTGCTTTACAAAGAGTTAAAGCTGTATAGTTGTCACTAGGCCCTGACTTACGCAGCTTATAGTTGTATAAAGGTTATATTACATCAGTTGCAGATGCTATATAAGCAAATCGGCCATTTTTACTTTAATCATTATAACCTAAGGCATTTTAAGTCATAAAATACACGTATTATAGGTAAATCCTATGTATTTCAAAGTGTGTGAACAATAGCAAGTGAGTGTTTTATTTTATTGCGAAAAATAAACTTATTCTCAAAAAAACTTTGAACCCTAATTATAAATAAAATTTGAGTTAAAATAGTAATATTATGAAGGGGCGTTAAAATTTTGTTAGACATGTTACTTAATATTGTCAATAAAATGATGTCCGCAAGAGAATTAGGTGTAATTAACTATAATCAAATACATTCAATAAAATACAACATATTAATTAGTAACCATTGGGAATTCTATGTTTGCGACGGCAAATTTTCATGCAGCTTCCTTTGTTACCATTCTATTCTATTCTATTCTATATCATTTTAAGGCATTACCCGACTAGAAATTGTAATTAATGCCCCCAAATTTTATAATTGCCTACCGGCAAACATTAAAGACATTAAAATATCATATACATTTAAAAATAGTTTGAGTGCCTACCTCTTAAATTGTACAAATGCAGATATTGAACACCTTATTCGATATTTAAATCCTTATAATAAAAACATAATATTATATGTAGTAATATAACTTTGATTATTTCTAAATATAATTTTATTTTTATTTTTGTGATTATATTTTGTATATTATTATTACACATTAATACTTATTAATACATATAAAAATATATATATAAATTTTTATCATGTTTTAAAATATAATGATAGGTTATTGACAATTTTCATGATATTTTCTTACGAATTTTTAATTAGGTAATTAAGATATTTCTGTTACAGTATGTATGATTTTGTTATTTATATAAATATAATATTATAGATTTCTTAGGATAATTAAAATAAATTGTCTACCTTGGAACGGGCGGCAACCTAGTTATGTTAAGACTTTTGTTTATTGAATCTACTCACAATATAAAATCAATAAATTATTTGTAATTTGTAATTTGTAATAAAGTATCAATTGGAGACACGTTTACAGCCGCTGGCTATATAAGGATGCTATTCAGCTTTTTTAAACCACCAAACGCAGCATTTATGACCGCTATTCAGCCACTATTCAGCTGAAAGCCGTATAAAATGCGCCTAATCCGGTGGTATAGACGTTATATAAAGGTTTATATGAATGCTATATGACCAGTTCTTTTGACTAAAAGCTGTAGCGATAACGTTGCCGTGACCGTTATTAAGCCACTTTGTGCTACTTAGGGTGTCTATACCCGCTATGACTCAGAAGCTACAGGTCAATTACTACCACAATTTCACTTATTTTCTTAGCCAACATCTGTCTTACACCTGAAGACGCATTTTTTTACTACATTTTTAAATTGATATGGTTTCGCAGCACTCCAATTGCCCGCGGCACTTGGTTTTAGAATCACTGCTCTATAATCCAAACGCAGCCGAAACATGCGAAACATGAAAGGGAAATATAGAAATTCCAAAATATACACACGAATTTGCGCTTGAATAGATGCGAAGCTGAATGGAATGAAACCATTCCATGTAGCAGAGAGCGACGTCCGTCGCTTACAAAAATATTCAAAAGGCATTCATAAGCAGCATTTCGTTATTGTCATGCTGGAATCTGCTGGCAGGTTTGAGCATTTATTACAGTATATGGCATTTTTCATAAGCGAAACGTACTTATGTACTTGCAATTCGATAATATCAGGATCAGGGCTGCCACCGAACTGATGTTAATAACCATGATCAGGAGAGGAGGTGGAGGTAAGAGTTAACCGTCTTAGCGCCGCAAGCACCGTTCTTAGTATATTAATTGTTAAATATCCATTTAGGACATTTCTTAATTCGGGTTGACTAGTGACTAATTAGTCAAAATTAGACTAATTAGTCAAAGGTACACAATGTTATTTTATTTATTGTAAACCTATATTTAATTTCCTGTTGTTTACGATATTAATTATAATGTAATACCCATTACAGGGGGGTTCTCATTTCATCTGTTGAGTCTAAAGGCTAAGACTCTCTAAAATCGTTACAAATTAATATGCCTTTGGTAACTAATTAGTTACCAAAATCGTGACTAATTAATTAGACATGCTATGGAAAGGCATATTAATTTGTAACAATTTTAGAGAGTCCTACTATTAGTCATACTATAACTAATGGCAATATCAACAGATGAAATGAGAACCCCATGTAATGGGTATTACATTATAATTAAAATCGTTAACAACAGGAAATTAAATAAGGATTTACAATAAATAAAATGACATTGTGTAACTTTTGACATGCAATTGGACAGAGTTATGTAGATAATAATAATAAAGGAGCCGCTCCCGAGCGGCTTTTAATCATCGTTGTCATGCCATTGATAAATTGTCAAAATCTCACTTTCCTTCTCACGCCATCGAAATGGCGTTTCCTTGATATACATAATAGGTATTATACTTCAGAAATAAATAACAACGATATCATTTATGTATTTGATAATTTGAATAATAAAAGTTGATAAAGATTAATTCAGGGTAATTTCAACCATTTTTATGACAAATTCTTATTTACTTTTCGAAAATCCGGTAATTTTAGTCGTAATGTTGATAGCGGTGACAATAGATTAATTTTATTCTCCTTTTGAGAGTGCTATAAACATTTATCAGTCATCCTATGCATTGGAAGGTTATTATCGGTCAATTATTTATCCCTTAAGTATTTTAACAAATAAATATATTAAAAAGAATAAACAACACGACTGCCGTTACAGAAATTGAACTATTGTATTTATAATTCATTTCATTACAATTATGAAATATTTGTAGTTTGTGTGTTTATCCATATAGATAGATGTACATTTCCGGAATGTACTTAGTCAGACCTAATATTTGACGCAAAATACGGTATATATATCTTAGTTTATTGAAATTTGGACTTTTGGACATTTAGACAACTACTTACTTAAGTAAGTTTGTTATTGTCCAAACATTAATATCCAAAAATTAATGTTTTGACAGTTAAGGTACTCTATGGCATTCAGGATGACATAACGGTTCTAACAATATCACACACATCTAAATAGGTCCAAGGATTTAGAAGTTATGGTGGAATAAATAAACTGAAAACATACGTAGATGAACCCAGAACATATTACACTCCTTTTTTGGTGGGCAGTCGTGTGAAATTACATTTAAACTACAAAAATATAACACAGCAATTACTATGCGGCTGAGATTGCAATATTCTCTTATTCAAATAGTTGTGATAGACGTTCGAATTGTACGATCGGGAGGTCGTGATCGAAATCTACTAATATTTACGACTTTTTACGCTACGACTTTATGTGTCATCCCGAATATAAAAAGCAGAGAATCGCACATGGGAAAGCATAATTTTAGTAAACTGTTACTAATAGGATTAATATGTTTTATAGCTACGTTATACAATAAATTTTACTATTGGGAATGGATGTCTTGCTCTGATGGGGGGCCGTCCCACATTGCATCTGCTGGTTTGTGGTCGCTATTCGAGAACCTTTTATCCCCAAAGGTTGTCGGTTCTGCGAGCTATATGGCCTGCTCATTTCCATTTCAAGTTGGTAATTGTACGAGCTTGATCAGTGGCCTTGATTCTTCTGCGAATTTCCTTATTTCAGATCCTATCACGCAGTAAACCTCCAAGCATTGCTCTCTCCATGGCTCGTTGTGCGACTCTGAGCTTGTGTATGAGGCCAATAGTTAGCGACCAAGTCTCAGTGCTATATGTCATCACTGGCAACACGCACTGATTATTTTCATTTGTCTTGAGGCTCTGCGGTATTCGTGCCGAGAAGAGATGGCGTAGTTTCCTGAACGGAAGACTTAGTACGAAATAGTCCACCGTCTAGTTAAGTCGCACGCCCGTAAGAGATAAACGCCTTACCGCGAGATAATCAGGTTAATCACCCAGCGGGCCGACATTCGCGCCCTAACTACGAGTTGCAACCAGATTATTCCGATCACACGATTGGATACGGGTTCGAGGTCGCTTACGCGGTCCTCTCCCTTACGTAGCTGTGAAACGGTATGTACCGAATCTATCGCGGACTACGGCATCCTTTGCCCAGCTGTTCACCCGTTATCGGGTAGCCGATTGGTCGTTTTAAGAGCAGCTGCCGTAAGGTGAACAACTACCCCCGCTCTATAGGAGACAGTACTGTTTCCAGACTTCCCCGGCTGTCGGTCAGAACGCATAAATGATTGGCTGACGCCGCACGGTGCGCAAACCGTTCAGGAGCTCCCGAAGGTTGAGTTCTACCCTGGCGCGCACTTCTACGTGGAGGCTGCCGGATGGGCGATGACTCGTGAGTTTGAACGACCCTGAACATATGGGCCTTAGTGGCCAACTGCAACAGGGCCCATTAGCTTTCATACACACAGACTTCAATCTGGAAATTGTTCTAATCATCTCAGGGGGCTCATAACAGATGTTTTCATCTCGTTTTTTTTAGCTCGTTCACAATACTTTACCTCCTGTTCAATTAGTGGGCAGATTTAAAAACCAACTTTTTAATTATTTATCATTTATAGCAAATTTTTAGTTATCTACTAGCATCTGATACCCTCTGTTGTTTTGCTTGATGATAGTACGTATAGCGGCACAATCAGAGCGCTCAGAGGGTGGCGTTACAATTGCAGCGGGCTTGCGTTCGGTCCAAAGCTTTACCCGGTCGCTGCAAATGTTGCTTGCTCTGCTAATTGGGTAATTAATCACAGCCCGCCTCGGCAGGGAGTTTTGTCAGCAACTTGCATCCGCTATCCTCACACATACACCGTAGCCACTTTACTTCACTTGTCTATAGCCTTACGTTCTATGTCTTGGGCTTAGACACTTACGTAACTTTCTATCTAGCTAGTTAGCTGACCGCGAATTAGTTTAACCCGGCGTGAGTGAGGTGAGAAATTGTTACACCAACTGTTAGGTAGGTATGAGACACCCGAAATTTCGGTGTCAATTTTTTTATACTGTAATTATATATTATCTATACTAATCTATACTAATATTATAAAGAGGTAAAGTTTGTGACGTTGTAGGAATTAATCTATGAATCTACAGAACCGATTTTGAAAATTCTTTTACCAATAGAAAGCCACGTTATTTTTGAGTGTCATAGGCTATATATTAATCCGAAAAATATAATAAAAGACTTTTTCGTGGTAGTCGGATTTGCAAATTAAGTCGGAGAATAAGCGGTCGAACGAAAACAAGTGCATGAAGCATGCGATTTTTATGTGCGGAGATTGTGCTGATTTGTTAGTGTAATTTTGATGCTGTGCTGCTTGGTCTCGTAAGACTTTTTAGTTATTTTTTCTATTTTTATAATTCTTCTAATAATTCTTGTAGCCAACGTTCATTTTCTTCATAAGACATCTTGAGAAATATATAAAAAAACAAACAATACTATAAATAACTATAAATCATAAACTAACTGTCAACTCAAAAATGCAACACAGACTGCGAGGACGGGTGTGACGTACCCGAGCTACCTTTGCGCACGTGTATCTTCCGATGACGCCGGCGCGACACTAAACTCAACACTGCACCTCGCACACTGCTCCCTTGCCTCCAACTACTGTGACGGCAAGATTCGCATGTCAACAATAACAATAAATAATCTGCGTTTAAAAAAATCTCGTGTATGACATACCCGACCTCACTCACGCCGGGTTAATATATGAAATATACACATATTATATCGCAGAGAGTCAATTTCTGTACCCCTTTATGACCACTCCCCTGCTCGACACAAACAAATTTAACACACTTAGTGACAGACCACTTGACCACGAGATATATTAAAATATTTGCGGATAACAAAGGCATTTCATTGCTTGCTTTATCGTGTTTTTCATGGAAGGCTCCAAGCATTTCCACGTTCAAAAGTGACAACAAATATGTTTTTTAATAAAACTGTCGCACTTACCAACACAGAACTAACACCAGGCGAGCATTCTATAGTTATTAACACGTTCATTTTGTTACTCCGAGACCGATTGCACTAACGAAACGGTAAAAAAAAGTATTGATAAAAAAGAGCAGAAGGGATACTTATTTGATTTAAAAAATTAAATTGCTGAAACAGAGACGGTCAGTTTTTCCGACCGCCTTCCCCAACTGCAGTATCCAATAGCCCACAAGGGCTTTTGTCGCTGTTACTGCAATACCTAGGAACACCAACGGATACATACGACTACGATAAAGGTTGACTGAATTGCATCGAACTGTTTGTTCATTGCCTACTGTTTCCGCGCAACTTGATTGGTGTTAGCCAAATTTTATATCATCTGGCTTACCCGACTTCGAGGGACTAAACCTGGCCCTAAGGCTGGGATGAAAAAGAAATAGTCATAAAAAAAATATATAAATTCGATATGCATGTCACAAAAATCAATTTTAAAAAGTTATAATAATTTTGACTATATTCAAATTAAATAGGGATAAATCACAAGAACAGCAACAGGCACCCCTTCGGCCTAGGGCGTCTTTAAACATACTAGTAGGTTGGCTGTAAAATAAATATAAAAATAAAACGATCTATATTATATCAACAGAGCATCAACTATTTCTAGTCTTGTAACTTATTTGAGTAAATGTATTTAAAGCTTTCATAGTATTTAGAATACTTTTATTTATATATTAGGAAAGTATTTAAAATACTAGTAATGATAACAGAAATATATACATAAATATAAAGCTGTTTTATGATATTTTATGATATTTTTTGATATTTTGCACTAAATTTATTAAGTATTTATTATGTAAATGTTAAATCCCATGTAAACGCTAGCTCTGAAACAGTTGTATCACAGTATAGGCTACGAAGTTAATGTTTCACCATTAGTTATTTTTTATATAATGTAGCAATAAAAATATTTCTCGTCAGTCACAATAAAAAAATATGTAAATATATTTTCATTTTATAATTTTGGCGCCCAACTATCCCGCGCCCACTTGGCTCGCGCCCAGTTGCCCCTGCGCCCAGTTAGCAGCGCCCAGTCGGCCGCGCCCAGTTGGCCGCGCCTACTTGTCCTAGACCGTGCTAGGGCCGCTGTAAGCTTCCGCCACGGCTGTAATCTGTATTCTGAGGTGGTTGGTATCAGAATTTTACGGATTTAAAAGACACCTCGGTTGGAACTGGGCGGTTGGTGTACTTTCCGGTTTGCTAGATACACTGCCCATCTGCCGAATAACCTGGAGGTCCGGAGACGTACGTTTCCTATGACAGCTGGGGTAGTTGTCCGATCAATATCGATCAATATCGTTTTACCTTCCTGGGGTAGCTGGTTCACTCGCAGTAGTTGAGAAGTTCAAAATGTTCTTTGCCATATTATTCTAGGCGATTTCAATATCCGTCGTTTTTTTGTCTTGGACCCCAACCTTACCTAACCCCACGGTTGAAAGAATGATCAACATTATATACATTTCGAGGGTGACGGGTTCGCCCTCAGTAGTTGACAACTAGATAGTGTTCTATGCCGTATATTTTTTGTCGATTTCAATATTGTTTGTTATTTTCTCTTGATGACCTATCCTAACTTAACATAAACTTACGGTTGAAAGAACGATCAATATCGTTAAACATTCCGGGGGTGGCGGGTTCGCCGTATAATATGATGAAAAGGACTAGGAAGTGTAGGTAACAACTTCCTAGTTCTTTTCATCATATTATTCTCAGCGATTTCAATATCGTTTGCTATTTTCGCTTGGAGTTTTCCATGCGCTTCTCTGCATGGGCGACGCGGGGCGTATTTCCAGTAACAACGACCGCTAACGACCCGCACACAACACGACCGGCTGGAATGCTCTGAGCGATAAATTAACGATGACAATGATAAATTTTAGCTAAACAGGGCACCGGGCGGATTTCGCAGCAAACTGCATTTCCCCTATATTATAACGGGAGCGCACACTACTCGTTTCCCGGCGCGCCGCGCGGCGCTTGCGGTAAAAATGTGCATACAGCTTCTGAAACGACATTTCCTTGCGTGGGGATCGCAGATTTCAGAGAATTACGTATGCATGTATGTTAGTGGGATTAAGGTATGATTTATGATCACGCTTTTGAGGGCGCTCTAACTCCTGCAAAGCACGTGTGTCGAGATTGTCAATTACGCCAGAGTCCCGACCCTGCTAAGTTCTTACAACTAGACCTGTCGACTACAACGGGCGAACCCGTCACCTCAGGAACTTTTAACGAAATTTGACGTTCTGTCTCCCGTGATGTGAGCGCAGAAGACATAGGACAAAATAGTCCACGGTCAAGCTCCGCCACAGGCCTGCGAGATAGCCAGGTATATTACACAGCGGGTCGACACTTGCGCCCTTACTACCAGTTGAAACCAGATTACTCCGGTCTCCCGACTGGTTACGAGTTCGAGGACGCTTGCGCGGTCCTCTCCCTTACGTAGCGGTGAAACAGTGTCCACCGAATATATTACTGATCACGTCATACTTTGCCCGGCTGTTAACCAGGAAGCGGGTAGCCGATGGTCGTTTCAAGAGCAGTCGCCGTAAGGTGAAAAACTACCCCCGCTCTATAGGATACAGTACTGTTTCCAGACTCCCCTGACTGTGAGTCAGAATGCCCAATCGATTGGCTGACGCCGTACGGGGCGCAAACCGTCCAGGAGCTCTAGAAAATTGATTCCTGGGGGAAACTAGCCCTCAAATTAGAGTCCTGCCCGGGCTCGCAATTCATGGAGGCAGCCGGAAGGGTGTTGACCCGTGAATGTGACCGACAAATGGGTGACCAACAAATGGGTCTTCATGTCCATCTCCTCTAGTTTAGCGATTTTGCGACCTAAAAATTAGAATGCGTTTAAATTACAAAGACTACCTTTACTTTCCCGGCCTATTTACCAACAAAGAGGGAAAGTATTGTCAACTCAAGAGAATGGATTTCGGATTATTAAGGGTGTAGGTTTTGATAGCTTCAGCTTTAAACTGCTTTTTTTATAAAACCTGCGCATGTAAAAAACAAAGCTGAAGTTGACAAACTATATATATATTATTATTATAGATTCCTGACCCACCAACTGACCAAAAATGAAAGTAATGTGAATGCGAAAAAAAAATACTTTCGGGATCAAGGCGGAAATATCTAGTTTGAGCCACTGATACGATATTGATCGTTATGTCTCCCGTGAGGTGAATGTACAAGACTATGGGACGAAATAGTCCACTGCCTAGTTATGCCACTCGCCCGTAAAAATCCAGCGCCTTACCGCGATACATCGGGAATATGCACCCAACGGGTAGAACTCGCGCCCTTACTACCACTTTCGGCCAGATTTCTCCGGCCTCCCGACTGGTTACGTGTTCGAGGTTGCTTGCGCGGTTTTCTCCCTTATGATAGCGGTGATTCGGAATTAAACGAATTTATCGCGGATCACGGCGCCTATTGTCCGGCTGTTCACCAGGGATCGGATAACCGATTGGTCTTTTTAAGAGCGGTTGTTATAAGGTTAACAATCACGCATGCTCCATAGAAAACAAAGCCGTTTCCAGACTCCCCGATTATCTGTCGAAATGCACAATCGATTGGCTGATGCCGCAGGATACACAAACGGTCCAGGAGCGCCCAAAGTACGGATTCCCAGGGGAAGCCAACCAGCCGGAGCAGAGTCCCACCCGGGCTCGCACTTCTTTTTGGAAGTGCGAGCCCGTCTATGGGTCGTGACCAGTGAGTTGGGCTGACCCTAACACGTAGTCATAATGGACCAACTGTATAACTCATTAGCTCTCATTCAGATGGTACAACTTGGGTTGTCAACTACAACGGGCGAACCCGTCACCTCAGGAACTTTTATTGATAGTGATCGTTCTATCTCCCGTGAGGTGTGCGTAGATAGCTTAGAGACTAAACAAATCTACCGTCTAGCTCAGCTAACATGCCCGCCAGAAACCAACACCTTACAGCGAGGCACCAGGAAAGGTACTCAGCGGGCAGCCTAGCCCCTGTCCACCAGTTTTGGAGGGATATCTCCGTCTGGAATTAACCATCAGGATACCTCCAACCTTCCGACTAGTTTCGGGTTCGAAGTCTTTGCGTGAACCTACCCGCCGTATATTCAGTTGTGATTTGGTTTGTATCTATCGCTAACCAAAGGCATTTATTGCTCCACTCTGACAGGTAGCCAATTGGTCATTTTAAGTGTGGTTGACGACAGGTCAGCATCCACCCCCGCTGCATTTATCGTGTTTAGTGTAAACTGAAAGGTCTGATTGAGTACATTCAGAAAAAAAAATATATATTATATCTATATGGATTAATACATAAACCAAAAATATTTCATTAAAAAACGTAGGTAATAAAAATAATTATAAATACAGTAGTTTGCTTTTTTTTACGGCTGTTGTGTTTCTAATTCCTTTTAATATATTTACTTATAACTGGTTGAGTTATCAAACAGTTCTATCACAGTCATATCTTTTTGCGTCTGCCAACCCATCATTAGGGTCTCTCTAGACGACCAAGCATGCTTGTCAAGCATCGCGTCGCGGGCTGGGAGGGGATCGTAAACCGCAGGAAATAAGCAAATATATTTTTAAATATTTACGGAAAATGCGTAATTTTGTAGTTTTATACCAGGGAGTCACGTCATTCAATAATCAATTGCGTCTAATTAACGTAGCTCCCTCGTGGAAACTACAAAATTAGGCAGTTTTGGTAAATATTACAAAAAAATATTTTCATATTTCCTGCGGTTGACGATCCCATTCCTTCCCGCTCCTCGAAGCTTATCAAGCATGCTTGATCGTCTAGAGAACCCCTTATATTTTTACTGTTCTGTATCATGTATGCAATATTGATGAAAAAAAATATTATTATATTTTTACCCAAGTCTGTGATAAAATCATGACAAACTTTTTAACAGACACAGCGTAAGATTACGCGTATTCTCTTCGTATATCATTTTTATTTGACGGAAAGTTTCGTGCTTGGATTCCGTTTTACGCACGAAGGTAACGCGCATTTAACTCGGCTAAAGGGAATGGCGGACATAAGCCGGAATAACGTTATCTCGCGACTCTAATCTAGATTAATGTTTGCGAGAGGTAAGACTTTGTGAGATCACACTATCTTCACCGTAAGCCGCTCCCTGCGAGGAATAGGGCGCTGATATGCCATCTTAAGGTGACTTGACTGTATGAATGGCATGTTACAAAGACGTCTCTTTTATGAAATAAGTTAATAATAAAAACACATTTCGAAATACAAGCTTTTATGAAAAAACTCTGTTCCTAGCCAACCCTGAGTGCAGCAGTCATGTCATAGTGGAACTCATAACCGGCTATTATAGCTGAATGCTATACAGAATTTCGTGTTTTTGCTGTTTGCCGTTGATGAGTACCCTCGTTGGAAGCCAAGCCTGGGCGCAGCAGCCATGTCACATTGAAACTTAGAACTATCCTAATTTGCTAATAGCTATCATAATTGAATGCGTATACAAAATTTCGTGACTGCGCTGTTGACCGTTAATTTACTAACAAAATAAGTATTGCTTCATTTACATCCTAAGTTATCACATAATTAGGCGTATTTTGAAAATTATATCTTGTTTTGTAAAATGAATCGCGCAAAGAAACTTGTTTTGATAATTACTATGAGAGAATAAAGTGCGATTTTCCATAGTTTTTCGATGAAATGTGACTCTTTGGAGTATAGTAATTAGTTATTAGACATATAATAAGTCTATGATAAGACAATATAATTGAAAAAAATCTAACGAATGTTATATTATGAGCATTCAAAGTTTATTATTAAGTTCGGACGCGGAAACTCTCAAAACTTTAGATTTTTCTATAATATCAGACAAAGCTCAAAGTTCTGGTGTAATTTCTAAGAAGTGTGATGTAGTAATAGAGTTATTTTGAAAGAATTTCATATAAAAAAATACCATAAGTAGTCACAAATTAAAAATTAAAACAATTTTTTTTTACGAGAATACATAAAATTTTTCTTGGCTAGTAAATAAATAAATATTTTTGTATGCAAATAAGTAAAAAAAAAATATCGTTTTGGTAAAGCATTTAATAAAGAACATAACTGTATTTACAATTTTTGCATATTTTACGTATTTTGTGACAAAAAAATCGAAATTATTTTATAGGCGAGTTTTTTCAGTTTGCCAATTTTGTAATATTTATTCATTATTATCTTAATTGTTTTACGAGATAAGGTTATAATGTTTTATATGTCAAATTTCAATGCGATCATTTTTCTATTTATCTTTTTTTAATCCGTTTAGTGGTTTATAAGTTATGATCGTTTTTCTCAAGGCCGTTGACTCGCGTCGATTTTTTGCCCGAATATGTCGCGCGCAAAAGTGATAGGTGAGTTTTTACCTCGCAACGTGAGGGGTTAATGAGTGCCTTCGTCGGGAGTCAACCCTGGGCGCAGCAGCTGTTTTAGAAAGGGCTATCATAACTGAATGCGTATACAAAATTTCGTGACTGTGCTGTTGATCGTTGAGGAGTCCCCTCGTCGGGAGCTAACCCTCAGCTCAGAAGCCATGTCATGATGAAACTTAGAATGGGCTATCATAATTTAATTCGTGTACAGAATTTTGTTTCCGTGCTGTTGACCGTCGATGAGTCCCCTCGGTGGGAGCCAACCCTGGGCGCAGCAGCCATGTTATGGTGAAACTTATAACGGGCTACAATAATTGAATGCGTATACAAAATTTCGTGACTGTGCTGTTGACCGTTGAGGAGTCCCCTCGTATGGAGCCAATCCTGGGTGCAGAACCAGGTAATGCTTACCATAAAAATGCATTGTCATCGGAACTGACCCAACATGTACAATTTCAACTTCATATCATAGAAGGAAGTGGTTCTAATTTTGCTTGCAATATTTAACCTAAACAAATATACTGACAAACATTGCAAGGTAAATAAATACAAGCTTGTAAAAAGAAACGAAAAGTATAAAATTAATCAACTGGCTAAATGTTAATTCACTTTAATTAAGTTATCTTCTTGATCCAATGTTTAATTTTGATTATTTCATTACAATTTGAATATTGACTAACTTTTATTATTCTAAGATAATTTTATTATTGCCAATGTCTATTAGTATATTATTAATATAGTATAGTATTATTGGGAGGTGCCTGGTCACTCTTTCTGATGCTGTTCGGAAACCAGGAATTCAGCGGACAAGAGAGTATGGAAACACAGACATTAGTATTTAACAATTTATTATCTTTTTAATGAATGTATACAGAAACGCTTACCGATAAGCCGTTTGAGTAAAGTGAGAGATAGTGATAGAGAATGAGAGTGATTTTATGTGATGTTTCGTTCTCTAAATTGCTGTTTCGCCATGAGAAGGGTGCCTTATCATTGTGAGTCTCAAAATGGATAGATAAACGATATCATACTTAGGAAAGTGAGACTGGAGGAATGTCGCAAAAAACAATGCTGTTTCCTGAAAGACGATGAGCTGTGCAGTCTTATATGATCAACTGATCGCAATTGTAGTACATTGCAAAATGCGAAGAATAAATTCATCAGTAATCTCATCACAAGCTCATATGTGGAAAGTTAAACCGTCAGCTGCAACACAGTTAGAAATGCGATAATTACATTGTGTGACGCATATGGTAATTCAACCACTGATCAAAAACAAATAGCCGATCAAATAATTAAATATTTTCTCAACATAGCCAAGTCTCTCTTGCGCAATCTCGACGAAGAAAAAGCATAAGCAATTCTATCCTAATCGTGTGAACCTATTGAAAGTCCGTGTGATTTAATGTCCTCACTTAAGAAAAAATAGTAAAATTTACCTTTCAGAAATTAATCTCAAGCCGACAAAGGATGTTTATGGCCTGCTAAAGTTTCTACTGGAACATATATTTTAATAATTGTATAGCCGAAAGATATATCCCACATGCCTAAATCATGCGGTCCATCATCCCGTTAATTCAAATTTTAAACATGTGGATTTATCCTTCGGTGAAAACATAAATGTGACCACGGTCTATAATAGTAAAGACTTTTAAGAAATTTTATGAAATTAATATACTTATATCTACGTCTGCCGAACCAGTCCTTCTTATAGCGGGTAATCATTACGGCCACATACCTATCGTCGGATTGCAAAGGAAACCTCAGAGTTATGCGTTAAATACCACCGATCATCTCGCACAGAATGCAACATTTAGATGTTTTTGTACAGCACTGGAAAAGCTGCCTACAGAAAGGAGTGTTATTTGTTCATGAAAATAAATGCCTTGCAAAAAAATCCATATGACATTTAACAAAGCCTACTCGTATATTGGTGCAGTTCAGAAACAGGGAATTGGCATTAAGGCAGCTGGGACTTTCCCTATGAACCCTAATTTTTTTCGACTAGGAAAATTTCCCGGCTTCCAGATATCAATGACCCACCACATATAAATATATTCCAGCCCCAGATCTACGATTTTTTCGAGTCGGTGCAAAAAATTGACACTGGCGTCCCTCTCCGCCAGCAAATGAAATTATAGATTTTAAAATCTCACAAAATATACTAGATGGGATTTTTGTGACCACGGAAAAAAAACCCTTAAATAAATTTGCATTCTTTATTAACTATTTGCTAATAGCTTTTCCTTATGTGTGACATTAATATAGACAGCGTAAGCAACACATAAGCCTGACTGTACATACACCTTCAAACTTTAGGTCTCAGCAACTTTTAGTATCTAATCTTGCTAAAGCTTTGCACATCGGACTTTCGTTTCTGCGAAAGGATAAATTACCACATCAGCTAATAATTATAGTAACACTTATAAATAACATAAAACGAATTTACCGCATAAAGTTTGTAGAACCCGACGTTTCGGCGATGTTACAGCTGCCGTTGTCTAGGGTAGACTTCTTCTTCTTCTTCCTCAGCCTGGTTTGGTCCAGTCCTGGACGTAGGCCTATTCCTTCTTCTTCCATTTCTGTCTGTCTGCTGCTGTCGGGGCTAATGGGCCCTTGCTGAGTTGGCCACGAAGACCCATTCTGTTCAGGGTTGGTCACGCTCACGGGTCAACACCCATCCGTCGGCCTCCACACATAAAGTGCAAGCCCGGGCAGGACTCTGGCCTTAGGGGTAGTTTCCCCTTGAGCCAGATCTCACATAGCGATTTTAACTGTTACTTTTAAATGCTTTTTGGTTTTCTTTATATTGTATTGTTTAGCATATTTTGTAATCCTTATATAGCAAATAATTTAAAACATCATTGGCTTTGTTACTGGTATATATATATTATGCTTATACGTATTTTTTTTATGCTGTATGTTTTTAAAAAATATAAATTAAATTAAATTAAAAAATAAAGTTTGTGACGTTGTAGGAAGTAATCTCTGTATCAACGGAACCGATTTTGATAATTCTTTTACTAATAGAAAGCCACGTTATTTTTGAGTGTCATAGGCTACACATTAAACCGAAAAACGAAAAGACTTTTTCGTGGTAGTCGGATTTCCAAAGTAAGTCGGAAAAAACGGTCGAACGAAAACGTTTCTAACGAACGCTGCCTTAACGATGAGAGATATATGATTAAGTTCTAGAGAAAAGTTGTAGATCGTGATAATGCCTACAAAAAAGTCAGCGACAGCACATGTCTAACTTTTATATTTAAGTAACAGAAAGTAGTATTTTATATTTAAAATATAATTTAAATCGTTAGGTCATGTTCATTGGTCATATTAACAAAAATAAAAAAATAAAAAATATCAACAATTATGAATTATTTTCAAAATAAGTAAATTTATCGTCTCAAGCGTTTAAAACAAAAGACTTTTCCCTTTTACTGCATATAATTTCACTTTTACTGCATAAATGGTTAAAGAGATAAGACACTCACAAATAAGACACTCACAAGAAGACACTCACAAATAATGGTAATATAGTCAAATTGCCATGCAAATACATACATACATATGCAGTAAAAATATAACCATTCTTTTGGCAGTCAGGAAATAAATCATAGCACTTAGTACTAACCAAATCACAGTCCTAATTTCATCACTAGTAAAAAGTTTTACCGCCCAACGAAGTGGCACGGGTCAGCTAGTTTATAATAAATATAGATCCAAAATTGTAGATAAAACTCTCGGAATCATCTATGGAACATGTAGACCATTCTCAGAAGTGCCCACTGTTCAAATAGTGTTCATGGATTATACTGGAATACGAGTTGTCCATTTTGAATGCTCTGTATCAGGTAGATATGCAAAAACATTAAATCGATACAGAAACATCGTCGAAAAAATACAGAAACGTCGAATAATCTACAAGTGACAGTCGGTATTTATATGGCTGATTAGCTTTGCGATTAATTCGTGTTGTTTTCCCTTGTTCACACTTACTCTTTCAAACGTGTTACTATTGTTTGAATTAAAGACTATCGCGGTTGTTTGACATTATAAATATAATACAACGAATTCAGGGTAGACAGTCTACCCTACATTTATCTTGACCACAAACTCAAACTGGGCAAAACAACCAACGTGCGGAAGTTGTCAGACGCGTGGAATTGACTTGGGCGGCCTTCCGAAACCTTGTCTTAAGACCCAGCGATGCCCATCCACCTAAAGAGGAAAGTTTATGAGATATGCGTACTGCCAGTAGCAACGTACGGCCTTGAAACAGTGCATCTAACGCAGAGAAGTGTCAACCGCCTCAGAATATGCCAAAGGGCGATGGAGAGAGCAATGCTGGACATCAGTCTCCTCGACAGAGTGCGCAATGGAGAGATACGAAGGCGCAAGGGGGTGACAGATGTAATAAAACGTCCCGCCAGGCTGAAGTGGGACTGGGCAGGTCACGTCGCAAGGCAAGATGACGCGAGGTGGCCGAAGACGCTTGTCCAGTGGAGACCAAGAACCACAAAGCGAGGCGTAAGGGAATCACAACTACGATGGCTGGAAGACATCAGAAAAGCAGCAAGGACAAACTGGCTGAGAGCAGCAGCTGACAACTAGAGTTGTCAACTACAACGGGCGAACCCGTCCCTCAGGAAGTCTTAACAATTAGTCGTTCTCTCTCCCGTGAAGTGAACGCAGAAGACTTGGACAAAATAGTCCACCGTTAAGCTCCT
Source organism: Micropterix aruncella (assembly GCA_944548615.1). NCBI lineage: Eukaryota > Metazoa > Arthropoda > Insecta > Lepidoptera > Micropterigidae > Micropterix > Micropterix aruncella. The sequence goes on along the minus strand of OX155964.1, from coordinate 26,197,857 downwards.
CCACATTCCCGTAAGAAGCCAACACCTTAACCGCGAGATAACTAGGTGTGTTACCCAGCGGGCTTATACTCAAGCCCTTACTTCCAATTGCGTCCAGATTACTCCGGTCTCTTGATTGGTTACGAGTTCGCTTACGCGGTGAGGTCGCTTGCGCGGTCCTCTCCCTTACGAAGCGGTGAAACGGTGTATACGGAATCTATTCGCGGACCACGGCATCCTTTGCCCGGCTGTTCACTCAGGATCGGGTAGCCGATGGTCGTTTCAAGAGCAGTCGCCGTAAGGTCCGCAACCACCCCCGCTCTATAGGAAACAGTACTGCTTCCAGACTCCCCCGACTGTTAGTTGCTTCCAGACTCCCCCGACAAAGGACGCTGTGGTCCGCGATAGATTCGGTAAAGACCATTTCACCGCTTCGTAAGGGAGAGGACCGCGCAAGCGACCTCGAACTCGTAACTACTCGAAAGACCGGAGTAATCTGGTCACAATTGGGAGTAAGGGCGTGAGTGTAGGCCCGCCGGGTAACACTCCTGGCTATCTCGCGGTTAAGGCGTTGGCCTCTTACGGGCTTGTGGCGTAGCTAGACGGTGGACTGTTTTGTCCTCAAGTCTTCTGCGCTCACTCCAGGGATATGGAACGACTAATCGTTAAAACTTGCTGAGGTGACGGGCTCGCCCGCTGTAGTCGACAACCCTAGTTGTTAGTCAGAATGCACAATCGATTGGCTCACGCCGCACGAACGCAACCTTCTGGCGCTCCTGGGCGGTCTGCGTACCGCTGGGTAACACACCTAGTTATCTCGCGGTTAAGGTGTTGGCTTCTTACGGGAGTGTGGAGGAGCTTAACGGTGGACTATTTTGTCCAAGTCTTCTGCGTTCACTTCACGGGAGAGAGAACGACTAATTGTTAAGACTGCCTGAGGGACGGGTTCGCCCGTTGTAGTTGACAACTCTAGTTGTCAGCTGCTGCTCTCAGCCAGTTTGTCCTTGCTGCTTTTCTGATGTCTTCCAGCCATCGTAGTTGTGATTCCCTTACGCCTCGCTTTGTGGTTCTTGGTCTCCACTGGACAAGCGTCTTCGGCCACCTCGCGTCATCCTGCCTTGCGACGTGACCTGCCCAGTCCCACTTCAGCCTGGCGGGACGTTTTATTACATCTGTCACCCCCTTGCGCCTTCGTATCTCTCCATTGCGCACTCTGTCGAGGAGACTGATGTCCAGCATTGCTCTCTCCATCGCCCTTTGGCATATTCTGAGGCGGTTGACACTTCTCTGCGTTAGATGCACTGTTTCAAGGCCGTACGTTGCTACTGGCAGTACGCATATCTCATAAACTTTCCTCTTTAGGTGGATGGGCATCGCTGGGTCTTAAGACAAGGTTTCGGAAGGCCGCCCAAGTCAATTCCACGCGTCTGACAACTTCCGCACGTTGGTTGTTTTGCCCAGTTTGAGTTTGTGGTCAAGATAAATGTAGGGTAGACTGTCTACCCTGAATTCGTTGTATTATATTTATAATGTCAAACAACCGCGATAGTCTTTAATTCAAACAATAGTAACACGTTTGAAAGAGTAAGTGTGAACAAGGGAAAACAACACGAATTAATCGCAAAGCTAATCAGCCATATAAATACCGACTGTCACTTGTAGATTATTCGACGTTTCTGTATTTTTTCGACGATGTTTCTGTATCGATTTAATGTTTTTGCATATCTACCTGATACAGAGCATTCAAAATGGACAACTCGTATTCCAGTATAATCCATGAACACTATTTGAACAGTGGGCACTTCTGAGAATGGTCTACATGTTCCATAGATGATTCCGAGAGTTTTATCTACAATTTTGGATCTATATTTATTATAAACTAGCTGACCCGTGCCACTTCGTTGGGCGGTAAAACTTTTTACTAGTGATGAAATTAGGACTGTGATTTGGTTAGTACTAAGTGCTATGATTTATTTCCTGACTGCCAAAAGAATGGTTATATTTTTACTGCATATGTATGTATGTATTTGCATGGCAATTTGACTATATTACCATTATTTGTGAGTGTCTTCTTGTGAGTGTCTTATTTGTGAGTGTCTTATCTCTTTAACCATTTATGAAGTAAAAGTGAAATTATATGCAGTAAAAGGGAAAAGTCTTTTGTTTTAAACGCTTGAGACGATAAATTTACTTATTTTGAAAATAATTCATAATTGTTGATATTTTTTATTTTTTTATTTTTGTTAATATGACCAATGAACATGACCTAACGATTTAAATTATATTTTAAATATAAAATACTACTTTCTGTTACTTAAATATAAAAGTTAGACATGTGCTGTCGCTGACTATTTTGTAGGCATTATCACGATCTACAACTTTTCTCTAGAACTTAATCATATATCTCTCATCGTTAAGGCAGCGTTCGTTAGAAACGTTTTCGTTCGACCGTTTTTTCCGACTTACTTTGGAAATCCGACTACCACGAAAAAGTCTTTTCGTTTTTCGGTTTAATGTGTAGCCTATGACACTCAAAAATAACGTGGCTTTCTATTAGTAAAAGAATTATCAAAATCGGTTCCGTTGATCCAGAGATTACTTCCTACAACGTCACAAACTTTATTTTTTAATTTAATTTAATTTATATTTTTTAAAAACATACAGCATAAAAAAAATACGTATAAGCATAATATATATATACCAGTAACAAAGCCAATGATGTTTTAAATTATTTGCTATATAAGGATTACAAAATATGCTAAACAATATAATACAATATAAAGAAAACCAAAAAGCATTTAAAAGTAACAGTTAAAATCGCTATGTGCGAGTGTATGAATGTTAGTGTGTGTTTGTGTGATGGAGAGCGTGTATGTGTGGGTGTGTGTATGTGTGTGTTTGTATGTGTGTGTGCGTGTATGTATGTGTGTGTGGGTGTGTGTATCTGTAGTGCGAATGTGCTTGTGAGTGCTTGTGCATGCTAATTCAATCCGATCTGATAATCAGCTTTTCACGTACCTCCTTAACAAAGGATCGACTATTCTGATGGTTAAATATATCAATATCGTTAAAGCATACATTGTATGCATGCATAACGCGCGGCAATAACGAATTGGAACCATAGTTAGTGTTGAACCTTGGTACGTAAAAAGTTGACTGAGCACGTGCGAGTCGGGAAGGCGCTCGTATGCTCACCCTACTTAGGAGGTATGGACTGTCCAACCCAGTATTAACAATTTTATGTAGAAACGACATATCTGATACTACTCGCCGGTCCTCTAATGTCTCTAAACCATAGCGTTGCAGACCTTCAGCGTACGACAAGCCGTTTTTATATATTAGTTTAGATATATCCCAAGCAATATATTTATTTTTTTATTTATTTTCAGGAAAACCAACATCTAATTATAATTTAATAAAGCCGGAGTAACATAACAGAAAATTCCAAGATTGATTACCTATTCAAATTCTATTTAACGAAATCCCTCTATTTAATTATTTTTTTATTTTATTTTGGTGTACCCTTTTCCTCCTAATTATTTCCCGCCAGAAAATAAACAATTTCTTTTCCTTTCAATAGAGCCACTTATGGGGTAGGCAGAATTCAATTTTAATTCCGTCCTTGCTTTGTTGGTGAAATTTATTCTAATTAGATTCTCATAATTGAAGACTCTGCCCACTCCACCCAACGTAAACATCGTCCCAGGACAATTCAATTAAGTTCCAACATTCAACCAGGCGGTAGAAAATCACGGCTATCATTAGGGAAGGCAAACGAAAGGAGAAATCACTCCAACAGAAGGGTAGATTGGGCATGGGTATGATTTTCATCCAATCTGTTTCTTTAATTAGGCGAATACCCAACAAAAAAGAATGTATATTTTACTTGCCCGATCGAAGGAAAAGTATTGTAAACGCGCTAAAAAAAATCGAGATGAAGACGATAATATCCATTTACCCCCAGATTAAGACGATTAAGGCCATTTCCAGATTAAAGTCTGTCTTTGAGTATGTGCCTATATGTGTGTGTGTCTGCTGATGTTTGTAAAGAAATCCGTTTATAGGATGATGTTTTTATTTAAAATAAAATTAGCAAAAGCTACTTAAAATAAAATTAGTATATATATATATATATATATATATATATATATATATATATATATATATATATATATATATATATATATATATATATATATATATATATATATATATATATATATATATATATATATATATATATATATATATATATATATATATATATATATATATATATATATATATATATATATATATATATATATATATATATATATATATATATATATATATATATATATATATATATATATATATATATATATATATATATATATATATATATATATATATATATATATATATATATATATATATATATATATATATATATATGATAAGGTTTTGTAAATAATCCGTTCATAGGATGATGATTCGCAGTAAATTAAAATTAGTAAACGCTACTTGAATAGCAGCGAAGGAAATCCCAGCTTTGATTGGGAAACGCTTATGTTTGAATGAGATATACTATATATATATATATATATATATATATATATATATATATATATATATATATATATATATATATATATATATATATATATATATATATATATATATATATATATATATATATATATATATATATATATATATATATATATATATATATATATATATATATATATATATATATATATATACATATATACATGTATATATATATATATATATATATATATATATATATATATATATATATATATATATATATATATATATATATATATATATATATATATATATATATATATATATATATATATATATATATATATATATATATATATATATATATATATATATATATAATCTACACTACAATAGTTGCCATCCTCCACATACTAAGCGCTCCATACCGCACTCTCTTTCAATTCGGGGTCATCGCATATGCAACAATAATTTTAGCCTCAGCACATACCTCGATTCTCTCAATTCGGCTCTCAAAAGAAGAGATTATCCTGATGTTTTGCTTGCTAATCAAATTATTCCCGCGCATAGGCGTTTCCACTTGAAATCCAACAACACCTTGCCGAAAAAAGAAATGGTAAACTTGTGTACCACCTACTTTCCCGGAGTGGAAAAGTTAAGGCCAATTTTGAAGGACTTGTTTCCGATCCTTTCATCGAGCCCGTTGACGAAAAGTCTCTTTTCCGGCCCTCCCTCAGTGTCATATCGTCGACCACCTAACCTACGCAACATTTTGTCTAAGACAGGGACTCCATCTCCCGTGACGCAATCATCGCTACCACCAGGATCATTTCCCTGCAATCGCAGTCGCTGCAAAACATGCCCGATCCACCTCCAGGCAGAAGAGTTCACGAGCCCCAACACCTCCGAAAATTATTCGATCAAATCGCATGCAGATTGCAATTCGCAAAATTGCATTTACTATCTTCAATGTAGGCGTTTTACGTTGGGGAAACCACCAACGCCCTCAGATTGAGGATGAATAATCACAGATCCTCAGTGAGAAACGATCTGTCTAATCTTCCGATTCCACTCCACGCTCGGTCGCATGGAAAACTCTTTAACGATTGTTTTACGGTTAAGGTGGTAAAGGCCTTCCCAGAGAACACGCCTGAAATTAAGCTCAAAACATGGGAACTGGGACATATTTGGGTACTTGGAGCTTGCCATGGCAAAGGCCTGAATATTCAACATTAATGATACAGACACATTCCATCCTATAGTATACACCTTTTTAATATATACATATATATCTATTTGTTTTTATACTCTCACAAACACACCCTCACAAACATACACACTCACACAAATAAACACACCCTCACTCACCCTCACACACACACACACACACACACACACGCACACACACACACACACACACACACACACACACACACACACACACACACACACAGTGTAGATACAAATTACACTATATATTAATTCTTCCACCTATATATTCTCATACACTCTACATATTCTCATACACTCTACATATCATTATTTATTTCCACATTACCAAATTCTAAATCCAATATCTTATTTTAAAATGTATTTTCCCGCCCACTACACCCCTCTCCCAGCACCACAGAGGAATGCGGGTAGTTGCAGGTGACAGCTTCCACTGCAGTATTCTTCTTGCCGCTGAAGAAGGAGCCACGGGCTCAGAAACGTCCGGCAAAGGTACAACCTTCACTAACCTTACAATTAAATATATATATATATATATATATATATATATATATATATATATATATATATATATATATATATATATATATATATATATATATATATATATATATATATATATATATATATATATATATATATATATATATATATATATATATATATATATATATACTAGCTGACCCGTGCCCACTTCGTTGGGTGGTAAAACATTTTACCTACTTGTTATGAAATTATGAGTGTGGTTTGGTTAGTACTGAGTGCTATGATTTATTTCCTGACTGCCAAAAGACGGGTTATATTTTTACTGCATATATATGTATGTATTTGCATGCCAATTTGACTATATTACCGTTATTTGTGAGTGTCTTCTTGTGAGTGTCTTATTTGTGAGTATCTTATCTCTTTAACCATTTATGCAGTAAAAGTAAAATTAAATGCAGTAAAAGGGAAAAGTCTTTTGTTTTAAATACTTGAGACGTTAAATTTACTTATTTTGATAATAATTCATAATTGTTGATAATATGACCAATAAACATGACCTAACGATTTAAATTATTTTTTTAATGTGAAAAACTACTTTTTGTGGCTTAAATATAAAAGTTTGACATATGCTGTCGCTGACTTTTTTGTAGGCATTATTAAGCTCTACAACTTTTTTCTAGAACTTAATCATATATCTGTCATAGTTAAGGCAGCGTTAGTTAGAAACCTTTTCGTTCGACCGTTTGTTCCGACTTACTTTGGAAATCCGACTACCACGAAAAAGTCTTTACATTTTTGGATTAATATATAAGCTATGACACTCACAAATAACGTAGCTTTCTATTCGTAAAAGAATTTTCAAAATCGGTTCAGTAGATCCAGAGATTTCTTCCTACAACCTCACAATCTTTACCTCTTTATAATATTAGTATAGATAGACGACACGGTCGCGGTTCCATACCTATGTCGTATTATCTCTTTAACTATTTATGCAGTAAAAGGGAAAAGTGTTTTGTTTTAAACACTTAATACGATAAATTTACTTATTTTGATAATAATTCATAATTGTTGATAATATGACCAATAAACATGACCTAACGATTTAAATTATTTTTTTTAATGTGAAAAACTACTTTTTGTGACTTAAATATAAAATTTTGACATATGCTGTCGCTGACTTTTTTGTAGGCATTATCAAGCTCTACACCTTTTTCCTAGAACTCAATCATATATCTCTCATCGTTAAGGCAGCGTTAGTTAGAAACGTTTTCGTTCGACCGTTTGTTCCGACTTACTTTGGAAATCCGACTACCACGAAAAAGTCTTTACATTTTTGGATTATTATATAAGCTATGACACTCACAAATAACGTGGCTTTCTATTCGTAAAAGAATTTTCAAAATCGGTTCAGTAGATCCAGAGATTTCTTCCTACAACCTCACAATCTTTACCTCTTTATAATATTAGTATAGATAGACGACACGGTCGCGGTTCCATACCTATGTCGTATTATCTCTTTAACTATTTATGCAGTAAAAGGGAAATGTGTTTTGTTTTAAACACTTAATACGATAAATTTACTTATTTTGATAATAATTCATAATTGTTGATAATATGACCAATAAACATGACCTAACGATTTAAATTATTTTTTTTAATGTGAAAAACTACTTTTTGTGACTTAAATATAAAATTTTGACATATGCTGTCGCTGACTTTTTTGTAGGCATTATCAAGCTCTACACCTTTTTTCTAGAACTCAATCATATATCTCTCATCGTTAAGGCAGCGTTAGTTAGAAACGTTTTCGTTCGACCGTTTTTTCCGACTTACTTTGGAAATCCTACTACCACTAAAAAGTCTTTACATTTTTCGGATTAATATATAGCCTATGACACTGACAAATAACGTGGCTTTCTATTGGTAAAAGAATTTTCAAAATCGGTTCAGTAAATCCAGAGATTACTTCCTACAACGTCACAAACTTTACCTCTTTATAATATTAGTATAGATTAAAACTGCTTCCACAGCGGCGCCGACCGCGACCTTAGGTTGCGAGCGCATGTCCCAATTGCGACGTCACATGTCGCTATGGCGCCGTGAGCGACGACAGCGCTAATTTTACGCGGTGGTCGCGCGCAATCAAGTAGTTATAACCGTGTACTCATAGAGGGCGCTAAAAAATACCCCAACCGTAATCGTATCCCGCTTCATCTCACCCCTCGCCTGTCTCAAAAGAAAGTTGAATTTGATTTAGCCAATAGCGTCACCTTAAGAGCATTAATTGTAAAATGTTAAAATGAAACCACGGCAAAAATCTTGGCCCTAGTTATAATGTATTTAATATTTGGTTGTACACACATTCATTTACATATTCATGTAAACATTAGACTGTTTTACAAAAGCGAAAAATTTTATTTTTCATAATCATATCGAAAATATATGGTTAGAAATGGTAAAAAAAAATGAATACCAAAAAAAGTTTGCCCAATTTTAATAAAAATTAAATTCCACCGAATCTTTTTTGACCGTTTCCAACAACATTTTCGATTTAATTAAAAAAATATATACTTACAACACAAAAGCCGTTGTTGGTGGAAGCTCGTGCCACGTGTTGAGTACTTTTGAGGTTATGAAAATCACTTGATTAACTAATCGTGCAAAATACACTCTAAATTGATAATTTTATTATTATTAATAAAATAGGAATGATTAATAGTTAATATGAGAGTTACACTGAGATAGCAAAATAATAATTGTCAACGTTACTACTACACTTGATTCATAAACAATAATGATAGTGTGTAGGGAGTGAGAGAAGTCTTATTGTGTGAGAGAAACAGGAGACCGGCTTCGTTCTCATCCCTACTCCGTGCTGTTTACTGGGTGAGAAGTGACACCTGTAGACAACTGGCGGGGATAACTAATTAAATGACGATTGATCAGTTATCGACCGGGGATGAAAAATGATTAAATTACTAAAATGGCTATTAAAAAATAAGGATTGGTGATAAAAGGGTAAAAATTTAGGGTTGTATGTATTTCTTAATGCGACATAATAAAAAAAATAAAGAAATTAAAAAAATGACTAAAAATTAAAGAAAAATGTTTAGGGTGGACAACCCTTATCACTAAGGGGTATGAAAAATAGATGTTGGCCGATTCTCAGACCTACTCAATATGCTCACAAAATTTCATGAGAATCGGTCAAGCCGTTTCGGAGGAGTACGGGAACGAACATTGTGACACGAGAATTTTATATATAAGATATATATATATAAAATTAGTAAAAGCTACTTAAAAAGTAGCGAAGGAAATCCCAGGTTGTATTGGGAAATGCTTATGTTTGAATGAGATATACTTACGGATGTGCACGACTTTCGACAGGTGCAATGTAAGTTTAAAGGTCCTTTTGCAGTCGACTAACGATCACTATTCATCCATATATCTCATAAATAGGGCTTATCCTTATGCAACACAAAATGCCTTCAAATGAGACGAATTAAGCGAAAAAATTAAAAATTAAACTATTGATCATTTCGGCAAGGCCGTTTTATAAATGAAAGTGACATTACGAAATAATTCAAATTTCGAATGCTACTAACATTTAAAATATGATACAATTGGCTGAGTTTGTTATCAACGAGCCATTAAATCGAATTAAAAATAAATAAAAAAACTCCATATGCTCAATGAAATGAAAGAAGAAACTTAAATCTTTATTTCTGGCAGAGAAGTTTATAAAAAAGATTGTATAATGTTATCAAAATAGGGTAAACCTATATAAAATTGTATAATATTAAAAAATTGTAAAGAAACATTGTAGAAAACAGTATAATATTGTTATATTTGATAAGGTTTGTAAAGAAATCCGTTTATAGGATCATGTTTTTATTTAAAATAAAATTAGTAAAAGCTACTTAAAAAGTAGCGAAGGAAATCCCAGGTTGTATTGGGAAATGCTTATGTTTGAATGAATGATTTATGAGATATATGGATGAATAGTGATCGTTAGTCGACTGCAAAAGGACCTTTAAACTTACATTGCACCTGTCGAAAGTCGTGCACATCCGTAAGTATATCTCATTCAAACATAAGCATTTCCCAATACAACCTGGGATTTCCTTCGCTACTTTTTAAGTAGCTTTTACTAATTTTATTTTAAATAAAAACATGATCCTATAAACGGATTTCTTTACAAACCTTATCAAATATAACAATATTATACTGTTTTCTACAATGTTTCTTTAAAATTTTTTAATATTTTACAATTTTATATAGGTTTACCCTATTTTGATAACATTATACAATCTTTTTTATAAACTTCTCTGCCAGAAATAAAGATTTAAGTTTCTTCTTTCATTTCATTGAGCATATGGAGTTTTTTTATTTATTTTTAATTCGATTTAATGGCTCGTTGATAACAAACTCAGCCAATTGTATCATATTTTAAATGTTAGTAGCATTCGAAATTTGAATTATTTCGTAATGTCACTTTCATTTATAAAACGGCCTTGCCGAAATGATCAATAGTTTAATTTTGAATTTTTTCGCTTAATTCGTCTCATTTGAAGGCATTTTGTGTTGCATAAGGATAAGCCCTATTTATGAGATATATGGATGAATAGTGATCGTTAGTCGACTGCAAAAGGACCTTTAAACTTACATTGCACCTGTCGAAAGTCGTGCACATCCGTAAGTATATCTCATTCAAACATAAGCATTTCCCAATACAACCTGGGATTTCCTTCGCTACTTTTTAAGTAGCTTTTACTAATTTTATTTTAAATAAAAACATGATCCTATAAACGGATTTCTTTACAAACCTTATCAAATATATATATATATATATATATATATATATATATATATATATATATATATATATATATATATATATATATATATATATATATATATATATATATATATATATATATATATATATATATATATATATATATATATATATATATATATATATATATATATATATATATATATATATATATATATATATATATATATATATATATATATATATATATATATATATATATATATATATATATATATATATATATATATATATATATATATATATATATATTAATATTTGATTGTAAATGTGTAAATTATTATTTTTCAAATTGAAATTATGTTAATCACTAAATAAATGAAATGATAAAATAATGAAAGGGCACTTATCTGGTCTGTGGTGACCAGGAGTGACTCCACGCCTTCTTCTTCTCCTCACTCAGTGTTTGCTGGTGCTTCCTGCTGTGGCACTAGAACCCGATCAAAATGGCAGTCTTTCACAGCGGCACACAACAATGCGAGACGAGAATGAATGCTGGAAAATAATAGGCGATTAGTGTTTCTTAAATATTAATGATTGTTATAAAATGTATATCAATATTTCGGCTCAGCCGTCGTCAAGATACGTCACATATCTTGACGACGGCTGAGCCGAAATATTGATATACATTTTATAACAATCATTAATATTTAAGAAACACTAATCGCCTATTATTTTCTCCAGCATTCATTCTCGTCTCGCATTGTTGTGTGCCGCTGTGAAAGACTGCCATTTTGATCGGGTTCTAGTGCCACAGCAGGAAGCACCAGCAAACACTGAGTGAGGAGAAGAAGAATGCGTGGAGTCACTCCTGGTCACCACAGACCAGATAAGTGCCCTTTCATTATTTTATCATTTCATTTATTTAGTGATTAACATAATTTCAATTTGAAAAATAATAATATATATATATATATATATATATATATATATATATATATATATATATATATATATATATATATATATATATATATATATATATATATATATATATATATATATATATATATATATATATATATATATATATATATTTATATATATATATATATATATATATATATATATATATATATATATATATATATATATATATATATATATATATATATATATATATATATATATATATATATATATATATATATATATATATATATATATATATATATATATATATATATATATATATATATATATATATATATATATATATATATATATATATATATATATATATATATATATATATATATATATATATATATATATATATATATATATATATATATATATATATATATATATATATATATATATATATATATATATATAGAAATATTTGATAGTTTTGTGTATATATTCTTTTTAGAATTGATCAATAAGATGATTATAAAGTAAATAATTATAAAAGCCACTTACATCGTGACGAAGGATTCCCTTGATCGGATTCGGGAATGCTTTAGGTGTTAACGAGAATGATGAATGCCTCTCACTTGCGGAAAGAGGAGTAGGTTTAAGTTGGGCCCATTTTTCAACTAGTAAACGCTCACCCTTCATCCAATTATCTCAAAAATTAAGCTACAATCCTTCTTTATACGTAAACTCACTCAATTTCCTATTATTTCAGGGGAAATAACAAGACAAGACGAGCTACTTGACAGATGGAAGAATTTAAAATTTCGAATTTCGTTTTTTTATTTTCTAAAGGTGCGATATAAAGAAGCTGCGATCAATATTCAGCTGAAAACTTAAAACTAAATTCGTGACATGCCCTCATATCAATGAAAGGAAGCAGTCAGCTCTTTCCTATTAGTTGGAAAGATTCAAATCCAAAAATCTTTCCAACTAATAGGAAAGAGCTGACTGCTTCCTTTCATTGATATGAGGGCATGTCACGCTTTTAGTTTTAAGTTTTCAGCTGAATATTGATCGCAGCTTCTTTATATCGCACCTTTAGAAAATAAAAAAACGAAATTCGAAATTTTAAATTCTTCCATCTGTCAAGTAGCTCGTCTTGTCTTGTTATTTCCCCTGAAATAATAGGAAATTGAGTGAGTTTACGTATAAAGAAGGATTGTAGCTTAATTTTTGAGATAATTGGATGAAGGGTGAGCGTTTACTAGTTGAAAAATGGGCCCAACTTAAACCTACTCCTCTTTCCGCAAGTGAGAGGCATTCATCATTCTCGTTAACACCTAAAGCATTCCCGAATCCGATCAAGGGAATCCTTCGTCACGATGTAAGTGGCTTTTATAATTATTTACTTTATAATCATCTTATTGATCAATTCTAAAAAGAATATATACACAAAACTATCAAATATTTCAAAATATTGAATTTTTACATATTTTATGTTTCGTTCATTGTAAATAATCCATTTAGGTTAAAGGTAATCTTTCCAACTAATAGGAAAGAGCTGACTGCTTCCTTTCATTGATATGAGGGCATGTCACGCTTTTAGTTTTAAGTTTTCAGCTGAATATTGATCGCAGCTTCTTTATATCGCACCTTTAGAAAATAAAAAAACGAAATTCGAAATTTTAAATTCTTCCATCTGTCAAGTAGCTCGTCTTGTCTTGTTATTTCCCCTGAAATAATAAGAAATTGAGTGAGTTTACGTATAAAGAAGGATTGTATCTTAATTTTTGAGATAATTGGATGAAGGGTGAGCGTTTACTAGTTGAAAAATGGGCCCAACTTAAACCTACTCCTCTTTCCGCAAGTGAGAGGCATTCATCATTCTCGTTAACACCTAAAGCATTCCCGAATCCGATCAAGGGAATCCTTCGTCACGATGTAAGTGGCTTTTATAATTATTTACTTTATAATCATCTTATTGATCAATTCTAAAAAGAATATATACACAAAACTATCAAATATTTCAAAATATTGAATTTTTACATATTTTATGTTTCGTTCATTGTAAATAATCCATTTAGGTTAAAGGTAATCTTTCCAACTAATAGGAAAGAGCTGACTGCTTCCTTTCATTGATATGAGGGCATGTCACGCTTTTAGTTTTAAGTTTTCAGCTGAATATTGATCGCAGCTTCTTTATATCGCACCTTTAGAAAATAAAAAAACGAAATTCGAAATTTTAAATTCTTCCATCTGTCAAGTAGCTCGTCTTGTCTTGTTATTTCCCCTGAAATAATAGGAAATTGAGTGAGTTTACGTATAAAGAAGGATTGTAGCTTAATTTTTGAGATAATTGGATGAAGGGTGAGCGTTTACTAGTTGAAAAATGGGCCCAACTTAAACCTACTCCTCTTTCCGCAAGTGAGAGGCATTCATCATTCTCGTTAACACCTAAAGCATTCCCGAATCCGATCAAGGGAATCCTTCGTCACGATGTAAGTGGCTTTTATAATTATTTACTTTATAATCATCTTATTGATCAATTCTAAAAAATATATATATATATATATATATATATATATATATATATATATATATATATATATATATATATATATATATATATATATATATATATATATATATATATATATATATATATATATATATATATATATATATATATATATATATATATATATATATATATATATATATATATATATATATATATATATATATATATATATATATATATATATATATATATATATATATATATATATATATATATATATCACTAAGCGTAAGATGAGATTGGCTGTCAATCTGCCACATATATAAACTGCTTTGGGGGTTCGCTGATAATCCGACCATCCTTACAAGAATCGGTCTGTTTGTACCCGCCAATTACTACCGTGCTAGGACTCACGTATTGTTCGCGTTACCGCGAGCTAGAACTAATATCGTTCAACACTGCTTCACGGTGCGGACGCTTCGTACCCTAAATGCACTATGTTTGACTGAGCCAGAATTGGATATTTGGACGGTGAACTTAGCACAACTGGGAAGTACGGTAATGGCATTACTTAGCAATCAAGTAATTAGATAAATATGTAGTATGTAGTATTAAAATTGTTAAAAAGTAGTAACTAGTATAATAAGAAAGGTTAGATAAACATTAGATATATGTAAGTATAATCGTTTAATATTACGCTCTAACGTATTTCTCTGTCTTGTTTGCTATAGTCTAGAATAATAATCTATATAATAGAATAATAATGATAGTAATAGTAATGGAGTAAAGTAATAATAATATGTATTATTAAAAGTAGAATTATAATAATAGTCTATAGTAGAATAATAGTTATAATCTAGAATAATAGCTAATTTTTTTTAAACTATTTGAAATCAAGGTAAGGTTCATTATGTTTTGGGAAATAAATAAATGAATATATAAATATTCTCAGATTAAGCTTAAATGTTGTATGCTGGCATCATTTGGTCGTGGCAAGAGTTGAAAAGATAGGAGGCGCACTAGTTATAAATCATGGGGGCGCACTAATAATATCATCTTCAAAATATTGGACTTAAAGACTCGAAACTCGGTATACAAGTGCCTTTTTGGGCCGAAAGCACATTGTCGAACATTGGTTTGTCGAATTTGGGAGCTAATTGACTCTTGCTGAGTTGGCCACGAAGACCTATTTGTTCAGGGTCGGTCACACTCACGGGTCAACACCCATACGGCGGCCTCCACGTATGAAGCGAGAACCCGGGTAGGACTCTGGCCTTATGGCTAGTTTCCCCTGGGAATCAAACTTCTGGCGCTCCTGGACAGTCTGCGCACCGTGCGGCGTAAGCCAATCGACTGTGAACTCTGACTAACAGTCGGGGGAGTCTGGAAGCAGTACTGTTTTCTATAGAGCGGGGGTGGTTGTGAACCTTACGGCGACTGCTCTTGAAACGACCATCAGCTACCCGATCCTGGGTGAAAGAACAGCCGGGCAAAGGACGCTGTGGTCCGCGATAGATTCGGTATACACCGTTTTACCGCTTCGTAAGGGAGAGGACCGCGCAAGCGCCCTCGAACTTGTAACCAATCGAGAGACCGGAGTAATCTGGTCACAATTGGAAGTAAGGGCGTGAGTGTCTGTCTGCCAGGTAACATTCCTGGCTATCTCGCGGTTAAGGCGTTGGCCTCTTACGGGCTTGTGACGTAGATAGATGGTGGACTGTATCGTCCCCAAGTCTTCTACGCTCACTCCAGGGAGATAGAACGACTAATCGTTGAAACTTCCTGAGGTGACGGGCTCGCCCGCTGTAGTCGACCACCCAAGTTGTTTCCTATAAAGCGGGGGTGGCTGCTGACCTTACGGCGCTGCTCTTGAAACGACCATCGGCTACCCGATTCCGGGCAAAGGATGCCGTGGTCCGCGATAGATTCGAGTCTCACCAGTCGAGAGACCGGAATAATCTGATCGCAACTGGAAGCAAGGGCGTGAGTGTATGCCCGCTGAATAACATTTCTAGCTATCTCGCTAATAAGGCGTTGGCCTCTTACGGGCATGTGGCGGAGCTTGACGGTAAATTCTTTTGTCCTAAGTCTTCTGCGCTCACTTCACGGGAGATGTCGTTAAAATTTCCTGAGGTGACGGGTTCGCCCGTTGTAGTTGACAACTCTACTCACTTGTCGAATATTGGTTGGATTATCTCATATACAAGCGACACAAATAATATTTAAAGTCCGCCATATTTTAATAAATAGGAAGGTCCTTAACAGCGCAGACGCTTGCGATGCGTGATTTGATTTTTAAATTGAACGAGATAACGCTCGTTAGAAATTTTAATTGCTGTTACGTTGCGTCGCATATATTGGAATATTTGTCAACTGCTCATCGACTTTATATATGAAATAGATACTCAGATAAAACAAGTCTTTAGCTACTTTCCGGAAAAGCCTTAGGGTGACAGAACCGATTTTTTATATTTTTCCGTCCTCCTTTTTCTTCTAATTAATTCCCAGCGTAAACATCATCCCAGGACAATTCAGTTAAATTCCAACATTTTACTAGGCGGTAGAAAATCACGGCTTTTATTAGGAATGGCAAACGAAAGGAGAAATCACTTCTCCGAAAGGAAGATTGGGCATGGCTATTATTTTCATCCAATCTGTCTCTTTAAATATTTATTTAGTTAAAGCGTTGCGAAAGCGCATTTTTCTTGCAGATAAAGACGGATATTTGCTTCATGTTTGGCCTTAGAAAATATGACCATATCACAAATTATCGAAGCAGGCTGCAGCGGCTTGCTACAAGGGAGACGAGACAGGTTAGAACTCTGCCTGTTATATAGAACCCTCGCGGATGACGTGGCGCTTATCTCGCCGATAGGTTCATCGCTCTATCGGTGCAAGGCCGTCCCATGAGATTAGATGGCAATAACCTGTAATCCATTCCTGGTCATATCACCGTTTTTTTTCGTACTCTTTATCCGTAGAAGCTGCTCGGCTCCGGAATGCTTTACCGAATAATGCTAGAACAGCCCCCAGCATCTCCTTGTTCACGGCCAGGCTCAAGGAGCATATAATCCTAAAACCATAAATTAACCAACCCTCCTCCTCCCCCTCCTTTTCGTTTCCCTTTCCTCACTTCATCCCCTTCCTTTCCTCTGCGTATTTATTTAATTTTAGTAATTTGTTTAATTTTTTTTGGTAATAAGATTGGACTTAGAGTATTGCCAATATATCCATAGGAAAAATATTTGGAGGGCTTCACTTTTATACAGCCTCACCAATCACTGAACAGCTCCACTTTCTGTAATAGCAGGGAAAGCTGTTTGAGTCACCTGGTGATGATGGTCAGATCGTCGGCAAAAGCGAGGCAAGAGGAGAAACAGGGTCAGGCTTTCGAACTGGACATTGAAAGTGATAAGCTATAATATAAGATATTTAAAAATTAAAACAGCAAAAAAATCTGTTCAGTAGTTCTTAGGTCACAAAAGATCAAACAGACAGGCAGGCCAAGAAAAAAATAGCATTTTGGCTTCTATATCTCATTAATGACATCTTCCAAGTTTTTTTTTCACGGCCCATTTAAGTTCTTATTATTTATTTATTATTTCACACACATTTATACAGTCGGCTGTAAAGATTTAGAATCTTATTTATTTATTTATAAATAAATAAGATTGATATTTAAATATTTCACACACATTACGGTTTAAAATTTACGTTGTTATAGTGATGCACGTCAAAGGTAGACATACATTTTATGTATTTTAATTCGGTGTATATTATTTTCTAATTTTCTTCTGTTTATTTAGTTGCTATATATAACGTAATGAAAAATTATTATATATTGCTAATGTACATTTATATAAAATATTGTAAATATTACCATATTTTTAATAATATAATTAACATATTATAAATCAGTAAATTTTGAATAATTTTACGTGTACATAATAATGATGAATATAAAAAGAATATATAAGATTGAATGTGTATATAATAATGTGGGATATAATAAGGATGAATACTTCGATACACATGTCATTATTGTATATGGTTATTTGGTTATCCCTGGCTTGTTCCGGAATCTGTCAATCTTCTTTATATTACTTTAGGAACTATGAGATTAAGGAGACTTCGCATTGACCGCTAATGTAACGTAATTAATTGACTGTTTTTTTGCAAATAAATAAAATTTCCACGTGTGTGTAGTGACACGATGACACCATGTAACATTATATAAATCAACACACATTTCTAATTCCAAGAGGCAGTTGACGTAATTTAATAGGTAAAACTGTCGAATTGCCTGATGTTCATGTTTTTAAACGAGTCTTTCATACGTATAGCAATTTATCATGTATAGAAGAAAGTGTCTTTCACGATCGCAGAAACAATTCACACGAAAATTACTCCACCAATAGCAGTTCTACCGATATATAAGCACGTACAATTAGCATCATTATTTACTTTCACCTAACGTTATCACTGGTAAGCCATTTATTATATAAACTTCTTTATGGGATAAATATTAAACACTAGCTTACCCGTGCCCACTTCGTTGGGCGGTAAAACTTTTTAACTGTGATGAAATTATGAGTGTGGTTTGGTTAGTACTGAGTGCTATGATTTATTTCCTGACTGCCAAAAGAAGGGTTATATTATTACTGCATATGTATGTATGTATTTGCATGCCAATTTGACTATAATACCGTTATTTGTGAGTGTCTTCTTGTGAGTGTCTTATTTGTGAGCGTATTATCTCTTTAACTATTTATGCAGTAAAAGGGAAATTATATGCAGTAAAAGGGAAAAATCTTTTGTTTTAAACACTTGAGACGATAAATTTACTTATTTTGATAAGACTTCATAATTGTTGATAATATGACCAATAAACATGACCTAACGATTTGAATTATTTTTTTAATATAAAATACTACTTTTTGTGACCTTAATATAAAAGTTAGACATATGCTGTCGCTGACCTTTTTGTAGGCATTATTAAGCTCTACAACTTTTCTCTAGAACTTAATCATATATCTCTCATTGTTAAGGCAGCGTTAGTTAGAAACGTTTTCGTTCGACCGCTTATTCTCCGACTTACTTTGCAAAACCGACTACCACGAAAAAGCGTTTTCATTTTTCGGATTAATGTATAGCCTATGACACTCCAAAATAACGTGGCTTTCTATTGGTAAAAGAATTTTGAAAATCGGTTTAATAGATCCAGAGATTACTTCCTACAGCGTCACAAACTTTACCTATTTATAATATTAGTATAGATTATGTTTATCTTACCGCATGTACTACGCCGAGGACACAACACGTGACAAAGTTGGACTCTGATCATCGATAACTCACGACATCAGAGAAAATCCTACATGTGTATGAAATCTATACTATTAATTAATGCTTCAGATGATAGTCTATTTAACATAATTTATGTCGACGGTTAGTACAGGGCCGAGTATAATTACCACCCGCCATGATGAGAAGAATACTCGAGGAGGAGGGGGAGGGGTTAACGTTGAGGGTGCAGGAAGAGAGGAGTAGGAGTGAAATGGGCGTTGAAGGATGAGCAGAGGTGGGGAAACGTTATGAAAACTGAAGCAACACCAACTCCTCTAATTAGCTATCACCCTCGAGCCGGCTTCTGCAGGAATGCATTAATTGCTACCTTAGAAATATGTTCCTCGTTAATAAATACTCGGGAAGGGATGCCTTCGGTTGCCTTTTTTAAACTTTTATTCAAGAGCTTGTAATACAAGACACAACGAACGGAAGTTTTCTCCTCAGAAATTTCATAGGCTTCCCGGACTTTAAAACATCTCTCGAAAGAATTTGATCTGTACTAATATTATAAAGAAGTAATGTTTGTAAGTTTGTATGTTTGTAAGATTCTATGTAGGGGGTAATGCAAAATTAGTCATCCGATTTTAAAAATTCTTACACTAATGGAAAGCTCAATTTTTGACGAGAGCTATAACCTAAATTTTATTGCGATAAATATTGGTTTTCAATAAGAAATTACAATATCAAGTCGGAGAAATATGAGCTGGTGAGTTGCTTTATCGGCGTGCGCTGACAAAACGGTTTGATGTGAATAAAGTATATGTCAAAAACATCGGATTTAAAAATACGCGGCAGCATATATCTAACATTTATATTTAAGCTACAATAACTGCTTTTATATAAAAAAATAAATAATAAGAAACAGTGTTTGTTGGAGACATCAGCAATAAAATAAGAATTTTTGGCAAAATACATTATATTTCATAGTAACAGGTGTTAAATAGAGAGAATATCAGCCATGTGCTGCAAGTTTTTGCTATCAGCCATGTGCTGCTAATTATTTTTTTTACTTTTTTGTGACATAAACGCAGCTATTGTAGCTTAAATATAAAAGTTAGATATATGCTGTCGTTGACTTTTTTATATATCTTGTTTTTCATATATTGTTTTTACATATATCAAACCGCTTCATAATCCCATGCGGATAAAGCAACTCACCAGCTCATGTTTCTGTGACGATTTATAAATATCCTGATTTCTTATTAAAAATCTAAATTTATCAAAATAAAATAGAGCCACACTCGTCGATAATTAAGCTTTTTATTAAGAAAAGAATTTTTGAAATTGGATAGCTAGTTTCTGAGATTACCCCTTACATATAAACTTACAATCCTACTAACATTACTTTTTATAATATTAGTATAGATGACATTGTTTGTAAATCTCCACGATATATTTGTACAGATTATTATTGAGGGTTGTCGATTACAACGAGCGAAGCCCTCATCCCTGGGAGTTATAACGACATCGAGCCATTCTGCCTCCCATGTAGTGCTGTTGAGTGAAAGTTAAAGACTTAGTGGACAGCGCAAGCTATAGTCAAACTAAGCCAGCAGCCCTTAAGAATCAAACACCTTACCGAGAAGAACTGGAAAGAGTACCCTGCAGGCAAAGCTTGCTCCCTAACTACAACATTTGGACGGATATCTCCATCCTATAGTCTGGTCACTGATTCGAGGTCGCTTACTCAGCTTCTACCTGACGTTAGCGGTAATTTAGTTTGAATTTATTGCGGACCGAGGCACGCTTTGCCTGTCATTATCACGCGGAATCGGAGTGCCAACTATTCGTTTCTAAAGATAGATGACATCAGGTTGACAAGTACGTACGTTTCCAGACTTCTCCGGCTCTTTGCCGGAGTACACAGTCGATTGGCTAACATCGCACTGTGCGCAAATAGCCCAGCTCCGCCCGAATCGTTCCCTTGGATAGGAAACTCCGATCCCAACTGTATACGACTGTAGGTAACAGCCGCAAGCAGATGGCGGCCCTTTCATATTAATCCCTCTTCGAAAAGGCTACCGGGTAGGATCTGAACCGTGAGTTAGGCCGACCTTAGAAAGTATAGGCAGGCTATCAGTTTCAAGCTGCACGGAACCGAAAAGACCCGCAGTGATAAGCAATGTTAACATTTCGCATATTTTATGACTGGTTCAGGGTAAACAAGATTTTTAACATGACTTAAAAAATGCTACTAAATTTTTCCATATGCTATACAAAAACTATGTACAGGAAATTAATGTGAAGACTACTAATTTCTAAAGAGTTGCTACCTAAGTCTTAAGTATTTCAATATATTACAACAGTCGTTGAAAAATATACAAAATAATAGCAGATTTAAAAATAGGGTTAAAAAACTATTAATTAAACTAAGTCTTAAATAGTATGGCTATAGTGAGTAGGAATATATTTAATAAGTGAAAAGACTACTATTTAAAACTATTTAATTGATCTGTTTTAAAACATATTTTATGTAAATAGCTGTAGTTATAAAATTTTATTTATATAGTTATATACTGCTGTTGTAGTTACAAAATTTACTAATAAATATAAGTCCATATAGTTAAACTAGGAAGAGATTTAACTAATGTGAGAAACCTATTATGTAATATTTCATTATTTTCCGGGTTTATTTATTAACACTTTAATTAAGTTTTATATTTCTATATATAATATGTATTGATTTTAAGTAATTCCAATGTACTACAAAATGTACGAATGGAGGTTTATACTAAGCAGTATAACCGGCTAATTGAAGTGTGACTACGGTTTTGATATTATTATATTCAATCTATTCCGTTTCTCGCAGGTGCCTAAATTGATGTCTGAAAACGCGCTAAAACGATGCTTTATTTTGAACTGACGTTTTGGTATTCCCTTTCATTGGTCCTGACTGGAGCGTGCTTATGTAGAGGCTACCAGGCTTTTAAATTGACATTAAGCACAGTCTAGACCCTTTTTAATATTCTATTTCTACAAGGGTCATGGCGGATGTGTCTTGTTCAAGGTCTTAAACAAGAACGGTCTAAATCGAGCAGTTTGTGTCTGACGGCCGTGTAGCTTTTGTTTCTCTCGTGAATTCGAAGATTTTTTTTTGCGATTTTAAAGATGTTTGCTCAGCATTGGCTTCTAAATCGCGATGAGCGTCGATTATCTTAAGTAATCTTTATTCTACCCTGAAAATCCTTTGTCAGTATCTTTTGTAGAATAAGATAAATAACCTTGCATATTTTATAGCCTTGTATATTTTATGATAAAAAGCCTTGTATATTTGTATTTTTTTAAATAAACGAGAACGTCGCGGCAATCAGCGTGCGGTGACGAAACGACGGCGGGCGGGCGAGCAAGTGACCGAGCTGTCAAGATTAAGACCCCGCTTTGGAACGGCCATAGACAAAACGGATTTAAAAAAAATGTAAGGCCGGTTCTTAATTTTGATGAAACGGAATACCAACAAAATAACGAAGATGCTTAACTTCGTAATTTTTAGCACCAGCATAGTTTAAGCCTGCAAGAAACGGAATAAGCGCCAATATAAACCCAACTTAAAGCAGATGCGAAGTCGGTGGTATAATTGTGGCTTCGAAGTTGCTCGACGCGAAGTGCATCGTTTCGCACGGCACTTTAGAGAGGGAGTCGGCCAGAGTGCGAAAGGGTTCGAAAAAGTAAGTGTGCGTGAGAGATAGAGAGAGATGGAGGCAGGGTGAAAAAACGAGATGCAAACTTCCCTTTCCTTGATGACTTTCGTCGAACGCATTTCTGCAGCGTGAATTACCCTCTTCTTACCCCAGCGTCTAGTATTGTCCTCACCTCCCCCCCACCCTCTACACTTTTACCGCAATCCGCCAACTTTGCGGGCAATTACCGCCTTGTTTCAGACAGCGGACCCGGATTCATTATGCAGATGCGAGAAACTGACGGAAAAGAAGCGCCCCAACAAAGAATTATGCATATTTCATTTAGCGCCAGGCAAAAACATTTCATAAGCCCTGGCCGCAGAGATTACATTGCCAAATCTAGGCTAGTACACGATATACGGCTGGTGCGACCTTTCGTGACTGAACGAAAGAGAAGGAAGGATATTCCTGTATATTTACAATAATATATGCTTTGTAAGAGAAAGCGCGCACGGTGAATGTGGTCACGGTGACTGTTTCGTCACTGTTATCAAGCCCATAGGTATGTTGTAAATGCGCGCATGGTACGACGTGACAAATAGAGCTGTCGACTACAGCGGGCGATCCCGTCACCTCAGAATGTTTTAACGCATTTTGATCGTTCTCTCTCCCGTGAGATGAACGCAGAAGACTTAGAACAAAACAGTCCACCGTCAAGTTCCGCCAAATGCCCGTAATAAGCCAACGGCTTACCGCGAGATATGTTACCTAGCGGGCCGACACTCTGGTTACGAGTTTGAGGTCGCTTGTGCGGTCCTCTCCCTTACATAGCGGTGAAACGGTGTCTACTGAATATATCGTGGACCATCGCATCCTTTGCCCGGCTGTTCACCCGAAATCGGGTAGCCGATGGTCGTTTCAAGGCCAGTCGCCGTAAGGTCAACAACTACCCCCGCTCTATAGGAGACAGTACTGTTTCCAGACTCCCCCGACTGTTAGTCAGAATGCACAAACGATTGGCATACGCCGTACGGTGCGCAGACCGTCCTGGAGCGCCAGAAGATTGACTCCTGGGGGAAACTAGCCCTCAGGCCAGAGTCCTACCCGGGCTCGCACTTCAAGCGTGGAGGCCGCGGATGGATGTTGACCCGTGAGTGTGACCGACCCTGAACAAATGGGTCTTCGTGGCCAACTCAGCAAGGGCCCATTAGCTCCTGTGACGAGACAGTGTCAAAAACTTTTTTGTCGCCGTGACAAGTTACCCGTGCGCGCTATCCCTAAGCGTATGCTGGAGCAACACGGGAATCGGCACGCGGCGGTTCTGTCTGGCCTTTGCGCTTGTACCCGCTCAACATATTGGCCAATGCTTTGGCCACTGCCTATTTGGAGATGTCGACTACAAAGGGCGAACCCGTCACCTCAGAAAGTTTTAACGATAGTAATCCTACTGTCTCTCGTGAGGTGAGCGTAGAAGACTTTTAGACGATACAAATCTACCGTCCATCAAAGTCACTAACCCGC
Organism: Micropterix aruncella; assembly: GCA_944548615.1. Taxonomy (NCBI): domain Eukaryota; kingdom Metazoa; phylum Arthropoda; class Insecta; order Lepidoptera; family Micropterigidae; genus Micropterix; species Micropterix aruncella. The sequence goes on along the minus strand of OX155964.1, from coordinate 26,172,902 downwards.
TAGAGTCCAACGCCTGGCAACCAGTTTTGGCAGGATATCTCTTTGTCTGGAATTAACCTTCAGGATGCCTCCGTCCTCCCTACTAGTTACGGGACCAAAGTCGCTTGCACTGCATCTACCTGTTGTATTACAGCGGTAATTTAATTTGAATTTATCGCGGACCTGGGCGTCCATTGCCCGTAGTGCCATACGGGATCGGATGGTTTATATGCCGATTTAGGAGCGGCATGACAACAGGTCAACTGAATATACTGGGATTTGTAGTTTGGACTGTGTAATGTGTCTCATGACTTCAATGCAGCTCTGCTTACTGACGTATGTAATATGCAAAGTCAGCTGTCCAGTATGGTGTGCTCAGTGACCTTGCATCATAATTAGGGATGTAAAGATTCTAATATGCGATAATTAGCTTTAATTGATAATTCATACTTTTATTGTATATTCTGAATGAATAAATTGAATACTGAATACTGAATACTGAATTCCGATTCCGATACCGATAGAGCAAGAGGTCTACCTCAGATGCACGCTCTTTATCTCGTAGTCTTGTTTATCGCCACCCGCGCCGCCTTCAGCTGAATGCTGACCTAGGTATTTCGAGGTGCTAGCACGCATTACTATTTTCATGATATCTATATAAATATACCACTTATAAACATGTTATAAGATGCTTTCATGGTAAAAACATGTTATTACATCTCGTTGTGAGCCGTAATGAATGTGCGGTGTAGTTACTATGCCCGTGATATTGTAACTTCACCATTACGCGTCATGTTGATACATATGTACGTACGGACCACAGTATATGGTATATACGTAATACCTTTTAAAACATGCGTATTTCCGTGTATTATAGGGTTATATTTTTCTCAGTGTAGATCGGTTTCCCCTGAAGGAACGCCTCCCAGCACTACTGGGCGGTTTGCGCATCGTGCCGCGTCAGCCAATCGGTTTTGCATTCTGACTAATTACTAAAGGAGTGTGGAGACTATTAAAATATACTGGCTCCTAAGCAGTGGGGGTGGATGTTGTCCTGTCGTCAACCACTATTGACATGAATAACTAACTAGCTGATCCTGAATTCAGAGCCGAGCAAAAGATGCCAATGGTCCGCGATAGATTCAAACTGAATCTCTGCTCAATATACTGGAAGTAGAGGTAACGCATGCGATTTCGGACCCGTAACCAGTCGGAAGGTTGGAGGTATTCTGATGGTTAATTCCAGATTGAGATATCCTTCCAAAACTGGTAGTCAGGGGCGAGGCTGCCAGCTATTGCCTTTCCCGGTACTTTTCCGTAAGGCGTTGGCCTCTGACGGGCATCTTAGCTTAGCTAGACGATAGATTTGTATTGTATCTAAATCATCTACGCTCGCCTCTTGGGAGATAGAACGATCACTATCATTAAAACTTTCTGAGGTGACGGGTTCGGCCGTTGTAGTTGACAACCTAAGTTGTACTAATCTTTTATTGTCATTTGCTATGTTAAAGTCATTTTTTTTATTTTAGAAAAAAAAAAGTATGTCATTCTTTGCTGAGTTGATTAACTGATTTGGAATTGATTTGATGTAATTCATCTTTCATAAACAAATGTTGATAATATGGAAGATAAATAAATAATTAAATTACATGGTCTATCATCTCACCACAAGGAAGCGCTGTGCATGTATTGTAGTATTATATAATGCGAATATCTCGAAGTTTCCACGAAGCATCGTTTAACCGGCTAATGGAAGTACGGCGCGACAGAAGTTTGCCAACATTATATCCAATAACCTATTGTATATGTGTTACCAACTTAACGCAGACGCCAAGAGCGGGCATAATTGTCGCTTGAAAGAATACTTAACGTGAAGTTGCATCATTTCCAGGAGCGGAGTCCGTCAGAGTGCGAAAGAGTCCGAAAGGGAAGGAGAGAGAGATAGAGAGGGCAAGGTGGGGTGAAAAAACCAGACGCAAACTTCCTCTGCCTTGATGAATTTCGTCGAACGCCTCTCTCCGGCGCGAATCACCCCCATCCCTTGCATTGCCTACCCCGTTTCCACCCCCAAGCCGCCAACTTTGCGGGCAATTACCGCCTTGTTCCAGACAGCGGACCCGGATTCATTATGCAGATGCAAGAAACCGACGGAAAAGAAGTGCGCCGACAAAGAATGATGCATATTTCATCCAGTGCCAAGCAAAAACACGCCATAAGACCTTGCCCCTAAGATTAAATTACGAACGCTAAGCAGGTATATTTCAACTTTTGTACTTTGTTATCCGCTCCTGCCTTTATTGACAATGGTTATTGTGACAGTTGTGCGGTGACGACTGCAACGAGAAAACCCGTCACCCCAGACTGGTTTAATGATATGTGATCGTTAGAACGTACGGAATTTTCGAATTGCCCGCTCTATAGGAAACAAAGCCGAAACCCCGGTTATCAGATGGAATGCACAATCGATTGGCTGACGCCGCACGGCGCTCAAACCGTCCAGGAGGGCCTGATGGGTGATTACAGGGGAACTGGACCGCAGGCACAGTGTTTTCCCGGGCTCGCACTTTTACTGGGAGGCTACCGGATGAGTGCTGACCTGTGAGTTGGGCCGACCCTAACACATGGGTCATAATGGCACAATTGCACGGGCATATTTGCTCCCGTGACAGTTGGGCGGTGTCGACTACAACGAGAGAACCCGTCACCTCGGGATGGTATAACGTTATGTGATCGGTCTTTCAGTCGTGGGATGAGCGTTGAAGATTTTTGAAGGCACAAACCAACCATCCAGTAAAGCCACTAACCCGCCAGAGTCCAACGCCTTACGGCGAGGCACTTGAAAGGTAACCAGTGTGGTTACCTCGCCCCCTGACTACCAGTTTAGAAGGATATATCCATCTGTAATCAGGATACCTCCTGCCTCCTCACTGGCTACAGGATCGAGTTTTCTTGCGCAGTCCTCTCCCTTATGAAGCGGTAATACGGTGTCTACCGAATCTATCGCGGACCACGACATCACTTTCCCGGCTTATTCACCCAGGATCGGGTTAATTATGATATTACAACCCTCATATCACGTTAAATTTCAACATTATCATCTATTGTGATATCACATAACCTTAGAGTTTCTCAGAAAACCGTGTAACACAACGCACGATGCTAACCCAGAACCCATACATGATTATGGCGGCACCTCTTCGACATCAAATATTCTTCCTTTTACTCTGACGCCTTATTTGAATATTATAATTTAACCAAAACATCCACATCTCGCCATGGTATGTAGGGTAGGTAAACAATAAACGCCGCTGTAAGATAAATTCGTCCATTGAAAGTGTAAAATCTGCCAGTAAACGACTTTGCATTTTACCTCTCCCTTTACGAATGACGTCATTAGCATTTCAAATCGACCATTTTATCCTGACAGTCTATAAGGAGTTAGAAGAGAAGAGAAATGCTGACTATATCCTATATTTTTAATCTGATTCGAGGTAAAACTGATAACCCTAGCTTACTAGCTAAGATGGATCTTTTTGTGCCTAACAACACTAGCCAACAAAATTAAACCTTTTTTACTGTAACATTGAAACGGTGAATTTTTTTTTACTGTAACGGTGAAATTTTATATTTTCAAGTGAGCTGAACACGGAAATGATAATGAAATTGCAAATCTAGCTCTTGTTTTTCAGTTACAGAAGCTTTTCGTAATGCATATGCATGTATTTACCTTGTATGTACTTCTACCTCGAAGGGAGGTCACTGATGGAGTAATCGCTTTGCCTGCCTTTTGTAATTCTTTGCTGGTGATTTCCTGATGAGCTTTCAGAAACATTCCTCCGATTCACTCCACTTTCCCTGCTATATTTCTTCCATGTTCGATATTTCTTAGTGGAAGAGTTCGCCATGTTCGTCGCTAACAGCACCACAGTTTTTGGGGAAGAAGTCCAAGTGTAAATGTAAAAAGTGTAACTATAAAGACATGTTACACCCTATATAAAATCGAAGACTACCGCGTTTGTTTGACATTATAAATAGGATATAAACGATTTTACCTCGTGAAATGTGTAGCACCAGACGTTTCGGTGACGTTGCAGCCGCCGATGTCCAGGGTAGACTGAAAGAGCTATCAATCCGTTGTTTTGCGGTAGGCCGCATACCGCTACCGCCACTACGTAGGTTATAACGGTGGTGGGGGACCGGTTTCACCCTAGTCTATCTTAACAATGCATCTTTTTATTCTCAAGGGACAGCTCAAATGAAATGCTTATCATTACTTGATACGCACCCCCCCTCCCTTATTTCGAAAATCACAGAAAATCGAAGATTTTCACTGCAAATCGTTTTCGTGATCAGCATGGTCGATTTAGTACAGAACTACCGACTTTGTCCTTATTATATTTTTACTGTTGGCTAGCGTAATTATCTTCGTGCTCGATCGCACCATCTTTTCGCGGAGCCATTCTCGCGCACTAACCTTAGGAAGTAGAACTTGTCGGTGGGTGCTTTGTGACTTCTGACGTTAACTCGATGGCACCAAATTTGGATATTTTACCGATATCACTAATTTGTTTAAACTACAAACAATTCGTTACTTATTCGTTAGCTAGTATTTTACACGATATCCTATTTGTGAAGTTACTTGTTATTACCTTTATTATTTTAACTTTTCAATTTATAAGTACCTAATAATTTTTCGTAATAAGTGAAAAAAAAAACAAAAAAAATAATAAATAAAATAAACCCTTAGACTTAGAGGCTCTTCCTAGTCTAGGAAGAGCTTCTAAGGGTTTAAGAAAATACTTCAGTCAAACTGAAGTGTTTTCTTAACCCTTGGAGTAAATGGATATTTTCATGGATGCATCTGTCTCTTTTGCAGGATTTTCGGCGACATCGACCTTAAAGTACTATAACTACGAAACTACTACACCAATCATAAAAAGAACAACTGCACAATGATTGCATTGAAATTTCGAATATAGAATATTGAAATATCATTTTGTAAAATAATTAGATAATTATGAATAAATATGAGAACGTCAAAGAAGTGAAAAAAACGCGGAACCAGATCTGGTCGTATCATACTCAACGGATAATTGTTTCAGAACCAGATTTGGTCGTATTATACTCAAGGAGTTAAGCGGCAAAAGGTATTTTAAAATATTTGGGTCAGATAATTCGTTCTTGAGGTATTTCATAGTCACTTCAGTTTCTACGATTTGAATATCAGTCTGTTCTCGTGAAAATCTATTTTCGTTTAATAATTATAATTTTGTTTCCTAAGATTTCGATTCCCAACCGTCGCTTTTACCGCCATTTTTTTTTTGTTTGCTAAGTGGAAAAAAATGACTCATTTATGATATTCTCTTACTTGTAAATCATACTTTCACACTCGTATAATATTTGTAACCTTTGATAAAAATAACTTTAAATTTGGTTGAAAAATAACTTGAATACAAGCTAGCATCAAGTGTCAAAGAAAAAGTCTCGCGTCATAGTTACCGATGTAAGTTTTCTACTAATATGAGGCTTTCGTGGACCAATCTTGTTGATATACCTTATAACTAGGTAGCTAAAATATTTGTGTGCAAAGTGTTGAGTAACAAACTTCCCAAGTACTTAACATCCAAGCTGCTACTATCCCGAACCATAAGACTGCAGCATATGGTGGTAGCTACGCTTATGCAGCGACAGGAATGTGTAACTTTCAGGACAAGGAAAATTGTTGATAAGAAAAACAGTATAACATAGTTCGCGAGACCACAACAAATGATACATTTTAAAACATATGACCGGCTTGAGACCTGATTAAGATCGGCTATTGACTCCCTGTGAATGAAAAATTTATATTTATTTTATTACGAGAAAATTTTAGTAGTTTTTGTGTGCTTACGTGTGTGTGTGTGTATGAGAGAGGGATTTTGAGTGTGTGTATTTATGTTACTTCGACTACAATGTCCTAAACCTAATACGAAGACATCTTAAAATTAGTATCAATATTGAAGACCTCCCTCATATATACCTACCTTAAGTCGTGATATGAAATCGAAGACTATCGCGGTTTTTTAATATTATAAATGAGATAAAAACGAATTAACCAAGTGAAGTTTTGAAACACCCGACGTTTCGGCGATGTTGCAACCGCTGATGTCCAGGATAAAGTGCTACCTAGTCTACACTTTAGTATACCCTGGACAACGGCGGTTGCAACACCGCCGAAACATCGGGTGTTACAAAATTCACGCGGTAAATACTTTTTGTCATATTTATAAACTCAAGTCGTAGTTTTAAATGATTCTTGGTCTGAACCTTATACTAATGTTTTCAATAATGTGCATTACATGTAATATATCTATAGAAATAGATAAAATATAATACATGACATATATTAAAAATATACACTTTAGCGCCATCAACCGACTATATAATTTTCGCAAATGTTTTAAATCATCTTAAAAAAGTTGTCTTATTTTGAGCGTCTCATGAATGAAAACAGAAGAGGGAGAAGATAGAAAATAGATGCTACTTAATTAGTTTTGCGCTTTATTAAAATTCTAAAGAGTTTGTGCAACGTTATTAATTTGATATCGTTACTGTGTTGTGCAAAGGAATAAAATATACAAAGTATGGGAGGGAACGACACAGAAAGGAAAAGTTAAAAGTTAAACAGTGGAAATTTGAAGTAAAAAAAACTCAGACAACAATAATAGAAGTAGACAAGTAAACATATTAAAAAGATTAAAAAATACGACTGCTATTACATAATGTGAACTATTGTATTTATAATTATTTTTATTACGGTTTTATTTTTATTTTTATTTATTTTATTTTATTTTATTTTATTTGGTTAACAAACAGCGTTTATACATAACAAATACAAAATATAACAATAAAACTATGACTAATTATATGTTAACACTATCTATCTATAATGTGTACAGTACATATCTCCGTTATTATAGCAAATTTAATATTATAGAAAAAGAAAAAGAACAAAAAACAAATGGAAATGAAATTTTACATTGAGATTATATACAATATTAATTATTTTGTACCAAAGATACATTTTAAAAAACAAAAAATTGCAAAAACAAAAAATTACAAAAAAGCTATTCATGTAAACTGTTCAAGCGATTAATAGTCATTATATGAAATACGAGGGACAAAGGACTGATAGGATTTTTTAATGGTTTCCTTAAAGTGACTTTTAACTGATGAAAAAATATCAATGTACCCGAACCTATCGTTATACGTTGTCATAGCTCTGTTTATTAAGGAATGTTTCGTGTAATTAGAGTTATATCTCTTTATATAAAACAGATTCGGGTTTCGAGTAATGCGAGGAGGAGCCAGAATGGATATGTTTTCGACCAGATACGCACTGTCAAAATTGTTATTTATTACGTTGTAGAGAAACATCATATCGCAAGTTGTACGCCTATCTTCAAGACTATCGAGTTTAAAAAGAGCTAATGTATCCTTGTACGATTCAGCAGGTCTATTTTCCCTAAAGCACAAGTGCCTTAAGATTTTTTTTTGAATACGCTCGATTCGTTGCTTATACACATTGTATTGAGGGGACCAAATACAAGATGCAAATTCAAGTATACTACGGACATAGGCTTGGTATATTACTAACAAGGTGGATATCTCGGAAAAGGGCTTGCACGCCCGTAGTAGAAAACCTAGCGATTTGTATGCTCTGGTGACAATACTTTCAATGTGCTGGTCGAATTTCATTTTGGAATCGAGTAAAACCCCCAAATCTCGGACAATGTTAGTCTCCTTAATGTTATCTAAACCAATTTTATAATTGTATAATATTTTATTTCTGTTTCTCGTAAACGTGATTCGATGGCACTTCTTGACATTAAGATCGAGCTTGTTCAAAACACAGTATTCGCTAAGACGGCTCAGGTCATCCTGCAGGCGTAAACAGTCAGCCACTTTTGAGATAACAGAATAAACTTTAAGGTCATCCGCGTATAGGATAAACTGGCAAGATTTAAAACAGGAACCGATATCGTTAATATATATATTGAATAAGAGCGGTCCCAGGTGTGATCCCTGTGGAACACCCGAAGGAATCGAAATAAAGTCTGATTTAAATCCACCTACGACGACAGCCTGTTGACGATTATGAATATAAGATGTGAACCATCTTAACAGATCGCCGTGTATACCGAGTTTCTCAAGTTTAAATAATAATATAGAATGATTTACCCTGTCAAATGCTTTTGAGAAATCTGTATATATAACATCAGTTTGTATCCGATTGTTCATGTTATCCAGGATTTCGTTAGTGAATTGACTTAAGTTCGTGACTACAGATCGCTTACTCATGAAGCCGTGCTGATACGGAGAAAGCGAATTGCAAATGGCGGGATAAATCTGATCGTATATAATTTTTTCGAAAACTTTACTGAACACCGGAAGGATTGAGATGGGCCTATAATGCGATATGTTATTATTTAAGCCACTTTTATGTATTGGTACAATAAAGGCTTCTTTCCAACGAGAGGGAAATGTACCTTCATCCAGGGAACGGCGGAATAACAAGGCGAGTGGATGAGCTAATTGGCTTGCACAGTTTTTTTGAAATATTTGTGAATATACTTATCCCAGATGTACATTTCCGGAATGTACTAAATCCTATTTTTAATTTAGGTATTTTTGACATTTAGACAGTTAATATATCCTATAACACTCAGGATGACATAGCTATTCTAACAATAACAATATCCGGTCGAATATACCAGAATATATCGCGTTTTTGATAAATCTTGTAAAGGATTATAGATGATTATAGTTCCATTAATTTAATATAAAAATCGATCATACCTAGCCTATCTCCTATTTCTTAAGATTTCACTAACTGCTCTATTATATGATTTTTATATTATAACATAGGTACTATTGTATTATATCATACCTATTATGTATAATAAATATTATTATACAATTACTCAAACTTCTATTTTGCTCTATCTAAATAACCTTCTTAACTTATTTAATTATTACTTTTCTTACCCTTATATTATTATTAGCTTTATTATATTTGTTTCTACTAACAACGTGTTCATGTTATTTCTATGTTAAGTTTATTTGTTTATTTTATTTTAAATAACATGATTTAAAGACGAATGGCCATGATATTCGGTATACAGTACAATAAAACGTGCAGGAAAAACAAGTTGAACCCATAGCCGTTGGCTCATCGCATACCTAACTGAGCAAAAACGCCCGTATCAAGGGATGCTGATATATGTCTTAGCATATTGCGAGCTGACATGTATGACGTTCGGTTATATCATAATTATTGGTATAAAGTTCAAAACATTCATTCTTGCATAATACAAATAGACAAGCACAAAAAATTATACCAAAATACAAAAAAAAAAAATATGGTAGTATGAAATTATTATTAAACCCAACACGAATATATAGTAATACATAAATAAAATAAATACATATTTAAAATAAATATACATACTAATATAAAATACTAATATACACAAATTGTACACAAATAAATTAAATTGAAATATCTCTAGTCTTAAACCTCACATATACGTCTATTATATTTATAAATAAAAAAATCTAAGTATTTGGTTTTTATTAATTTGTAATGCAAACTGTAAACTAACAAATTGTAAACTATTCATAGGATAGTAAATTTGTTTTTTTTTGTATGAATGTGTTTTTAAAGTACCTACTAGTATCATGTATTTACTATCTGTAAGTTTGCTATAAAATAAAATAAATAAATAATTAAACAATATCACACACTTATAAATTGGTTCAAGCGTTTAGAAGTTGTGGTGTAATAAAAAATCAGGGTTTCTTAATTATTACCTACCGGATTAATTACGAGTACATATTTCGTAGTTTTATAATTTTCCAAAATGCTGGATTAGAATAAATTTGTATGAACCAAAAACGGTTATTAAAAAATCGCAAATATTTTGTGGAATCAAATAATTATACACTTTGTATAGTTTATTTTGCTAATTTAATATTCCAAACATTTGTCTTCGTTACCGGAACTATTCCTAACGGCCACGAAGAGGAAGAACGAAAAAGAAACTAAACTGTCAAATAACGAATATCAAGTATCAACACGCAATACGGCGGTTTATATTAAAAGAAGATGTTTTCTCCTTATATAAGAGCAAGGGGTCGCGGCACGTACCCTGACACTCGAGAGTACGAAAAGATTCAAGCAATACGACTCACTTCTAAATCGGTTCTAACGCTTAGACGTTATGGTGGAATAAAGAAACGTACATAGATGAATCCTGAACACATAACACTCCTTACAGTAGTCGTGTAAATAATATAAAAAACAGGGCTGCCGTAATAGAAAGTGAAATGTTTTTTTTTAATTTATTTTTATTAGGGTTTATTTATGAAATATTTGTGGTTTATGTATTTATTCATATAGATGTATATTTCTGGAATGTACTCAATTAGACCTTTTATTAAAATTTAACCACGATATACTTTTGTTAATATATTGACATTTGGACATTTGAAGATTTTTAGAAGACATTTGAAGAAGACATTTACTTACACGATATATTTAAGTTGTTATTAACATTTGGACATCAGGACAAGTAATTTTTGAACATTTTGACTGATTAGGTACCCTATGGCACTCGGCATGATATAACGATTAAAAAAAACCACACACTTATCAATCGCTTTAAGCGTTTAGAAGTTATGGTGGAGTAAAGAAACGGAAAACGTACATATATGAATCCTGCACACACAACAATTCTTTTGGGCAGTCGTGTAAAAAGACTTAGACATTAATAAAAGAAGAAGAAAAGAAAATTAGTATTTATAGTAGTTAAATAGTAATATCTAGTAGTAATGTTTAGTAGTAATATTCAGAGACATATAGATTATTTAGCGACATGCAAACATACCATATTTAGAGACAAATAGATTACGAAATGTATGCATTTGTCCTCTAAAGCCCGCTCTACACTAAAATCGACCAGTTAGATCGGACTCTCAGCTGATTTGAACGACCAATCAGGGACCAAAAATTCGACGACAGTTCGCGAAGGTGTCACATTCATTTTTATTGAAACGCATTTTGTATGGGAATCGTAATTCGCTAGTAAAAGTTAGCTGATACTTTTACTCACAATCAACCGATACCTACAGGTTGCATATTGAAACGAAAAAATGTTAAAAACTAACTATAGGTTCCACGAAACCTTTATTTACGAGTAAAAGTACCATATAGAAATCGGCCCTTAGTCCGCGAATCGCGCGCGACTTTGCGGCGCGACCTCACCGCGAACTCGCGATGAGCGAAAAAAAGCTCCACACTCGCAATGGTTCGCGGTAGTTTCACATTATAGTTCGCCCGTTTGAAGGAGATGGACGTCAAATTAGCTTCAATTGCGTCCCTCATGTTGTGCGCAATAGCGCACTATAATTATGAATATATTAAAAGTAAAATCAAAATTATATCATCCATTCATTATTTCATATTCAAACCAACTGAGCTTTTTTCAAGTAGGATTTTTTACTTCCCTTTTCTAATTTCTGTAACTAGATAGCAAAGGATTCCCTTTTTTTCAAAATTTCTATATGATTTTTCATCATGGCGCTAATGACGCGTCGTAATTTTTATATTTTTCCATATAATATTTACGATTTACATCTGAAAAAACGTGTTCGGTTTAGTAGTATTCAAGAAATCACAGCTAAATTTGTTTTATCCAGTTTACGGTAATTTTGTAGGAAATCTCAGTAACATATTAATTAGGAACTGACACGACTACACACCGACGCTGCCAAAAGTCAACTGAGCGGCGCGCGAGTGTGGAGACTATGCGCGTTCGCACTAAGTTCGCGCTTCGCGATCCCTTCGTCGCGGGACAGAAAACCGACAAAAATCGAGGAACAGGGCGCAAAGCCGCAAAGAATATGCGAAACGGCTCCACACTAGGCATTTGCGCACCTTTGCGACTTCGCGCGCGATTCGCGGACTAAGTGTAGAGCGGCCATAACACTTACTTACCGTCTGTGGTGGGTCGAGAAACACACTTGACCCAATAGGATAACATACATATTACTCACCGTCTTCAATGTGGACTTCCCTCGAGACGATTGCTCCAAGATGGTTTGAAGCTTTGCATCGGTAAGCAGTGGAAAATTTTCCATCTTGACTGGATTCGAGTTTACCATGACGATTGTAGTTGGAGCGCTGTCTGCTTGAATCTTCGATGACCAACGTTCCGTCACTTTGAACGTACCTAAAAATATAGTATAAAATCAGTCTCGTTTTAAATTTAAATTTTCATTTTTAAGATTTGAATTAATAGATAAAATTTAATTTCATTTTTAAGATTTGAATTAATAGATAAAATTTAATTTTATCTATCTATTCATTGATATAGATATGTAGATAGATTCATTGATACAGATAGGTAGATTTGAATAGATAGATAAAAATTGAAATCTTAGATTTCAATTTTTGAAATCTTAGATTTCAATTTTTTCGCAAGAAATCTGAGGGTCATAACAAAAAAATATTTACAATTTGTCTTACCCTATGATGTAATGGTCTAACCGTGATTATTATCTACGTGATAATAAAAAAAATAGTCCAAATATATTTTGCAATTTTACTATTCTACGAGAAAAGATCAATTTCTTATGATTTTAATAGATGAAGTGAATTATCTTAGTGTCTAGGTTAGTTAGTTACTAGTACATATAATAAGAACTGAATACAAATAAAGCACAACTACCAAAGACAAAAATAATGAAGCAGTTATAGAGTCAATAAATATGATGACGCAAATTTCATTGCTTTTAATTTTTTAAGGTACCAGGAAATCGGAAAAGCGATTTTTTTAAGATGTGTTTGTGTTTGGTTTTTTAAAAATGTTTTTATTATTTCCTTAAAAATGCTAAATGTAACTATAATAAAAGTTCTCTTTAATTAAATCCAGTTTTTGATCTGAGTCCATTTCACCAGTTTTCAAAACGATCTGTACCCAGAGAAGTAGTAAATATAAATTACTTCGTCTATTTTATTCCTCTGCAATTATTTCGTTTCGCTAAGTACCTTTTGACTGGGAAAACCTAATGTTCTTTTGGAAATAGCGTGTCCATTCATGCTCATTCAGCCTCCTGAGTGGCTCCAAAATGTATTAAAATGTAACAATGGCTTCGTTCTCCCATTGTCGTTATCGCAAAATTTAAAGGGAATATTAATTCCTGAATTGATTAAATTATTCATTTGAGTGGCAATTTATTCCTTGACCTAATTTAAGACAAAGTACTTTCGCAGCAATCAGTAATTAATTAGCATTATAAATAGGCTGTTTAATTTTAATGACTACCCACCATTCATTCTGAAATATTCTGTTGTTAGAGGAGGCTAGTGATTCATTGTCATATCGCACTAATTTGGTACTAGTACTCGTACTCGTAGTAGGAGTACTCGTGGCAGCATATCGTATATATTGTCACCAGAGCATACAAATCACTTGTTTTAATCACACATTCAAAGGAAAATTTTAAGGCACTTGTGCTTTAGGAAAATATATTTCCTAGTTTGAAAAACTATACTGCATACAGAACAGAGTTCAACATAACAGACCGATTGGCAAGTATGAAAATCTTTCGACCATACGGCTGGAGATACTGTGACTAAAGGTATTATGTAGATAAGCTTATTTATAACAAGTAATTATATTAAAATGAATAGAATACACGACTGCCGTTAAAGAAAGTGCAACAATCCGTCAACCACTGGAACAACACGACAGGTTTGAATCATTCCAAAGCGTTTTCATTTGTTTTGTTCATTGTTTTATTCATTTTTTTTCTTTTGTTCATTGTTTAATTAGAAGAAAAAATACTTTTCGCTAGTTGTTTTCTTATTTTAATAACAAAAAAAAACTATGTGCCATATTATCTTACAATATAAGTCAAAAAAACGATTTCTTTATTACGTGAATAAATATTAAGGAACCATACGTAAATGTTTTTTATATTATCCACTTATTTTCTTTTAAACATGCAGAATAATTATATAAAAATGAATAAAATACTAATCTATATTAAAATGTTGAAATGTTCAATCAATCATATGGGTTGTCACACCCATCCTATGCTCCGTGTTACAACTTTCAACCTTATGCGCGCCGGGTTAATATCCACGCCTTTTTTTCCAACCCAAGCTTATTTCGAATTCTGCTACCCTCTTTAATATTAGGTGCGCAAAAAGTTTTAGTTAATTCAAAAACGCCGTAGCGTACATATGGCAGTAATGGTCAGTTGCTTCGAGAGTCGTTTCAGGAATTTTAATTCGCTTCTAACGGTGGTAAGCGAGCGAAGTCACCGGTTTTATGAGCGTGGACGCCGTAAAAGTGACGGTGTGGTGATGAACATACACAACCCGATAACGCCCTCTACTATCAATCGCGGACCTATGTACATTTACTCGTTTTTTTCACCTCTTCATCAAATTGCGTCTAAGCCAAAAATCACCTATCGATTCATAAAAGGACCATCATATTGTGTTTTATTTTCCGGCCGACCAACCGTTCAGGAAGGAAAGTATTGTGAACGTGCATTTTTTTTCGTGATGACGACGGAAATATCCAATTTGAGTCTCCAGGTATTTCTTCAAGACAGCGCCCAAACGCTTAAGACGACTGAACTGAAATTTGGTATGCATTTGGTCATGGTTAGTGTTGTTATGGTAAGTGGTATCATTGGGTATTGGTCATTGTGATTAAAATCGCTCCACCAGGGGCGAACTATTCATATATGATCATCGAAATATTGGATTTAGGGACTTCAAATTTGCTTCACAGAGGCATTTTTGGGCCGAAATCACATTGTGAAATTTTGATTTGAATATCTCACATAGAAGCTGCATTAGTAATATTCAAATGCCCCCGTACATATTAATCAAATATTAATGGCGAGCGCTCCACCAGGCGCTCCACCAATTCAGATTCTGCCAATTTTACATAAAATTCAAAACTGCGTTTTAGTATTTCTCTCAGCGTAATCGTACGTGTTCCGCATATTAATAAGTAGGATTTTATTAACTAGAATATATAGAATTTAACATTAAAAAATACACTCTGAAACATACACAAATATTTCTATGGCGCGGAAATCCTACAAAAACGAAGTCTTCACAAATTACTTTTCCAACTATCAATAAATATTTTATAATATATATAACTAAAAAATTATAATGTCCAAATTAGGCGTTTTTTAATAGGGATTAATAAAAACATAATTTTATATGAGAATGGTTAAAGAAAATATAGAGGGTGAGTTTTTAATTAGTGATATCCTTGTAGTGGGTAAATCAGTAGGTACGACGAACTAAGCAATTTTAGACTAAAAAAAATGGAAAAACAATTGTTTTGGTTTTTTTTAATAGTATAAAAGCTACGATCACGATGCGCTTTTTAGTGGTTGGTAAAATATCGCTAATATTGTTAATTAGCGACATTTTACCTACCGCTATATGGCGCAGCGCACTCGACGCTTGTCAAAATTTTCTTTAATAAATACAATATACAAATGTGAAAGAAAAACTAGTTTCTTGTTTTTTCGATTCCCCCATTACAAGGATGTTACTTGTTAAAAACTCACCTGTATAGACGATAATACGCGAAATACGCCTATGTATGTATGATATCATGCCATTCCGTGATATTTGTAACCATGATCAAAAAGCCGTTATCTCACCTTCGGCCTAGTTGCATGTCAATTGGAACTCCATCAGCTGTCAACCAAGTTGCATTGCCTGACCTCACGACACAGGGTATCCTCAGAGCACTGACTCCAACATTCCATACGACAACACTAGGCGGTTCGACCAGAAAAGAGGGTACGTTGTCGATCGCAACTACTCCACTTCCCAGGAGCTGACTTACGGTACTCGGAGACCATATAATCCCTAGTAAGGTAGCTGAAATAAAGGGAAAAATAATTGTTTAAAGATATTCTACAACTCTTAAAACAAAAACAAAACAATAGAAATGATACTAGATAACCAAAAAAAAATTATAAATAAACATTTAAGATACGAGAGTAAGATGGGTTGATGAAGAGGATTAAAAAAGGATAATAACATGATTTTATCAAAGGGATAATGCTAATGCATATGTCTTAATGAAGATGTACTTTATTTGGGAGTTCGTGTGGAAAAGCACTATCTTGTCATTCAATAAATTTTATTATAAGTAAGAAAGAGATAGGAGAAAAATATTTAGCGGAAGCTGCATTATAGATGCTTGCAAAACTGCAGCCTGACAACGGCGGGCTAATCTTGGATAAAAACTGCGGTTCATCATAACTCTCAAGCGATTGTGCGAAAGGGAAATAACAAGAAAGATAGCATATATATTTTTTATCATTTCCTATAAAAAAATATAATAAGCTGTAGGGGATGAATTAAATGCGTTCTTTACTTGATTTAAACTTTTATTTTCTAATTAACTATTGTTCCGTCACTACAAATAAATCTTTTTTTTTAGGAATATTAACAATTCATAACAACGGTTTCGACAACAAAACAACTTTTTCGTCTTTAACTGAATCAATATTACATGGGGATAAATCTTCAAAGCAACATCTTTAATCAATCCAACTGGTCGATTTCTAATTATGTACGAATAAGCAAGACAGTTGTAGAAATAAAAACGCATTTACCGCGTTATTAAAAATTATTAACGCATTTACCGCGTGGAGTATGTAGCACCCGGTATTTTGGCGATGTTGCAACCACCGTTGTCCGTGGGATACTGGCATCGGTGGCCGGTCTACCCTTTCCTCTATCCTGGACAACAGCGGTTGCAACATCGCCGAAATATCGAGTGCTACAAACTTCACGCAAAATACATTTCAAAACCGAATTATATTGTCAAACAACCACGATATTATTCGATTTCATAAAAAAATATATTAGTTTCTCGAACGAAAGGTGATCACAAAAATAAGATTAATGGCCATATGATACATAAATAACTGCCATCACATCATTTGCAAAACGTCACTAAATAAAGACCGATATCCACGACAACATTAAGACATGGAAGCAAAATAGGAAGTGGAAGAATTGGCCAAATAAAAAAAACAAATGTGGAAAGCGGTGAAGCAAGTATTTAAAATGGGTAAAACGGATACAAAAACTAGTGAATAGGAAACTAGAGAGACAAGCTGATCAACGATACAGAGAAAGATCAAACAAAATCCAAAACAAAAATCAAGAATAAAGTATTATGAACGACCGGATTGAGATATAGCCACAAAAGACGATAAATACTATTTGCTAACCACACAATTCTAGATGAGGATCTATAAAGGGTGAGGATATTTAGAAGAGGAATTATAGATAGCAGAAGGGTGACGACTCTTCTACTATCCTATATCGGATCTAAGCTGCTGGTTTATTTGACCTTTCCCTTGCTTCCCCTGCGGGCAGTAAAATTTGTCCTAATCTATCAGATGGAGGGCAAGAAGCCCTACTGACTCGTAATGGCTAATGCGTCGCAGTTTGAGGAAAGCCTCATGCCCTGGTGGAACTGTATGGTAATTTTGTCTCCGTCTAGTCTTTGCGGTACGTTCCACGGTCACAACTGCAACAGCCATTATAATATCCTGGGATGGGATGGGCAGGCCCGTAGCAATTGCCAACCTATGACTGTCCAGTCTATCCTGGACAAACCGGTTGTAACATCGTTGAAACGTCGCGTGCTTCAAACTTCACGTGGTAAAATCGGTATTAGTCTTTTTATTATATCCTACAACCGCGACTTTGATTTCAGATTTTTCATATTTCCTCGGATCAATATGTTAACACACCTCTAAACACATTTTTGGAGAAATTAAGCTATTGGTTTTATTGGAAAGAATTTATTTAAAACAAAATATTCGAAAACCAGTCAAAGAGATGTAGTGCTTAGAAAATGTTTGGCTACGCGACAAGTTTTGCTGCTTTCCTTACTCTTTCAAAATGTTACAGGGAAAGGCTGCTATATTACTCGATAGCGACCGTTTTGTACGAGCGTTTAAAAGAATCTCTTTGTAATGCACATAATTTCCATTTCTCCACTGTACCATTTTTCATAGTTATCATATACCGTGTAAGCGAACTGATGTATTGTTATAAAATACAAGACGGCATAAGTTTTACAATTAAACGTGTAATAAAGTGTGCGACTCCAATATTTTAAGTTTTAATTTATGTAAAAAGACACATCTGGGAAACAGAAATATTTGTTAGATTAAAAAATTACCTAAAATTGAAATCAAATGAGTCAGTTCGCGCGACAACAAGCACATCATAATATACAGAACAGCCAGGTACAGGCCTTCTAGGTTCACTTGGTTGTGCGATTTCTCTTCACTTTGAATATGCTAGCATAATTATATAGATAGTGCTATATTTTTCACTTACTATTATGGTTTGTTTGTAACGATTATGTATGTACAGCAATTTGCATGTCCGGGGGTTTTTTCTATATGTTAATAAAATCATTAAATAAAAGTTTAAATAAACATGTCCATAATAATGTACAGGTTGAGATTTTAATTAGTGACATACTGGTCGTGGGTTATTCAGTACGACGAACTAAGCAAGTTTTAATAGGATTTCTTGGGAAAAACAAAGAAAGATAGTATGTACAGCTATTAACACAATCGCTATCTATCGGTAGGTAAAATATCGCTAATATGGTTTATAAGCGATATTTTACCTATCGCTAGATGGCACAGAGCGCTCAACACTTCTCAAAATTTTCTTCAAAAGATAAGATTTACAAATTTGAGAAACAGAAAAAAACAAAAAAAAATGTTTAAAAAAAAATATCAAAAGATGCTTATTTCTTCTTACTGATTCACTTACTATAAGGATGTCACTAATTAAAAACTCACGCTGTATAATATCTTGTCTTTTACTATTGTATAGACTTTATTAGTGTAAATTAAATAGGTTTTTGGTTTATTTTTTTCTCTAATAATTTGTTCTGTACCTTTATTTAGAAATGTTAGTATACTAGATCAGAAAAACCTACTAACTATAAAGACAAACAATGCTACGATTTTTTTTCGATAACGGAAACAAATTTAAATTATATTTCCCTTATTATTGTTTACTAAGATGCTAACCCATTTATAGAAAAGATAATATATTATATAAATGGGGTTTGTTTCACGATGAAACTTTAATTTGAATTTATTTAAAAGTTTTATTTTCATCCTGTATAGTTTGTTTTTAGGGAGTTGGCAATTTAATACATTACGACGACGATTTGCTGATATCAACGCATTCCATATTTGTCCTATATATAACCCACACAAAAATGTACAATGATTAAAATCGCAGAGGGTTCCATTACTTATGTCGATGTCGAAAGGAATTGAATTGCCTATCTCAATCATTCTACCCATTTCTCCTTCCCTTTATCTATTACGTTCGTATGGTCCTTATTTATTTATACGTATCCACGACTTATTTATATTCTGAAGGTTTCCTATGTTACAGACACTTTACGCCAGCGAAGCGAGAGAGAGAGAGAGAGGGGGAGAGGGAGATATATACAGAGCAGTGGATTTTAAAAAATGAATTTGGTTATGGAAGGGGATCCGATTCCATTGAGACTTACACGATTCTTATTCATTCGCGTAAGCATTACATATATATGTATGTAATCGATTATATTTTATTTCATTTATAAATAATTATATTGGGTCGTTACATGTAATTGCTGTCTTTTCACACTGTCCTTTTTGAACTTGGATAACTTGGGTTTTAGTTGGAATTCAAAGTTCAAATAAATTTTATTTCAAGGCCATGTTATACATTTTTAAGAATCGCCAATTTATTTGTCTTTCCGTCTTTTGTTTATGCTCAAATATTTTCGTTTGTGCAACCATGGTAAAGTTGAACATTAGCATTTTTTTCAAATATGAGATCCTGTGCCGGTGTCTTCAATTACAGCTTCTTGCAGTCTGGTTAAACAGTTACCTTAAATGTGTACAGTTAAGAATTGCAAACAATGATGGAGCAGCTCCTGATTAAATAAACGAGCCTGTTTAATCGCTCAACGCCACTGCTTCTGCATGACCTATAACCACAGATTTTGATGCAAACAGTCGCAAAGTTGCAGTAGTTACGGATTGAGACTCTCCGTCACCTACTGTACTTGCCAGATCTTGTTCCAATACAGTTTAACTTTTTTTAGGAATTAAGATAACTTTCTATAAAGGAAAAATATCAACTTTAAAGAGTCGGCGAAGTACGCCTTCAAAGCATTCATTGGTTCCTGTCCATGAGAGTTTTACAGCAGAGGATTTATGCTACTCCCTTTAACATGACAAATCTGCGTAGATATTATTGGTCAATATTTCTAGCAATTACATATATATTTTCATACAAAGTTTTTGGCCCTTAATTTCTCTTATAGAACAGCAACTTCATAGGTAATCATACGGACCCAATAAATTTATTTTACTTTTGTAATGCAGAAAATTAAGTTCCATGAGCTTGTCGATGCCAATGAAATTCAAATTATTCTTTTGAAACCCACTTAATTGCACAAAAATGGACGAAAACTAGCTTACGGTGAACCTAACTTCATGCCGATAAAAACTAGAAATTTCATGAATATTTCAAACAAAACTTTTTTCAAAGTTTAAGTTTAAAAATCATGACTTCTAAACCCCACTAATATACGATCATCAGAAATATTGTTTAAACATTCCTTTACTATTAAACCTATATAAATAAATAAAAGCGTGTTAAAAAAAACACTAAAAACACGCTTTTTGGCTATGATACGATATTCACATACACACGGCTATGTTACGAAATTCCACAATGGAATGCCAGTGCCTATCTTCCGGCTTCATCATCAGGCCTTGAAACCTAATCGTGGTTAAAGTTCAATCCAAGACTTTTCTAACAAGTCCAAACACAGCTATGATACGATGTTCCATGATAAGTATGCAGACTGCGTATGTAAAAATATGCCATAAAGATTGCATTCTTTTATTCATATGTATACGATAATGTTATCCTGGAGTTCGGCCTGGTGAATAGTGGTTATGTCGCCTGATCTTATGTTCAAATCAAATTATTTATTTTTCAAAAATCATAGTTGCAGATACAAATGAATTAAACCTAATTAAACTGTATCGCGATGAGTATCCGATTTCATGATCTTACCACAAATCCAATCCAATTGTCAAAGGGGGTGAGACAGGGAGACGTTATTTATCCGAAACTGTTCACCTCTGCATTGGAGGATGCTTTCAAGCTTTTGGACTGCGACACGGATATAGCATCAACATCAATGGCGAAATCGCCATTAATGTTGCCATCACTCACCTCCGGTTCGCCGATGTGGTTATCATGGCGGAATCGATGGACAACCTTGGCACAATGCTTAGAGACCTCAATACAGTCTCCCAACAGGTAGGTCTAAAATTAAACATGGGTAAGACAAAAATCATGTCGAATGCCCAGGTCGCACCCATACCAGTACATGTTGGTATGGGTCAGCTAGTAATAAATAATAATAATAATAATATTTTAATCAAAAAGCATGCCAATAATGAATATATGGTAGGTAAATAATAATAATAATACTCGTTACAATATTAGGAATGGTATGTTAGGTAGGAATAAAACAAATTAGTTATTCAGTCTCTTTTCTTCCCCATGTGACCAACCAGTGGGTTAGTCTTTTTTGTTAATAGTATTACCTTTTTTGTTAACCCCTCAAATGTGAGGCGTCCCTTAAGGGATGCCTTGGCAAAATGTATACAAAATGTATATAAATTTATATAAATATAAATATAAATGTAAATGTGCGCCGCTTTATAGTAATCCGCTCTATAGTAATGCTATAGCTCTATAGTAAACCCCGCTCTATGTAAATGTAAATGTAAATGTAAATATAAATTTATATACATTTTGCCGTAGGCAACCCGAGCTAATCGCCATTCATTTGAGGGGTTTATAGTATTTTTTGTTAATACCTTGAGCATTAATTCCGGGTTTATCCTTAATTTTATTCAACAATGACATTTTATTGAACAAAGTATATTGTAAGGTTCCTGGGTCACCATTTTCCGATGAGACAAAATTAACGGAATTGCATTCCTATTCTATCGAGCGAATGCAATAACAAAAGGTAGACTGTAGCGGCGTGTTTAGAACGCCATCTATATTTCGCCGCCATATTGAACATAAGCGAATATTAATCAATATTGAAACCATGAGTACCATCTACACGTTGCGTTTCGAGGTAAAATACTAGTTTCCAAATTGCAGTAAAACGTTGAGCAACGTAATACGCGATATATCATCGTTTAAGATTTACATTACATTACATTACATTACATTTTCGTCGTGTCCAATTGACGGCTAAAGACCGCTCTTGGACGTGTCAAAATAATTGGGTTATGTAGTAACATAGCATATCTCATGAAATTCGATTTTCTGATTTTTATGTCATTGGAGCTACAGCATCGACTGAGCCAATGAAAACGAAGTAGGTATTTCTTATCAATGAGAGTAGTTTAGCACTGCGTAAATCACATTCTCACATACATAGTGTCAACACAGCGTATGCCAGTTGGCCGCCTTACTTAGTAACATTTTTGTATTTGGAAAATACTACATAACTCAATAAAAAATTTAAACGAAATTGGTTACATAGCGTAACTAACTAAAAATAACAACGCAGCTCTTATGGCACTAGCCTCGAATACTATTAATTCAAAGCTAGTGCAAAACTGCGTATCACTACTGAATTCCTTGGGTGAAAAGAACAGGGTAATTCTAAGATGGGTTCCCGGCCATGCAGGAATCGAGGGAAACGAAAAAACCGACGAACTTGCTAAGACGGCAGCAAAGGGAACGTTATGCGGTCCGGAACCTTGCTGTGGCGTACAAAAAAACCTTGCAAACCGTCAACCGTCACCGTCAACCACTAATGCTCAAACAAATATATGTAGAACAATCCGTCAACCACTGGAACAACACGCCAGGGTTGAACCAATCCAAAGCGCTAATTAAGGTTTACAACCCTAAGACGGCCCGTGAGGCCTTATCGCTAAATAGGGACAATGTACGCATACTGGTGAGGGAGCTCTCGGGGCATTGTGGCCTTAGCAAACACATGTACAACCTCAAGCTCCGAGACACAAAAATGTGCAGGTTCTGCCAAGGGGCCGAGGAAACTCCCCTGCACCTAATGTGCGAGTGTGGCCCGCTGATGCGTAAAAGATACACACACTTGGGTGGTCATTACCTCTAACCTGAGGAGGTAAAACAATCTGGAGCCAAAAACCTGTTGCGGTTCTTAAATGACAAGAGGCTTAGCGCAGAACTATATAGTAGGTGGCGAACACAATAGATCAGCAATGGTCGCAGTGTTACAAGCCTCATTTAGACCTTAGAAAAGCCCCATACAAAAAATAAGAAAATAAAAACAAATTTTAAAACATAACCTAGAAAAAATATATAATAATTTTATTTTAAATCATATAAAGGTTTTCCTAATTTAATTAAAATATATCTGCATTAAAAATTTCAACCTTGTCTTGTTATTAAAGGATAAGAACAGTTTTTTTCTCTTTCCTGCAAAGTTACCAAAAATGAGTTACGCTATATTAAGCGACGATATGCGACAATATCATTGCAGGTTTTATTCAATTAATTTACAGAAACCCCATTGTTATATAAGCCATTGTATGCGGATTTTGGCGCTTCGGTTTAGGCAACCGTATACGAACATGTACCCAATCATTACGACCGTAGGATTTCTCCACCGATAAACGCCCCACTGGAGAGGACGCTGAGAGCGTTCGCAAAAAGCGAATGAAGCTGGCAGCGATCGTACGTACGAGTACTTTCGCATTGTGAAAGAACAGCGCTCGAGTCGTTAATGTCGCTCGAGCGGCGGCCGATAATTAAACCACACCCGCTGACCGTGGCCGTAACGAGACAGACTCCACTTTTAGGCGTCATCATCATAATGAGGAAAAAAAAGCGTAGATGAAAGTTTCCATAGGTACTGACAATATCAAGTGTAAAGGTATTCAGAATATTACATTTATATTAATCTTTGCACCACACACATAGTTTGTTAGTTTGTTTGTTTATACTCTTTATTGTGAAAATGTCACAATGGGTGGGTTTATTGTCATATGACAATCTCTTACAACCAACCCTACTATGCGTGTTATATTTATGTGTGCGTGTAACATGTCTGTAAGTGTGTGTCTTGTTATTGCTTTCGATCGACAGAATTGAAAATGCAATTCGGTTAATTTGATCCCAACGGAAAATGGTGACCCAGCCGGGAATCGAACCCGGGAATTTACAATGTAAGATCAGGCGACCTAACCACTATGCCGTGTTCATTTTTAATTTTTATTCTATTTATTTCTTACGATAACGGCCCACCTTCATGTCTATTGACAATTATGCTATAGGAGGCCAGCTCTTACAGGATCTCCCAGAAGTCGACGTCAAGCTGGAATCGAGTGATGGCAATTCATACTAGTTATCAGAAAAATATTTAAAAAAATCTAAGTTATATATTTTTTGAAATTACAGGAAAAAAATCGAGAAAATCAACACTCTGTGATGGTATTTTAACTCCCGTTACTACAAATCTTTACTTTTTTGCTTAAAGTGACATTTTTTTCCAAGCTGGAACAGTTAGATTTACATTTTAAGCAACAATTTACAAAACCACTATTCAGGATTACACAATAAAAATATTTAAAAAAGTAAAGATTTGTCACACCATCACATGTTGTTGATTTTCTCGTTTTATTTTGCTTGTAATTTAAAACAATATATAACTTAGATTTAAAAAAACATTTTTCTGATAACTAGTATCACCCGTTTCCGGCTTGACGTCAACTTCTGGGACATCACGTTGCAGTACTCAGGCGTTTACTCGTGTATCTAAATACTGACCACGCCCGACGCTGCTAAGCTTCAGTGACCTAACTTAGGCGATCTTCGGTTCCTAATGGTTCAGTGCAGATTGGATGGTGTTTGCCAAACTTTATGTCATTTGGCCTGCCTAACTCACGGTTCAACATCAGGTAGCCTCCTCGTAGAGGGAATTATCCTGTCTGGCCGCTGTGAGCTTCTGCCACAACTATAGTCCTGCAGTCGGAGGCGGCTGGAAACAGAAGATAGCGGATTCAAGGAATACCTCCGGCGGAAATGGTCGGTTTGCGTACTAGGCTGTGTCAGCCACGCCTACGCAATCCGGTGAATAACCAGGGGGTATATGTTTCCTATGATAGCGGGGGTAGCTGTCGTCGACCTGAAGTAATCTATTATTGAAACGATCCGTTGGCCGCCAGATCCCGTATGAATTGACGGGCCAAGAGCGCCACGGTCCGCGATGATTTCGAACTGAATTACCGCTAACAACAGGCAGAGTCAGTGCAAGCGACTTAGAATCCGTGACCAGGCTGGAGGACAGAGAAATCCCGATTCTGGTAGCGAGGGCATGAGGTCGGCACGCTGGGTTCATTTCCCACTTCCTTGCGGTATGGCGTTGGACTCTAACGGGTTTGACTCTTTCGTCGGTCGACTGTGTTATCTCTTAGTCTCTGCGTTCACCACGCATGGTTTGAAAAATTATCTAATATCTGTATATCTTCCTGGGTTGTCGGGTTTACCGGTAGTAGTTGATGACTCTAAAGTGCTAATAATATCAAGATTGTACGTCTTTAAAGTATTACATTGAATGTATTCTTTGGACCACACGCATGCAGTAAGTTATTGTTTATTGTTCAACCTCTGTTTCGAAACGAACTCACAAGACGAATGCACGTCGAATAATCACGAATTTAGTAAAGTATTTCGTCAGTATCTTATTGATTGGCATACAAAGTATCGAGAAATTAGAAGGCCACAATAAATGTGAAAAATTCAAATATTTTTGTCATGTTTATATGGGAATTGTATTGCAATAAGAGCTCGGAATTATCCATCTAGGAAGTATGTCGGCTTGACACCAGGATTAAAACCCATTGCCTCCTACCTATTATACCTACCACTTACGGCCATGTTTCAGGCGAATAGTCTTTATAGAGGACGTAATGTTCTTAATAAAGTGACTGATAAATTAAAAGCGATTAAAAACATTGATATTTTCAATAGTCTATATTTTATGGTATATATCGACATTTTAAAATATATTGGAAACAACACCGTACTCATAAATGTAATTTATTGTACTATTTTTTTATTGTGAACTGTTATATTATAGTTTTTTGTTATTTTGAATATATTTTTAGTAATACACTGTTTATCATACTTTGTTAAATTGGGTATTTAATTTAAGACGAGTTTAATATACAGGGTCATTTCTACACAATATTAATTGTTGTGTTGAATATAAAAACTCTTTAATCTCCTTATTCTGCCTATTCAGTCATTTATGGTTGACTGTAAGATATCGCTATAGTGATGTCTGCCATTTGTGCATAAATTGTATTTTTTTTATAAAACCAGTGTAATATTCATTAAGTAATGTTTTTTTTTCTTTATTTGAAAAAACAACAGATTTACATCAGTCTTACGTACTGGAGGTTATTTGATATAAATCTAAAAACGTTTTCTACTTATTGATAATTTACCTATTTTGTTATACTTTTCTAATACCCTAAATATTTTATTTTAATTTCAGTTTGGTTTTTCTTTAGTCCATTATTTTTGCAAAGGCGAGTTGCTTGAATTGTGATTTACTTAGAAGCATATCATCAAAGCAATTTACAATTTTCACATATGAGTCCATTATACGGGGCACCGGCGAGAATAGAGCGTTATTGGTTGAACAATGCGGCGGGCGGAAGACATCACAACGACGAGTTCTGTGGGTCGACGGAACGTTCAGCGGGAAACAACTGAGCAGATCAGGGCAGTCGAGTTTATGGGTAAAGAGTGAATTAATGAGGAGAAGATCTGCAAGAGTACGTCTCGTCTTCAGAGATTGACATTTAAAAAAGTGAGTTTGGGCGTTGTAATCGGTGAATTCTATTTCGTGAAAGAATTTAAAACGCATCCACCTCAGAACCGTTTTTTGAACTCTTTTAATGTCTGAAACATATTGTGCATAACATGGATTCCAAACCACGCTGCCAAACTCCAATCTAATCCGGACAACCGATGTAAATAGGAGCATAACAACGCGGAAATCCTTGAAAGGCTTCGTTACCCTCCAAATGATTCCCAGCAACTGGTAACATTTGGAGGTCATTAGCTCGATATGAGTATTGAAGCTAAGTTTACTATTAAATGTTATACCCAAATCATTGTTTTTAGAGCACAATAAAGTTATTCTATTCTATTGATTTTATAAGGAACGACGGAAACGTTGCCAATATTTGTCAACGGTTACGTGTGCGCGAAACGAATAGTTACATGGGTTTCATGGGCTAAAAGTAAAATTGTATTTCTATTAACAAATGAATGTGAAAAAAAATGTATTCCTCAAGCAGGTTTACCGAATAAAACAACAAAAGACAAACTTTTTATTCTGCGTTTTTATTTGACTGCCAACAGTCGTTTCACAACTAGTTGATAAGCTTAGCTATATCACAAAAACTCAAGGCCATATATGTATGTAGCTATTCCTCATCGAAACGAAGGTCACTTATCATTCTTCAAAAACAACAAACATTATTAGTCAAACAATTTTAAAAGAATAAGAAAATTTTATAGCACTCACCCTAGTCTGTGGCTTTAAGCTTTCGAAATGGTCATCAAAACGTTATGTTTCCTAATCCCTACTCAGGTCATTGTTTTATATGCATTGTCGTATCATCCCTTTTCTCCCAATCCTTGAACGTTTTCGCTGAAGCGGCCAACGCTGCCTTCAGCATTCAGTAATTACAGACGCGCACTCAAAAAGAACCCCATTACAGTGAATCTATTATTTTTACGGGCAACGTGTTTCAGCTTTATTTGACAATGAGGGCTCCGTGCGTTTTAATTTGTTTTAATTAATTCTCAGACAGCGGATTAATTAGAGCTGAAAATGTTAATTAATTAATATGGATAGGTCGCCTACAAATGACTGAATAGCGTAAATTTAAATATGGTCCTTCAAGCCGGATCCATAGAGGTTTCCAATAAGGGCGGGTCGATGTTGACAGTCTTTGCAATAAAAGAAGCTCTGTGTGAGGTATTAACGAAATTGTTATGTTATTTGAAAGGCCAGTGTATGGAATAAGACATCGTTCAAATATCCGCCTCGGCTTTGCACGGTGGCACGGATTCTAGAGGTCCATTTTTTCATGTCGCTTAGATACAGCTGAATTTGAGCGATGGCCTGGGCTATGTTGACTTTAAGGGAATAGGTTGATAGCAGCTTATCGGCATAGATCTGCGACTTTAGAAAGCCCTACAAGAAAAAGTCTAGCGGGGTCAAATCGCACGATCTTGGTAGCCAATTCACGTCACATCTACGAGAAATTTATTTATTTATTTAAAAATTAATTACTATAAAACATTGATTTGCTTAGAAAAATAACAGGAACCGAAATAGCAAAACCTTAACCATTTGCTTATTTGATTCTGTTACTCAACTGGAACTATCCCGTTCTAAGGTGGACAGGACTCTAGTATTACAATCAAGTTTGCTTGATTGCTTGATTGCTTACAAATGTACAAGTTTTATTAAAAAGCTAATAAACTAAACTCTGGTCTTCAATAATAGTAATAATAATAATAATAATAATAAAAAATATTAAAGATAATATAATAAATAAAATGCAATTCTATTACATAATCGGCAATAAATCTAATACAAAATTGGATTAAATAATATAGGTAAATAAAGTTATATGTGAGAAAAGAAAGAAACAGTTATTAATATTTAATATATGTTAAGTAATATAGGATTTATTATAAAAATACCTAGTCAAAAAAGTACAATTCATTTTCAAAATAATATATAACAACAAAGTCAAATAATTTTTGGTAGTTAGTTCAATGTTAAAATATACTCAACATACATGTTTAAAAATATGTTAATAATTTGTGCACCTAAGTTTTATTAAACTATTATTTCTAACATTTGATATATGGTTAGTCTGAAGAAATGATTCGATAACCATTTCCTAAATTTATTTTTGAATTCCCTAAATGTCAAATTCATTAAGATAGAGATTCATTAGATAACTATGGCATAACGAACAATCCTTTCGATAGTAAAGTTTAAACATGCTGCTCAGTCGTGTAACTTGATATGGTGATTTGGCATCAGTTACTCAATAATAAATAATAGATTTGACAGTCGACGCCTAAAAAAAAGGGCCGTCACAGACGTCAACATCGACGGAACAACACCCTTATTAGAAAACTTTATATTTGCAAGAAACCCGCTATTTGACTGTGAAATATGGGAGCTTATGGGCCCTGTTTCAGTTTGGCCACTAATGTTTTTAAGGTCGGTCAAACTCATGGGTCAACACCCATCCGGCTGCCTAAATGCAGAAGTGCGAGCCCGGGTAGGACTCTGGCCTGCGGGCCAGTTTCCCTAAAAGTCTAAGTTCGGGCGCCCTTGGACGGTTTGCGCAACGTGCGGCGTCAGCCAATCGATTGCGCATTCCGACCGACAGTCGGGGAAGTCTGAAAACAGTGCTGTCTCCTAATAGTTGTTAACCTTACTGCCCGGCAACTGTTCTTGAACAGCCAGGCAAATGGATGCCACGATCCGCGATATATTCGGTAGACACCGTATCACCGCCATGTAAGAGAGAAGACCGCCCAAGCGACCTCGAATCTGTAACTAGTCGGGAGACATGAGTAATCTGGTTGAAACTGGAAGTATGGGCGCGATTGTGGGCCCACTGTTTGATTAACCTGGTTTTCTTGCGGTAAGGCGTCGGCTTCTTACGGGTGAGTGGCGTAACTAGACAGTGGGCTATTTTCGTCCCAAGTGTATAGAACACTTCTGGAACACGTGAGGTGTGCTCTATGCACACCTCACGGGAGACAGAACGCTCCAATATCGTTGAACCCTGGTGTGAAGGGTACGCTCGTTGGAGTTGACAGCTCCAGTTATATAACATGCTCTTCTTTCACTAAACTGTTTTTTAAATGACATTAAGCCCTTGTATAACTCTCCAATTTATCAAAATAAATGATATATCTACATTTAAAGATGTCTAGATTGTTGCAAATAAACGCGAATTGAAAAGAAAATCCCACAAAAAGGGGCTAAAATGAGACGATGATACGTTTCGACGACGCACATAAAGAGGTAATGCGATACGCATCGAAATCTGAGAACCGTTTTTTCTCCATCCGTCTATAATTTGACGAGGGAGATAAAGAGAGTTAGAGGGGGAAAGGAGAGAAAGAGTTGTAATCGAGGGGCTGGCTGTGTGGAAAAAAGTGTGAGAGAGAATATCCTCTCAAAGGCGCCTTTTTTATGCACGTTCATGAGGATTTGCCGAGAGAACAATAAAACACGTTCGACAAATACGACCCGCACATTCGAAGCGTGAACGAGATTTTGTTTCTGAGATATTCGCAAATAGGATCTTTATTGCCTAAGTTTTCGTATAAATGAATGTTCTAAAACAATATCGCTAAGGTTCTCTTTTACTTTTCTGGAAGAGGGAAAGGATTGTGAACGTGCATTTTTTTCCGAGATGAAGATGGGTATATACCTACATTTTGACCCCTCCCGAGACGATTAAGACCATTTCCAGACTGAAAGCAGTCGGTGAGTCTGTACCTATTCCTCGACGATAGCGCCTAAACGCTTCATCCCAACGAGCTAAAATTCGGCATGCAGGCATCATTTGGTCATGGCAAGAGTTGGAAAGATTGTGGTCGAAATCGTTCTACCAGGGGGCGCGCTAGTTACCCTTCAATATCGAAATATTGGACTTAGAGACTAAAAATTTGTTATAGAGATGCATTGTTGGGCCGAAATTACATTATGACATTTTGTTTGGAATTCCTAATAATATAAAAGTGACACAAATAATGTTTAAACTTCGTCGAATTGTCACTATTAGATATAAGTATGCACTTCGCAAGAAATAAGTAGGTAACGCCGAACGCCACCGCGTCGCCACTCATAATAATTGTAGGTAGTTGCCGAGTTTTTTAGTCTAGGGTTATTTAAAAAAGGCGCAGCGGTTAGGCAGGTATTAGTGCAACAAGTGGCGGGGGGGGGGGGCGGGAGGGCAAGCTGATACGTGGGAGACGTGGCATGGGAGTGGGTGGGGTGAGGGTTGGTTTAGAGGGCGGCGGGGTGAGGGGGAGGGGGGAGAGGTCTTGTTTACTTGCCAGGAAAGTCGTGGGGTGATACAACTGATTTTTTTCGTAATTTGTTGGCGGAGAAACACTAGATTGTATCAAAGGCTTTACTAAATGTCTAGGGACAGTCCCATAATTTGTCTACGGCTATAGTTCCACATTGGGCTCGATTACGTTTGTTCGTAAACTAAAATCAGATATTATTTAGAACGAGACAGACCAATGCGTTAGAGTGATATATGAAAGAATCGGTTGTCATTTTCTACCCTAAAATACCCACCGAAAATAAAGTGGCTGAATCTACCGTACCGCCCTAAAGTCAAATGTGTTTAAATGTATTCCAATGGCTAATTAGTTCAAAGGGTAGTTTTGTTGCGTCAAACTCGAAAATCGTTTATTTCATAAAACACTCCAATGCATCGCTATGTCTCGTTCACTTGAATTAACTTACAATTTTAATTAACAAAGAAACGCAATCGAAGCCACTGGGCTCGATTGCGTTTCTTCGTGAACTGATATCGGAAAATAGTTCATGCGAAGGAGACAGAGCAGTGCTTTAGAGCAAATTGTAAAATGACCGAACTTATTTATTTTTTTCCGGCACAAAATCTACCTGCCTCTTAAATTATGCCTCCTAGTGGAAGGAAAGGTGGTCGTTGGGGTGGTGTGGTTGAGGGAGGGTCTGGGTATGAGGTATTTGAGGGTTTGGGGTGAGTTTAGGGGGGGGGGGAAGAGGTCGGGGTTAGGGGTTTGGCGCGGGGAAAGGGTTGTCTGCCTGCCGGGAAAATCAACGTCAAGTAGCAACATCATTTGCTACTCTTTTTGTATCCGTAGTGGCAATATCTTAAATTATCAAAGCGCGTAAATAAATAAATGCGAATTTATAATATGTTTTATTTTTTAATAAATAAATTGTCATGTACTTGTTTTACTGTATAAGATAGAATTAATTTTAAATTTCACGTCTTATTTTCTTTTTTTTCACGTAGCGTCCTAAATTCGGTTAAGGTAAATTATGTCAACTGATTCGTAGTGTTTTTAAGCGGCTTTTATTTATTCCGAATTATATTTACTTTAATTGCGTTTTGTCTTCTTAGGACAGGCTAGTCTAAAAGATCAATTATTACTAATATAATACATAAGCTTTTAAAAAAATGGTTGGTTTGAGACGTTAAGGAATGGTTCACTGTGTACTTTTTTTTGTATATTTTATAGAAAACCTGTATCAAGAAAATTTAATTCACCTATTAATCAATATGGATGTTTTATGTGTTAAATATTAATTATTTAACCACATAATATCAATCAGTTTAGCAAATATAACCAAAACACAGGAATTGAGCTACAAGCACCCAAGCCAAATTTAACTCTATTTAAAAAAGGAATGTTATACAATTCAATAAAAATCTATAACCACCTACCTGCAAATATCAAAGAAATAAAAGGAAAAGGGTTTACCGCAGCGTTGAAAAAATGGCTTATCGATAAAAGCTTTTACACATTAAACGAATATTTCTCATAATATTATATTGTAGGCATGCATTTTCATTTTGTTTTTAAATTAATTCAATTAGAAAGATTACAAATTTTCAATTATATACATTTCGTATTTATAGGCGGATTTTTGATTATTCCTTGATTTTGATTTTTTTCATTATTTTTTATATTATTGATGAATTATTTTTTATTAATTGTTTTCTACTGTTACATTTTAAATTATATACATTTCGTATTTATAGGCGGAATTTTGATTATTCCTTGATTTTTGATTTTTTTCTTTATTTTTTATATTATTGGTGAATTATTTTTTCTAATTGTCTTCTATTGTTAGCTCTACTTATCCGGTCTGTTTAAATTTTTTTTTTCATGTTAAACCAGTGAAATAATTGCATTTTTAATAAGATATTATAATTAGCAGATAAGTCAATTTAGCAGATAAGTAAATTTGTCAATCTGTTTTAATAACAGGTAATTGTGAGATACATAGTTTTACGCATTATCACCATAAATGTACCACCACAATTTCGGACAATAAAAATATTTCTATTTCTATTTCTATTTCTATTTCTATTAGAAACCTTGGTACTCCTGTATATTATACTAGGTGACCCGTGCCCACTTTGTTGGGCGGTAAAACTTTTTACTTGTGATGAAATTATGAGTGTGGTTTGGTTAGTGCTGCTATGATTTATTTCCGGACTGCCAAAAGAAGGGTTATATTTTTACTGCATGTATGTATGTATTTGCGTGCCAATTTCACTATATTACCGTTATTTGTGAGTGTCTTTTTGTGAGTGTCTTATTTGTGAGTGTCTTATCTCTTTAACCATTTATGGAGTAAAAGTGAAATGATATGCAGTAAAAGGGAAAAGTCTTTTGTTTTAAACACTTGAGACGATAAATTTACTTATTTTGATAATAATTCATAATTGTTGATGATATGACCAATAAACCTGACCTAACGATATTAATTTTATTTTTTAATTTGAAAAACTACTTTTTGTGACTTAAATATAAAAGTTAGACATATGCTGTCGCTGACTTTTTTTTTAGGCATTATCAAGCTCTACAACTTTTCACTAGAACTTAATCATATATCTCTCATCTTTAAGGCAGCGTTAGTTAGAAACGTTTTCGTTGGACCGTTTTTTCCGACTTACATTGGAAATACGACTACCACGAAAGAGTCTTTTTATTTTTCGGATTATTATATAGCCTATGACACTCACAAATAACGGGGCCTTTCTATTTGTAGAAGAATTTAAAAAATCGGTTCAATAGATCCAGAGATTACTTCCTATAACGTCACAAACTTTACCTCTTTATAATATTAGTATAGATGACATTCAAATGATAACATGGTGAAATTGCTGCATATGACCACCTCTCAATGCAAATCGTAGGCGACTGAGCGGAGATCAGGGAGTCGAGGCGAGCGCTTGATGAGACCATTCATTTTATTAAAATCAATGATGAGACGTATATCAGTGTACTTGTGCCGACATATGTTTGTTAGTTAGTTTAGGTAGTTCATTATCTTCCTTTTGTTTTTTGTTGGAAAACCTAACCCTACACAATACAAAGGATTTACAATCGTGTTTAGCAGTAGTCTCGTGTCGCAAAGCAATGATCACATGTCGCTGCAGGGCATCCGTGTCAATCAACGTGTCAATTGCGTGTCGAATCCCAGTTACGGGCTTAATAAAATTTATAGCAGAATAGTACGGAGAACAAATAACATAGGCAACGATTATTTGCTTCCTGCACTGAAGAAAATATTGCATTCATTCTAACATTACCATTTTGTTATTACAGTTTTATACAGAATAACAATGTTTCAATCGTAATTTTGTTGAATTACAAGGAATTTTGTTGAAACTTCATTACTTGATTATATTTATCAACATTTTAGGTACGGTTAATACGGAAATAACACTATACTATAGTCGAGAAACTTCTCAATAATCGAGAAAGCTTCAGATTGGATTATGGAGGTCGATTCAATCTCTAAGCAGTATAAATTCCCTGAAAGTCTCGGATTCACAGCCCTGCATCCAGATATAACTCTTTACTCTCTATCTCGGAAGATGGCCCTTATCGTATAATTAACTGTTCCATGGGAATCAAATATCCCAAAAGACCACGAGTACAAATTAAATAAATACCATGATCTCGCAAATGCCGTCACCCTGAACGGCTGCACTGCTCACCTTCACGCGGTGGAAGTAGACGCTCGTGGCCTGCCAGCTAAATCTTTGTTTCACCCTTTAAAAGATCTTGATCTCTCCAGGAAAATAATCTACTCCTTTCTAGAAAAAATATCTAAAACCGCGATTTCTGCATCCCTAATTGTATGGCTTCGAAGGGGAGTGAATGGGTGGTAAGGTGAACGCTCACATGTGGCAAGTCAGCTGTCCTAAAACTACCACAGCCGGTCGTTAGCCCGGTATCTACCGTTCACCTCCCAGAAGTGTAATAATTGTATATGATGGGCCCGATTTCGGTCGGTGAATTCCATGGCAGCTCCGTTTGTATTTTATTTTACAACATGATTTATGTGTCCGAATATAACCGTACGTATACAATTACATGCTATCATGTTAGAAGCGAGATCTCCAGGTTGCGACGTAATAAAATAACTTTATGTTTTAACATTAAGGTACAGTAACTACCGTCACGCCAACACGGACCACAGTCCGAGTTATGTACGTAATCCCTTTTGAAACATGCGTATTTTTCTCAGTGTGTATTTCTCGCACAGACACAGATTCTATTTTGTGACTTCTGTTGAGAAAATAATAAAAATCATTCTTAAATTTAATAATCAATTCTATATTATCGGCCTTGGTTCAATATAAATTTAACTCTTCCGCTATTCGTATTCTTATTCCAGCGGTGTTTACGCTTTACGAAATGGTTTTCGAAAGTTCAATTTTGAAATTTTCTCTAACGCCTGTGCCGATAACAAGCGATATATAAACAAGTATAACTGATATTACAAAAGGTATACTATGGCTTCAAAATAAAATTAATTTTAATTCGGGGTACCAACTAAAACCGAAATTATCTACAAAAG
Organism: Micropterix aruncella; assembly: GCA_944548615.1. NCBI lineage: Eukaryota > Metazoa > Arthropoda > Insecta > Lepidoptera > Micropterigidae > Micropterix > Micropterix aruncella. Next base: position 26,137,029 of record OX155964.1, on the reverse strand, counting down.
TTCAAAGTGGCCAGTGTCAAAAAAATGCAAATTAAATATGTAAAGACTTATATTCGTTCTTTGGCAAACCAATTTTCTTGATTACTCTGTTTAGTCACCATCTATTTAGATAAAATCTAGGTTGCTTGATGAAAGAAAATAAGTAACCTATTTACAATTACATATATGGAAAATATTAACCGTATAATGTGCGTCCCCCTTAATTTTTAATTTTTAATTTATTTATTTTATTGAAATTTTCAAATTAAGCCTTTACAATAAGTATAATATTAAAACAAATGGCAAAAACTTTCCTCTTTCATTCACTGACTAGTGCTGCCCAACTGAGATATACCCATTCCAGGGCAAGCAATTTATATTTTTACATTTAAAACGACGGTCGATGAACCAACCAAACACAATAATAATAATAATAATAATCAAAAATATATATAATAATAATAAAAATTTAATAAAAATTACAATATTATATAGGAAATATAAATACTAAATACATTAGAATACATATATACACGCATACATACATATAAACACAATATATGTCAAGTCAACTTCAACTTATTTTACTACATCGATCATGACATGGATAGATAAACGCTCTTCTTGCAACAGCCATTTATTTATTTTGCTTTTAAACAAATGACAATTGGGGCTGGTTTTTATGTCACTGCTTAATTTATTATAAAGTCTTGTAGCTATGAAAGAGTAGTGTCGCTGTCCGAAAGTCGTCTTCATCCTAGGTACATTCAAATCATCCTAGGTACTCAGGAGTTGTCTTGTGGGTTTCGTGTGCGTAATAATAAAATATTTATTTTGTTTGACCACGAAAATCCAAGGCAGTGCAGTTTTAATAAATAATATAAATTATTAATTAATTTGTTTGGCACTGCATCACTGCTTATGCATTTCGTGATTGAATTTCGATTAATACCGTAGGCTCAACGGCGACCCAAATATCGCGATGCGAAATTAGTTTTTCCGTTCAGGAATCAGTTTGCGTCGCGTCCCAAATCGCTAACCCAATTTTGAGTGAGCTGAGCCGCTGCATGCAGAGAGGGAGATATATCCCTCTCTCTCTGCCCCGGGGGGAAGAGGGATGGGCGGTCGACGCAGCGATTCCGAAAATCGAGTTTCAGCGTTAATTAACGAATTGAACGGGATTTTCAGCGACGCCCAGCGCGGCTTTTAATTAGCGCATCCATTTACATTTTTCACTGCGGACGGCGGCGCCACGGCACAGAACGCCGCGACGCACGGTGTTCCTTTTCATACACGTGCTAGACGCTGAAAATCCTAAAATCACACGTATACTGCTCTGTCCATTTGGGAGCTAATGGACCCTGTTGTAAACTCACGGGCCAACGTCCATCCGGCGGCCTTTACGTATGAAGTGCGAGCCCGGGTAGGACTCTGGCCTGTGAGCCAGTTTCCCCCAGGGAGTCAATCTTCTGGCGCTCCTGGATGGTTTGCGCACTATGTGGTGTCAGCCAATCGATTGTGCATTCTGACTGACAGTCAGTGAAGTGTGGAAACAGTACTGTCTTTTATAGAACGGGGGCAGTTGCTCACTTTAGGGCGACTGCTTGAAACGACCAATCGGCTACCCGATTCCGGATGAAAGCCTGATAAAGGACGCCGTGATTTGCGATAGGTTCAGCAAACGCCGTATCACCGCACCGCTTCGTAAGGGAGAGGACTGAGCAAGCGACCTCAAAACCGTACTGGTTACAACTGGTAGTCGGCCCACTGGTTGACTAACCTGGCTATCTCGCGGTAATTCGTTTGTCTCTTACGGGCATGTGGCGAAACTTGACCATGGACTGTTTTGTCCTAAAAAGTACTGCGCTCACCTCGCGGGGGACAGCTATATTGAAGCTATATATTCAGCTATATTGAAGCTATCCTAAGTTATGCCATTACGATCTGGGGAAATTGTTATGCTTGTCATAGGGAACCCATATTTATACTCCAAAAGAGAGCAGTGCGAATAATTGCAAAGGTGAAAAGGGAAGAGTCATGTCGACCCATTTTTAAAAGGCTAAGAATCCTCACCTTAACCTCACTCTATCTCTTTAAGTTACTAACTGAGTTTTTTAAGAATAAAGAAACACATTATAAAAAGTTTCCAGATACACATACTAAAAATACGAGAAATAAATTAAACATTTTATACCATGTATTAAACTAAACACAGCAAGGCAAGACAAAAAATACTCAGGGCCATATTACTTTAACAGGCTACCAGAAAGTTTAAAAACTATTCAAGTGGAAAGCTTATTCAAAAAGTTACTTAAAGAATTCTTATTAGACAAAGCTTTTTACTCGATCGATGAGTTTGTTAATTTTAAATAATTTTTAAAATTTTTTGGTCATTTTTTTGACAATTTTAAGTAGCATTTTTTAATTATTCTGACTTTTTCTGATTTAATTTCTTGATTATTTTCATCAATTATTTTAATTTGTGGTTTTAGTAAATAAATCTTAAAAATGATTTGGATGCCCTAAAAGCAATAATGAACTAACTGTATGTACGTGGTGATAAATTTAAATATTGTAAAAACGAACTAATATACTGTAATTTAAATGTACCTAAATATTAAGTTTCTACAATCTGTTAAGATTTTTTGGAAATAAAATAAATTGAAATTGAAAAAAAATTGAAAAAAAAAAAATGAAATTGACAGAAAGTGCAATATCGTTAAAGACTTCCTGAGGTGACAGGTTCGTCCGTTGTAGTCGATATCTCTAGTTGCTCTATCAAATTTGACGTCCTTGCAGCGACATCGGGGGATGAAGAAATGCGGGCATAACTGCTAGGTATGGCGCGTGGATGCCCGGTGGGTTATATAAAGTACATGCGCCGCGCGGATTCGATTTGAATTCTGGCGGACCAGTTGGTCGAGCTAGATAGTGGAATGTCCATGTCACTGCGTCACTACGCTCATCCCACGGCTGAATGAACGATTACAATATCGTTATAACGTGATAGGGTCACGAGTTTGCCCATTGTATTTGATACCTCTTCAATGTCTAATATTGCTATGCTTTGCAAATTTGGTAGCTAATGGTTCTAGTGCAGTTTGGCTACTAAGGCCCACCTCATTCTTTGGTGTTGGTTTAACTCGCGGTTAAGCAAGGACTTTATATCGCCCCGGTAAGGACTTTATGTCTCGAGCTACGGCTGGTGGATCAGTTTCCTCCTAGATATGGCCTTCGGCACTACTGGTCAGTTTGCGCACGTGCGGCATAAGCCAATAGTCTGTGTATTCCTACTGATAATCGGGGGAGTCTCTAAATTACTTTATTTCCTAAGCAGCGGGGGTTTTGTCGTCTTATGATCTTGAAATAGCCATTTGGCTACCTGATTCAGAGTTCAGAGCCGTGCAAAATATGCTATGGTCCGCAATAGATTCAAACTGATTCAACACTGAACATACGGCAGTAGAGGACCGCGCAAGCAACCTCAAACCTATAGTCGTGAGGACGGAAGTATTCTGATGGTTAAATCCGGCCGGAGATATCATGCCAAAACTAGTAGTCAGGAAGAAAGGAGGCCCGTTGGGTTACCTTCCTAGTGCCTCGCCGTAAGGCGTTGGCCTCTGACGGGCATATTGGCTTTGTTGGATGGTAGGTTTTTACTCGTCCTAAAGTCTTCTAGATTTACCTCACGGGAGACAGATAAATCATTGTCGTTAAAACTTCCTTGGGTAAAACTTCCTCGTTCTCTGGGGTCGGCTCAACTCACCGTTCAGCTCCTATCCAGTAGCCTCCTTGAATGAGGGTCTACCCCGGTAATGACACTGCGTCCCAGGCTACATCTGGTGGATCAGATTTCCCTGGGGTATGGCATTCGGGCGCTACTGGGGGGTTTGCGCACTTACGGCGTCAGTCAATCGACTGTGCACTCCGGCAAATAATTGGAGGGATCTTGAAACAACATACGGTATCCTAAGCGGCGGGGATGGAACCTGATCTGATGTCAGACTCTCTTGAAATGACCAACTGTCCACTTGATACCGAGTACAAAGACGGACAAAGGACGCCATGCTCAGCGATAAATTTAAATTGAATTGCCTCTGACTTAGCATCGGGTAGAAGCCGCGCAAGCCTTTTTGGACCCGTAACCGGTTGAGACGACGGAGAAATTGGATGATAACTGGTAGTAAGGGCGCGAGTTTGGACCGCCGGGTGCACTCCAGTGACTCGCAGTAAGGCATTGGCTTCTTATATTATGATGGCATTGCTAGATGGTAAACTCTCTTCATTCCTAACTCTCTACGTTTCATCTCAGGTCAAACGAAAGATCAATATCTTTATAACTTCCTGGGGTGACGGGTTCGCCCTTTGTAGTCGACAACACTCTTCTGATTTCTCCAATAAATACCGGGAAACTAACCGGGGGTACATAGGGAGTTAACCCAGCTACACGCATAACTTCAGCTATGGGCCTATGCATCTCCGCAATGGAATATGCCACTACTGTTATTGACAAAAAATATTGACTAAAGGCCCAGTTACATGCAAAAGGTACCTGCCTTGAGGGTGACATAAGTATTCATGTAAATGTATAGTATTCTGCTATAAATTATAAATGGATAAATAGCCAAAAACCCAAGGTACGGTCTAATTACAAGATAAATGAAAATAGTAGAAATTCGGGGGTCTCGAGATACGATCAAGAAACTGCTGAGCGATCGACTGAGATGGGAGACTATGGCGACCAGTTACAAGGCAGTACTCAATCAGACCTTTCATTTGACACTAATCAATATATGTATGTTACTTTTGACATTTGGACATTTAGCCGTTTAGACAACTACTTAATTGATATATAGTCAATTAATGATGCACTTCATGACACTTGGGATAGCATAAAGATTCTAACAATACCACACAATTTTAATTCCGCTTAAGCGTTTAGAAGTTATGGTGGATTAAAGAAATGGAAAACCTACACCAATGAACCATAAACATTAGATTACACTCCTTTTTTTTTGGGCAGTCGTGTAATAAGACGGAGATCAATATTTTATTTATTTATTTCATATAATATAATTAAAATATGATTACACTAGGATAAAGTAATGGTATTTAAATTAAAATTAAGCGGCGAATTGGTTCATTCCAATCCCAAGAAGCCTGACTCCCATAATACATCCAACTAGGCTTATAGCATTGTAGATGTGCTATTAACGACGTAATTTGGATTGCGATCTGTATAAAAAATATTTTAAAAATATAGTTTATTATGTTGAGATTTTTTTATATTATAAACAATGTATTTAGTTCTTATTTCAAGTTAAATACTAATAATAATGATAAGACTATATTTATTTAACATTACCAAAATATTTAAAAGAAATTAAACTACAATTTTCAGTACTTTCTCGGAAAACGATTGCGCCCTCTGTAAGTCAGTCGACGGTCCATGTCCAAGGTACGTGACGCCGTCTGCTGGGTAATTGTCCTTTAGCGGGGCTTTAAGTGAGCCGGGCCTATTGACTCGGCATTATGAAAGTAACATCGCAAGTGATGTTTGTCCTGTAGCCATTTATTAATTCTAATTCTAATTCTAATTCTAATTTAATGGCAAATTATCAGTAAATGAGGTTCGACGGAACGGTGCAAACTGTTTAAACATACAACTAAATAATGAAATAAATATTATAGCACTCTACAAAAGTCCCTCGACACATAATATATCACCATTTTTGATAACCTTAGATGATCTACTAAAAACGCAACATTGTCAAAAACATTTAATTCTGACTGGAGATTTGAACATTTCAATCAAAGGCAAGAAACATCCTCAGGCCGATGACTATCTGGATTTGCTTACTGTTCACGGTCTCAGATGCTTAGTAACCGTCCCGACACGAGAAATCCACACTTCGAGCAGCTGCATTGACCATATTATGTGTCGGTCAAATAACCCTTCTTGTACTGTTATATTTCAAACCGCTATTACTGATCACCATGCTTTATTATTTAAACTTTTGGGTCATACAATTAACTCTAGGAAAGCCACAACATCAATAACGATAAATACAGCTGATTATGAAAACATCAAAAAAACAATTTCCAATACTGATTGGTCGCAAGTCTATAACGCCCCAGATGTTAACATGGCATCTCAAATATTCGTTAATAAGTTGACTGGTATAGTAATTGAAAATAGCTCTACAAAAACCGTTAAAATTCAGCATAGCCAGAGAATATTAAAGCCTTGGATCACAAAAGGTCTAATATTTTGCATTCGTCGACGAGATAAGCTTCACCTAACATCGCGACGTAATTCTGACAATTTATTATTAAAGGACAAAGCGAAAAAGTACAGAAATTTATGTAACAAAATAATTCATAACACCAAAGTAAGGTATTATAAAAATAAAGTCATTGAAGCTAATAGAGACCCAAAGAGTCTGTGGAAAATCATTAATGAGGTTGGAAATAGAACCAGTCCTAAACATTTAATCGATTGTATAAATACAAATTCTGAAATATTAAATATTGATAAAACTCCACAAAGACTAGCAGACTATGTAAATTATTATTTCGCTGGCGTTGGTTCAAATGTGGCCACAAATATAATGAAAAGGTGTGGGACTGCGAGCACAAGTCCATCTCTTACAACAAATAGACTACCAGTATCTTTGTATTTACGAAGGACTACGCCAAGAGAAGTTGCGGATGTAATATCATCTCTGAAAAATAATTCCTCTGCGGGTACTGATAATCTAAATGCACACATTTTCAAATCATCGAAACACATCTTATGTGGGCCTATTGCGCATATAATCAATGCAAGTTTTAAAGAAGGAATCTTTCCATCAAATCTAAAATGCTCAAAAATTATACCCATTTTCAAAAGCGGCAATAAAGATGAAATTATAAATTATAGACCAATCTCACTGCTAAGCAATTTATCTAAAATAATAGAAAAAATCGTCAAAAGAAGACTTTTAAATATCTGGCAGAGAATGAGATTTTGTCTAAAAACCAATTTGGTTTTCGTGAGGGCATGGGCACAACAGACGCAATTGCGAAGGTGACAGATGCAATATATGATAGCCTGGACAAAGGTAATAAATGCTTGGCTGTGTTCCTAGACCTTGCAAAGGCTTTCGATACGGTATCGCATGAAAAGCTACTTATGAGGTTGAGAGATGTTGGTTGTGAGTCCATCACGCTAAACTAGTTTGAAAGTTACCTGACAGACAGAAAACAAATTACATCGATAAAAAATATCACCAGTAAGCCAGAATCCATATTATTTGGTGTTCCACAGGGTAGTGTTCTTGGACCTATTCTATTTCTAGTTTATATGAATAAACTGTGTGATCTTGTCGGTAAAACAGTATCCTTTGCAGATGACACAGTAATTCTATTTGAAGGCCATAATTGGAAATATACTTTTAGTGAAGCTAATAAAGGACTAAATTTTGTAAGGGAATGGCTGGATAATTCTTTACTAAGTCTTAACATAGATAAAACTAAAGTAATTCCTTTTAGTATCAATATGAGAGGCCAACCGTCATCGGACCATATCATTAAAATACATACTTGCAATGATCAAAGTCATTGCAGTTGCCCGTCGCTGGATAGGGTAGAATCCATTAAATACCTAGGAATAATTATAGATAATCGTCTAAGGTGGCAGGATCACATCGAGTTACTAGCTTGCAAAATCAGAAAATTGGCTTATGTCTGTAAAGAGGTGAGGAATGTCTTTAGTCAAGGAACGCTAAAAAGCGTTTACTATGCTCTTTGTCAAAGCCTTCTGTGTTATGGGATAATTGGCTGGGGTGGATGCGCACAAACCATCATATCTCCCCTGAATGTTGCACAAAAATGCATTTTAAAAATTGTTTCGCGGAAACCGTATCGATATCCTTCAAAGGCACTTTTTAAGGAGTACGGGGTTCTGGATACTATACAATTATATTTAAAAACTGCATTATAATATTTAAAATTTAATACAAAATTGATCGCTACCCAAAAAATAATCAATACTAGAAACTCCTGTAATGGGAATGTAATGATACCCAAAATGAAAACCACGTTTGGACAACGATCATTTCGATTTTGTGCCTCAAGATTTTTCAACGCCCTTCCGGAAAACATTAAAACTGAAGAAAATGGGAAACATTTTAAAAAACTATTGACAGCATGGTTTTTAAAAGAGGAAAATCAACACATTCAGAATGAATTAAAGATAATTATTTAGTTAATAATTGCGATAAGAATATTTAAACATACGTTTTTTTTTTTTTTTTTTTTTTTGATATTTTAATTTTTCAACAATTTGTACCTATTCATTATTTTATTTTATTTTATTTCATTTGATTTAATTACGTATTTGATTACAATTCCATTTTAATTATATTTTACTATTATTTGTTTGATTTAAGTTTATATATTTATATTTCTGATGACTATTATTATTATTATTTAGCACTAGTTTAATTAGTTTTAATTTAATTTAATTTACATAATTTTAACATTAAATATTGAGATACTTTCCATTTTTATAAATTGACAAAAATACGAAATTATATCATTCAAAAATTTTTCATTTCTATTAAACAATTGATATTTTAAAAAAAGTGACAATCAATTTGCATTTTTATTAATTATGATTATTTTAATGTTAATTTTGTTTTATTTATTATTTGGATTAGATTTAGTTTTATTTTACTTTATTTTTATTTTAAAAAGATTTGAATTTTCTATTTTTAATTTAATTTTTTGTAGACTATTTAATAATTAGTTTTATTTGATTGTGTCTCGAAATATATGCATTGTTAATAAATAGTAATCATAATGCACAAAGAAAATTGCTCAAGTCTGCCTTAGAACAGGCTCAGGCCTAGTTAGGCGACTTTCGGTCATAACCATGTCTAAGTCACAATAAGAATCAGTTTTCTGCTATTGCCTCATTTACATACAGTGTGACATGGTAAAATGTACTAGTTAAATTTTGTAATACCTACTCTAAATAAAAAAAATAAAAAAATAAAAAAATAAATTGACTCACTGACACAGTACATGGTTATGTAGTAAAATCTGATTTCGAATATTGCGGGTGTTGAGTAGTGGAGGAGTGTTTGTCAGTTGCTATTTTTATTTTCTAGATACTGAAAAGTTTTATAACAATGCATAGTCGTTGGAGTCAAAGAATATGAAATGTTTAAGAATCGTGTACTCTTGGTTTTCCGATTGTTTTGTTTCTGCAATCGACTGGAATGCCTAAATCCTTTCGGAGTTTTAGTCCTATATTTTAAAACTTCCTAACAAATTATAGCAACAAAATGATCTAAAAATTAATGTTTGATTGATCGACCCCAATTAATTATTATTCCTAAATAATCTATACTACGGCTTAAATTTTAATTACCGTGTTACTCTTTATATTTTTTATAAACGTATTTTCTATGTCACCATTTTTTCTAACTAAAAATGGCAGAATCCTCATTAGTCCCCAGAGCCTGCCCTTATTACGAAATCTGGAACTAGAATTCATGAAAACGTAGAAAAGACGACCGGAGGCGGAACAGATGCAGTGCTGATAAATACGGTGACTCTTTTATTTAACATTGATATATTAATAATACAAAATGAGTACAAAATAACAATATATTAATAATAAATAACAATATGTACCACATATTTAGGCGATTTTTGTCCGCCGGCTAAGAGATTCAGATGAAATCAGTCCTTGGCTACTTTCCGGGAAAGGTTATTGAGCTTTGGGGTGAGACAACCGATTTCCAGTTCTCCGTGGATGCTGGATTGCAAAGTATTATATTTCGTTTTAATACCTATACAATATTGTGGAAGTTTGATCCTTTTTACTAAATCATCTTGCATGTATATTTTGAAACACAGTGCGACGTTAGGCAGGACGCGTTTCAGAGCGGGGCTCTTTGCGGAAATCCTATTTCACTGTAAATTACGAGACTAAGTTAATTTTTAAATAAAAAAACGTGTATACCCTGACCTTGATTAATGATGGAGTATCATGGACCATGCACCGCGAGCCTATAGGTTTGTCAGGTATATTATCTCCAGATGATGATGTTGATGTTTTATTTTATATCGAACTTACAGATAGTAAATATATGATAATGGTATCTTAAAAACATATTTAAACGAAACAAATTTACTATCCTATGAATAGTTTGCAATTCTTGCATTACACATTAACATAGAAATAACATGAACACGTTGATAGTATAAAAAATATATAATAAAGCTAATAACAATATAAGGGTAAGAAAAGAAATAATTAAATAGGTTGGTAATAAGGTAATTTGGGATAGAGCAAAATAGAAGTATGAGTAATTGGATAATAATATTTATTATATATAATATGATATAATACAACAGTATGTTATAATATAATAATCATATAATACAGTACATTAGGGTGGCATAAAATCGAAGACTATCGCGGTTGTTTGACATTATAAATAGGATAGAAAACGAATTTACGGCGGCTGCAACGTCACCGAAACGTCGGGTCCTACAAATTTCACGCGGTAAATTCGTTTTCTATCCTATTTATAATTAGGGTGGCAGTTAGTGAAATCTTAAAAAGTAGGAGATAGGCTAGGTATGATCGAATCTTTTATTATATTCTTTATATCGAATCTTTTATTATATTCTTCTTTTATTATAAACGAATCTTTAATAATATGGAATGAGACGATTATTGATTTACCGATTACGATTCCGATTATTTCGAAAGTAATGGGGCCGATTAGGATTCCGTTTCAGAATATCACTGTTCTGATTCGGTTCATTTATCCTGTATAGAACTGTACAAAATATGACTATTACAAGCCGTAGTGGCAGAATGGTTGGTTGCCTGATCTCATATGGTTAGGTTTTGGGTTCGGTTACCGGGCGGATCACCGCTGTTGGAGTTCGTTGAGATAAAATTAAAGCAATTGCATTTCAATTCTGTCGATTTAATGCAATAACACACACATATGAGCATATTTGACGAATATAAAATAAACATTAATATTTCATTGCAGGTTTGGTTGAAAAAGATTTTCATATGATGAGAAACCGGCCAATGGTGTAATTTAACAATAAAGATTAGAAAAAAATTACTGCACAATGGTATCACACGATATCACATAATATGATACTCAAGTTATCATATCATATCGTGTCTAATTTAGGATACTAAATACATGTTGGTGTGTTTTATTTCCACCTTTTAATAGTAAATATTTTTGAAATGAAAAAGTACTTTTTTTAGTATTTTGCTTTCGATTTAATCATAAGAAAGATTATAAATAGGATAGAAAACGAATTTACCTAGACTGTCTACCCTAGACAACGGCGGCTGCAACGTCACCGAAACGTCGGGTCCTACAAATTTCACGCGGTAAATTCGTTTTCTATCCTATTTATAATGTCAAACAACCGCGATAGTCTTCGATTTTATATAAGAAAGATTGTTATTAAAAAAACCTAACATTTGTTTGGCACCTAACCTGACATAACAAGTTTGAAATGCTACTGAAATTAATTGGAAAGACTGATATTTTTGGCCAATTTTTGGGGACTTGTAATTGCTATTATTGCGATAATATTTTTGTCACTACTCTACAGAAGAATGGGTTTGAGAAATATATTCTTTGAAAAAATTGTTACTTGTTCAGTTAAAGGTACAGACTAAGCCACTTCGATATGGCTTATCTTCACCAATTAACGAACTTCACCAATCTTCATTCAATTCAGATTTGATGGAAATAGCTAAAGAGGCCTTAAATCATACAATTTGATAGACAAAATTAACATACTCAATTAAGGAGGGGTCCTGGTTTAGATGGCCAAAAAAAACATGTTTTTCGTGTTTTTTTTAACCTAATGTTGAAATCTATTCATGAATCTTTTACCTCTGGAATCGCTGATAGTTGCCGATTGCTGTGAGTGTAAAAAAGCTACTACTGTTCTTTAAACAAAACTTTAAACGTCATTTATTGCAAAACAATATTTTTCTGTTCTATGCTGGTGATAAAAAAAACTACTTGACTTATCGACTTATTCAAAAAAAAATGTAGTGATTTCTCTTCTGTATGAACGAAAAAAAATCAGAAAATATGTTTTACTTTAAAAAAATATAACTTTTTTATACTAACAGTTTCAGTTTTTTTTAGTTCATATCCATACAAAATACACATGTAAAAGGTATTATCTCAGGTGATTTTTTTTGTTTCAGGAAAAAATTACGCTCGCTAATACTGGCGCAAACAGATACTGTCATTTCTGCAGCGATATAAATATTTGCAATACAATACCTCAAAAAGATTTTTATTTTTTATTTTTATTTTTCAAATGTTAATCAAACTGGTATTGATGATTCATAATCAGATTTTCCTATTAGATTAAAAAAAAAACATGAAAAACATGTTTTTTTCGACAATGTAAACCAGGCTCCCCCCTTAGTTCGTCATTTTGGATTACTTCAAACCGCCTCAGATTTATCAATAAACCACTCAGCTGAATTTGAATGCACCGTCTATAAATTTATAGTACGTCTCATTGAGCAATACCAGACCGACCTTAAGCTCGGCGCTGAGCGTTTTTTGCTTATCCGTGCAGAAACGCGTGATTATTTTAGCAAAGAGAGAGTAGCACGCTACGAAAGACTAACAGATGTGCTATTTCTTCCGTGAAAAATATCCAATGTGCAGTAAATACTCGCCGCTGCGGCAGACTTTATAATTATAATATCGGTCAAAGAAACTATATAAACTATGTAGATTCTCTGTTAGTAAGTTAAATATGCGGCCTCCTGATTGGTAGGTTGAATATGCGGTTTCTGAACTATTTGGTTAAAAGAGTGTAGGTATTAGTACACACTATATATTCCTGAGAGCGCTATTTTTTTAGCAGAATATGGAGGGGGAATATTTGTTTTGTTACTTGAACTCTGTAATGTGTCTCATGATTTCATTGCCTCTCTGTTGACCAAACAATTCTACCGGTACTGATTGCATTACATCCAAAACTCTCAAAAACAGCAAATTCAGCTTATCTTCGCCACTTTCCTATATTGTAAACTTAAGCATGTCAACAGGAGTTTTCCCTAACGATGTGAAGATTGCAATTGTCTGCCCTATATTCAAAGGCGGAGCGAAGCACGATGTAAGCTGCTACCGACCGATCAGTCTCTTGAGTACAATATCGAAAATTGTGGAAACGGTAGTAAAGAAACGCATCGTTGCGTTTATCGACGAAAACAATATTTTTTCACCAGCGCAATACGGCTTCAGATCAGGTATGGGTACTCAGGACGCAATTGCATTTCTCACGGAAAAAGTGGTGAAAGCGCTTGACGAGGGAGAAAAATGCTTAGATGTGTTTCTAGATCTTGCGAAAGCATTTGACGCCGTCTCCCATCGTATTTTATTTGCTAAACTCGAAAACGCTGGAATTCGCAATTTGTCCAAAAAATGGTTGATTAGTTACCTTACTGGCAGGACTCAGAAGACTAGACTAGGAGAGACGTTAGATCTCAAGCCACAATTAAATTTGGCGTTCCACAAGGAAGCGTACTCGGTCCGTTGCTGTTTCTGCTATATATCAATGACTTACCTAACGTCGACTTAGAAGGGGGCGAAGCTTTGATGTTTGCAGATGATACTGTGATTATCTTTAAAGGCAAATCATGGCAAGAGGCATATATTAAGGCTAAACGCGGTCTTTGCCGAGTAAAGCACTGGCTCGATCACAACCTACTTACTTTGAATATAGCTAAAACAAAACATATGACATTCGCCATCAGTAACATCAATCGCCTCCAAGGTAGTATGCCAAACCTTCACTTACTCGACTGTGTACATGCTGACTACAATTGCCCTTATTGTCCATATACGACTATTGAGAAAGTGAGTAAAATAAAGTACCTTGGAGTTATTGTAGATGATAAGCTCAACTGGAAGGACCACATACAGGGTACTGCATCAAAAGTCCGCCAACTTATTCACATATTTAAGGTACTAAGGAGTGTAATCTCAAAACCCTTAATCAAAACAATCTATTACGCTTTAGTCAATAGTATACTATCATATGGGATCCTTGGATGGGGTGGCGCGTCACTTTCAGCTCTAGATCCCTTAATTAAGGTTCAAAAGTCAATAATTAGGGTAATAAATAAAAAGCCTTTTAGGTTCTCCAGCGACCACTTATTTAAAGAGTTCCGAGTCCTAGACATACGCTAATTATATGTAAAAGTATCGACAATATTTTATTACACCCACACAGAACGGCATACGATTAAATCTCATACTATCAGAACACGCGCAGTTACAGCCATGCAACATGATGTTCCCTTTATGAAAACTAAATTCGCCCAACGACATTTTTCTTTTCTAGCTGTCCGACTACACAAAAGAATACATTCGGAATTAAAAGTGAAGTTAGATACCATACGAGGAAGAAAAATTATGACGGAATGGTTGATTGAGCTAGGAAGAAACGAAACGGAGAAATTAGTTAATTATAGTGCTGTATAAGAATACCAAACTACATAAAATTACTACTTTTATGTATATGTATAGATTATATGTATAAATGTATATGTATATATGTGTATGTACATGTGTAGATGTATATGTTTATATGTGTATGTGTATATATGATTATTTAATATTATTATGTATATTATGTTACTAAATTATAAGTAGGTACATGTAAAATTTGTGTAAATATAGAGCTACCACGTAAAGCAATGCTACATTATGTAACACTTACCAACTAAAAAAAAAAAAGGAAAAAAAGAATACATAAAAGTCTACCTTAGTACGGGCATTACTCCAGCAAGGTAGATTTTAATCTTATTAATCTAGTATTATAAATGTATGTAAAATATTAATAAATAAATAAATAAATAAATAAATATGTAATATGTAATATGCTAAGGCCAGCTGTCCAACATGGTGACCGTACATCAAAATATAGTGTATTTTTATGGATCTTAACTGCAAATAATAAAATAAAAAAATAATTAGCATCGTAGTAACATTGGGCTTCGGCTAATTAGCCAAATTTAAGAAGATTCCAAAGATTAAAACTCCAAAAAGGTAAGTTGTAGTAGTCATAAATATTCTAGATATATAGGTGTTTCCAGTGGTAAATGCGTTATTATTATTAAAGAGGTGGGCCCAGCGCCCATACATTTTTATCCATTGTCCTTTGTGGATTCTCAGTTAGTAGGTTAAATATGCGGCTTCCCGACTAGTAGATTAAATATGTAGGTTCTGAGCGAATAAGTTAATATTTTGTATTCTCAGCTAATAGGTTAAGTCTGCTAGTAAGTTAATTATGTTTGTCTCCTTATACACCTTACGATTATGGCCATCCCATAGTCTAACGACATTTATCTAACAGGCGGCCGGCTATGTAAAACATCACGTGGCAGTACCAGGTGGTCACTCATCCGAGTACTTCAATTCGGTAATCTGACGGGAACCAGTGTTTTAACGTGGTAACTGATGTTACCATAATATGCGGATTCTAACTGTTACTATAACTACCGATACTGAAATTGATGACTTCTTGATGGTTTCATTTCCATCGAGATGTTTGGTAACACATTCGCCCATTTCGTTCAAAATGATCGCTCACTCAAATTATGTAGATTAGAACCTAAATACAAGAATAAATATCTGGTTGATACACGGTATCATATTATATAAATGTTCCCAAATTTCGTATTGATCAAGCGTCATAATATTATGAATACAAGCACATTTCGTCCAATCTGATGTCTTGTCTTGCTCAATTTATGTAGACTAGGACGTTAATACAATAATAAAAATCTGTTGATGCACGGTATCATACTATACATTCCCAAATTTCGTATTGATCAAGCAACATAATATGTACAAGCACATTTCGTCCAATCTGTGGTCTTGGCTTGCTCAACTTATGTATGTAGACTAGGGCGTTAATACAAGAATAAAAATCTGGTTGATGCACTGTATCATATTATACATTAAAAAAATTCATATTGATCAAGCAATATAATATGTACAAGCACATTTCGTCCAATCTGATGTCTTAGCTTGCTCAACTTTTGTTGACGTTATAACGTTATTACAATAATAAAAATCTGGTTGATGCACGGTATCATATTATACATTGCAAAATTTTGACATTGATCAAGCAACATAATATGTACAAGCACATTTCGTCCAATCTGATATCTTAGTTTGCTCAACTTTTGTAGACTAGGACGTTAATACAATAATAAAAATCTGGTTGATGCACGGTATCATATTATACATTTCAAAATTTCATATTGATCAAGCAACATAATATGTACAAGTACATTTCGTCCAATCTGATGTTTTGGCTTGCTTAACTTATGTAGACTAGGACGTTAATACAATAATAAAAATCTTGTTGATGCACGGTATCGTATTATACATTCCAAAATGTCATATTGATCAAGCAACATAATATGTACAAGCACATTTCGTCCCATCTTGATGTCTTGGCTTGCCCAAATTATGTTGACTAGGACGTTAATACAAGAATAAAAATCTGTTTGGTACACGGTATGAGTTATACATTCCCAAATTTCTTCTTTATCAAACAACATGTACAATACGACACTTTTTTAGGTATTGGCTCTAGTAAGCGCGATAACCTATTTTCTAACTCTTTTGTTCCTTCTCTTGGATTTAATTAATTCTGAGGATTGAATTTTGAATAAAAAGTTAAAAGTAAAAAGCAATTTATAGGCGGAGGATGGAAGCGTTGGAATTGCCACCCCTCATACCGCTACGGCATCGTTTTATTTTTTCACTGATTAAAATGTAATTTAAAAAAATACAATAATGTCAAACGCTACACTTGAGACGTCGTCAGAGCCAGTTCTCTAATTATGTATTAAAGGGCAATTTCTTAGGTTCAATTTATCTTTTTTAGTACAAGAACACTTCATTCCAGTAGGTACAAGAACACACACTTCCTTTACAAGAAAAATATTAGTGCGAAATCCTTTTAGAAAAATAAGGAAACTGTTCAATCCTGGCTTAATTTTCAATAGTAGTTGCTAAATCGAAAAACTATGATGGTTATTTCGGGAGAGATGGACCAGCGGGAGAGACAGACTACCTAAATTTCTTCCAAAGTATTCTTTCAAAACTGGCAACACTGAAGTAGTCCTGTCGGTCCAGCTGCAAAGTATACAAAATAAGACGGCCGTATTTTGTTTCTTTTTTTTAGAAAACCTGTGAAAAATGTTTACACCGTGTCAGATTTTTTAATGGAAGTTTTATAACGAAGATATGTAGCGACTATTAAATTTGTAGGACTAAAATTAGCATCACTGTACTTCCATGTTATCAAAGCGGTAATATAACCTCAAAAAATCGATAAATATTTATGCCTATAAAGTGAGGGGTTGAACCGTCTGTCTCACGACATATCCAAGATAGACCAGATATATTGCTGGTGAGATGGACCACTTAAAATTTGTTTTTTTTTGAGATTTTGGTAGTTGTTTGAGGTTTCTATAGTTATTGAGGTTTAATTTTCTCGTTTTCAGAAATGCATTTGACATATTATGTAATGTGAAAAGGGGCTTTTAGAGGAAAATGGACTGAGGTTGTTTTAACCAATGCTGTTGAGGCTTTTATAAGACCAATTGGGAATGAATGAAGCCGCAAGAACGTTTAGAAAAACTAAAGCACGTTAAAGCGGAACTTGAAGAATAACAATGTATCCAATGTATAACATATTTTTTTTTGATCCATCTCTCCTTAGAAGGTGACCCAACTCTCCCATACAGTGTGGGAGAGATGGACCGATACTATATATTTTTTAATCTAAAATTTTACCTGGAATTAATTGACGTTTTTCCATATATTTTATAAATGGTTGAGTAGTAATTCATATAATACCACAAACGTGAGTTTTGCTCATTCCCTCCAAAAAAAAGTTATCCATTTCTCCTCAACCTACCATATATTAGCAGTAAAAAATCACACATATATTAAATCACATAGTGCAAGGAGAATTTAAAAATTTGGCTAAATTATAGAGTTTTGCAAAAATTCCTTATTGAGTCAAAGGTATATACCATTTGCGTTCAGATTATTTTGTTTTCATACATCGTTTGAATGTATAAACATTAACGAAATTTGGTTTCCGATCGTTCAATACTTTCCAAAATTTAGTAGAGACAAAATGATTGAAAAACAGGGGTATACAACTCTTGTGAATTTGATATTTTAACACGATTGCCCATGCGTTCAGGATTTATCTATAAATGTTTTCCGTTTCTTTATTTCACTATAACTTCGAAACGCTTAAACCGACTTAGAAGTATGGGATATTGTTACAATAGTTTTGTTATTCCGGGTGTCATAATAATATGTTACCTTAAATGTTACAAATATGATAGAAACGAATTTACCTCGTGAAATTTGTAGCACCCGACGTTTCGGTGACGTTGCAGCCGCCGTTGTCCAGGGTAGACTGAAGAGCTGTCAATCCGTTGTTTTGCGGCTAGGCCGCATACCGCTTCCGCCACTGCGTAGGTTATAACGGTGGTGGGGGGCCGAGCTTGGACCGCAGGAATTTTGAAAATCCGTCTTGCACACAACACTCACTGTATCCTGTTTTACGTCTTTGCGTAGAAGAGAGTTTGTAACCATCGTCTCTATTGAAGTTCGGGGTTCTTCTTATTTCAATGGCTTCCCGGATTATGCGAGGAAAGTAGAATTGTTCTTTGGATAGCACAATGGGATTTTGAAACTGCATCCAGTGGTTAATTCCGCTATCCAATATATGCTCGCAGATCGCCGATTTTTCTCGCTGAACGTTTTTAACAGCTTTGATGTGTTCTTTCAGTCGCGTGGCTATGGGCCGTTTCGTTTGTCCAACGTAGGCTAGACCGCAACTGCATTCGACTTTATACACACCCGGAGTTTGCAGTGGTATTACATCCTTTACAGGCCTCAAAAATCGAGCTATATTTTGGGTAGGTTTGAAGATCGTTTTTATATCGAATCTGTTTAGCATATTACTTATTCGATCTGTCACGCCCTTGACGTATGGTAAGAATTCTCTTGATCTGCTCGGTTTCTGAGTTTCGTCTGTATTAGATCGTATGCGTGTCTCGTGATATTTTCCGTGTCCATTTTTCCTAAGGACATCATTGACATGTTCCATCTCCTTCGGAAAATGCTCAGCGTCGCATAGATCGCGTGTGGGCTTAAAGCGCCCATATCGGCGATACGGGGCATTCCATTACCATGCCATAATGTTAAACAACCGCGATAGTCTTCGATTTTATATTACCTTAACTGTCCAAACATTAACTAAATGGTTGTCTAAATGTCCAAATCTCCAAATATTAATAAATTAACATAAATATATCGTTTTTAGTGTCAAATGAAAGGTCTCATTAAGTACATTCCAAAAATATGTATGCATCTATAAGGATAAATACATAAATCACATAGATTTCATTAAAAAACCATAATAAAAACGAATATAAATACAGTAGTTCACTATTTGTAACGGCAGTCTTGTTTTTTATTTATTTTAATATATTTTGGTTAACATTCGTATTACACTTCAAATGACTTTGTATTAAACTATGTAGAAATAAGTGCATATATTATATAGTGCATAAATATATAATAATAATAATATACTACTATAATAATAATAATATAAATAATAATAACATAGTGCATAAATATTGTGCATAAATAAATATAGTTCATACATTATAGTTCATTAAGTGCATATAATTAAGTAGAAATAAGTGCATATAATTAGGGTAAATCAAGCTAGTTAGGTTATGTTAGGGCATAAGTGTAGATTTCTTGTGTAAATCATTTTATTAGTGTAACCATTTATTATTGTTATCGTAAACAAAGTAAGTAGGGGAGCGAGGGGCTTGTTGTAACAGGGGTAAGTAGTAACAGGGATTTTTCACCAAGAACTTAAACTTTGTTAACGTATTTGTTTGACTTAACCTTACCTTTATATCGCGCCTCATCATGTCGCCATAGCCAGTGTCCCGCCAGACGACGCAGTGAGCGAACACACGTACGTGCTTCATTTCTACCGGGTAATGTAAAATTATACTCTCGTAAAATTTGGTTGGCGTTATTAGTATTGACTAATTTGAAAGTTTCTGTGTTTTATTTATTTTTAAATTTATCTAGCTCTGGTGTTGTGTAACAGTTTTTAACATTACTAAGTTGATTAAATAGTTACCTTTATAAATGTTCAGAATTATACTATGGGGTTAGTTGTAACAAAATATTGGGGCAAGTTGTAACATGTTACAACTTGCCCCCGACTTATCAATAACGATTTCTTAACAACCTTGTAATTTTTTTTTTCTACCAGAATGAGAAAGTATAAGAGAAATTCAGAGCGGGCAACACAAAGCCAAGAGGTGTATCATGAGCCACCAAGAAAGAGCCACTTTTGTTACTTCTCGATAATCATATTTCACATGTGAATATTGGAGTTGTAGAAAAATCCAAAGAAAACAATGTTATCATGTTATCATTTCCACCCCACTGCTCCCATAATTTGCAACCTTTAGTTAGACGTAGGAGTCTATGGCCCCTTTAAAAATTACACAAACAGAGCACAGACACCGTGGATACATAATAATCCAGGGAAGACGATGACTATTTATGATATCCCAGGTATAGTTAAGGAGTCATTACCGCTCGCCTTAAACCCTGCTAATATTACGAATGGATTTAAAGCTTCAGGTTTATGGCCTTTGAATGCTGATATTTTCCAAGACAGTGACTGCGCCGTCTTATGTCACCTACCGTCCAGATCCTACTGAAGAACCCGAAAATGCTGTAGATGTAACTGAAAATGTAACGTTATATCTCGAAAACTCAGAACTATTAGATTCTGCCCCTGAATTTGATATTAGCACCACGGAAATTATAAGTTACATCAACACTGCGAATGAACCAACTCAGAGTTGCTCAGGTGTACAAAAAAATTTTTCGCCATCGAAGATCAGACCTTTACCAAAGGCGCCACCGCGGAAAACAAACACAACAAGTAGACGCAAAAGAAAATCTACTGTTTTGACGGATACTCCTGAAAAGGAAGCTTTACGAATGGAATATGAAGAAAAAACAGAAAAAATATTATAAAGATAATGGCAAAGAAAAGGAGAAGGGGAAAGGCAAAGGTAAATCAACGAAAAATAGAGATGAAGTGGAAAGAGGTAAAAAAAAGGTTTTATGTTCAGATTCAGAATCTGAGTCTGGAAAGTGGTATTGTCTAATTTGTAATAAAGCTTATAAAGATTAAAATAAATGCGATTGGGTAGAATGTATTGTTTGCAAGATGTGGGCACATGAAGGATGTGTCACAGGAGACACATTTTTTTTTGTTTGTATCAATTGTAACTCAGATGAGGATTGAATTTAATCATAAAGAAACTTATCCAAAGCTTTATTATTGTATACGATACTTTGTAAGATGTAAGGTATAAGAAAGAGATAATTACTAGATTTAATTTAGAGGTATATAATTTAATTTGCTGTTATTTTAAAGTGCCATGTTGATTATAAGTATTGTCTTACAAAATAAGATATATAGTTAATAATAAATCTTTTATATTGATTAGTTAAAAACTAAATTTCTGTTAATTATTTGATAAAGATTACATTTAAAGTATAGAAAAAGATTATTTTGCTTCTAGCAAACAAACAATAAATAGTCAAAGGTGTCATATTTTAGTTTTTTATTATTGTTACTACTTGCCCCAATAGATGTTACAACAAACCCCAGCATGGGGGTAAATTGTAACATCCCGCTTTCTTTATATAAATATTTATTGTGAAATAAATACCTATAGTTTTGGTAGTTTGTTTACTTGATTTAATAGAGGAAGAGTTAAAGTATCAATTGATATTTAATTAGTGGTAATTTAACCGTTACATCTGAAGATATATAAGTTTTTCTGAAAATTGTTACAACAAGCCCCTCCCTCCCCTACACATATTTAGTGTAAACCAAGATAATTAATATACATATGTAGGTTAGGTTACGTTAGGTTAGATTAGGAAGTAGGTATATTAATTTAGTGGAAAAACATTTATATTCTGTAAATATTTATTAGTGTATATCCAGATAGTTATTATAGAAAATATTGGTTAGTTTGTTACGTTAGGAAGTCAATACATCTACTTAACGTAAAAATATTACAATAGATAATGTAAGTATAATAGGTAATATCAGATAGATATGAACACATTATTGATAGTTACCCACTAAAAAGGCATTAGCCTTAGTGGGGAACTGTGGCATGTAATTAGTATATTTTTTTTGAATAAAGACTACTACCAAAAGATACGGCAATCCAAAAACTTTTATATTATTCGGGCTATGTGCACTAATGCGCAGGTTGTACAACTCAATTATTAGCATTCGCATGGTAACAAATGTAGCTGTTTAAAATCCTCAGGGAATACCTTCATATATCCTTGTGCTGGGAAAGATGCAGAAGTGTTTTGAAGATTTGTACTGGATGGATGTTGTCTATTGGATGACGGATGACGGAGTATTGAGTGATATGGGAAATGACGAGGAGATAATAAAAAATACAATCAAATTGATTTATTTTATTTATTTAATACCCATTTCTTTTAAATACAGATTTGTATAAAATCCAGCAAATCCTAAGGTTTACTTGCTGCAGATTATGATAGGGTGACTTTCAGGGCAATGTTGGTACTTCTCCCAACATATCAGTCAACAAAAGAACTAGATTCTAGAAATCCATAACTGCAAACACACTTAATATTACACAAGCCAACCGACATTGAATTCTATATAATTTCGGCATTTAATGCAGACACAGCCGATGACTAATATCATTTCTCCTAATCGATTCAATCGGACATACTCACTTCCCCCACGCCACGGTATTGCATCATTTAACGCGTTATATAAACCCATACATTCGATCGATTATTCATCATCCTGTGAGCACACACCGCGTCTATACCTCGCTCTACACTCATCCCCTAGTGGACGGCTACCGCGATCACTCATCATCATCATCCTCTGGCCAGTCAGCCACAGGTACTAGCGCTCTTCATCATCTTCGAGTCTGCAACCGCCGCGCTTATACCTCGCTATCATCATAATCAAGCAGTCACTTCACATTATCTACACACACCACGACTTATCATTCGAAGCGTTACAACCGGCTAGCATCAAATACCTTCTGCAATAAACTACTTCAACTGCAACAAGACGACTTTTACTACGGAGAAAACCCTCGATGAGCTCCACTCCTCACTCACGAGCAATTGGAGTCTAGTGAGGGGTGGTCCCTCACAGCAACTTTAATGGCCATTTTGACCATATTATTATAATGTATCTGCTGCATTATCTGCTACATTAGCAAGTATTAGTCAGCACAGAAAGCCACCCCCTTGATAATATTTACATAAAAAGATGAACGTACTTAATGCTAATAAAATAAAATATGAATCTTATTCGTATCATTTACACGTGTGTTTCACTTATTTTAAAGCTAACTATTTTTAATTCTTTTTTTATTATTTTTGTACATTTTTTTTAAGTTTTTAAATTTAGAGGAATTTTGTTGAATATATGAGGGATTAGCCAATTCAATCTTCTTTTGCCATAAAGGTTGCGAAAAGGAGGTGATGACCACCTCCTTTGTTTGAAACCGGTTAAAAATATAATTTTCATCTTTAGATAAAAGACACTACCAAATAGTGAATGAAAGAAGAAAGAAAACAAAATTAAATATTTTCTTTGGTAAGATAAATCGAAGAGACTTTCAATCATCCATCTTTTAGAAGAGCTTCGACAATCGACACTTTGTCTTCGTCCACGCCCCCCGTATTTTCTGCAGCGTTTCAATTCCTTTCGTTTGCCTCGTTTTTTTATGCCGTGCTAATAGTCACAGTTTTACGCGATGAAAAGCGTAAAACAGAAGAGGGCGCTGCCGCATTTTACAGGCTTTCAGGAACAAAAAGGACACCTTCGCAGCCGTAAAACTGAAGGGAACTGAAATAAACTTTTATTACCGTTGCCGCTGAAAGAATAAAGGTGGCGGCGGAAGATAGTATCGCGGGTTTAATAGTTTACACGAACTCCGATAATCTAACATTTATAGAACTAAGTGATATATCTATATTATTGTGATGTTTTTGGTGGCTATGGGGCCCTTGCTGAGTTGGCTACGAAGACCCATTCTGTTCAGGGTTGGTCACACTCACGGGTCAACACGTGTAGTAGAATAATATAGTAGAATAATAGTTATAATCTAGAATAATAATTAACGATTGCCTAACGATGCCTAGAAAAATAATTAACGATTTGGAATCATCTGTAAGGTTTTTTATGTTTTGGGAAATAAATAAATAAATAAATAAATAAATAAACACCCATCCGACGGCCTCCACGCATGAAGTTCGAGCCTGGGTAGTACTCTGGCCTTATGGTAAGTTTCCCCTAGGAATCCATCCTCTGGCGCTCCGACGGTCTGCGCTCCGTGCGGCATAAGCCAATCGATTGCGCACTCTGACTAACAACTTGCGGTGTCAACTACAGCGGACGAGCCCGTCACCACAGGACGTTTTAACGATTTTCTCGTTCTGTCGCCCTGCAGTGAACATAGAAGACTTTGGGCAGAAACAAATCCAACGTCCAGCTACGTCACAACCCGCAAGAAGCCAACGCCTTACCGCGAGATAGCCAGTGTTACCTGGCGGGCCGACCCTCGCGCCCCTGCTTCCAATTGTGACCAGATTTCTCCGGTCTCTCGATTGGTTCCGAGTTCGAGATCGCTTGCGCGGTCCTCTCCCTTACGAAGCGGTGAAACGGTGTGCACCGAATCGCGGACCAAGGCGTCCTTTGCCCGACTCTGAACCGGGATCGGATGGCCAATGGTCATTTCAAGAGCAGTCGCCGTAAGGTAGACAACCACCCCCGCTCTATAGGAAACAATACAGTTACCAGACTCCCCCGATTGTTAGTCGGAGAGCACAGTCGATTGGCTTGGGCCGCTCGGTGCGCAGACCGTCCAGGAGCGCCAGAGGTTTGATTCCCAGGGGAGACTGGTTGACCCAGTGTCCTACCCAGGCTCGCACCCCATGCGTGGAGGCCATCGGATGGGTGTTGACCCGTGAGTGTGACCGACCCTGAACACATGGGTCATCGTGGCCACCTCATCATGGGCCCATTAGCTCCCAAAACTAACAGTCGGGAGTGTCTGAAAGCAGTACTGTTTCTTATCGAGCGGGGGTGGTTGCGGACTTTACGGCGACTGTTCTTGAAACGACCATCGGCTACCCGATCCTGGGTGAACAGCCGGGCGAAGGATACCGTGGTCCGCGATAGATTCGGTATACACCGTTTCACCGCTTCGTAAGGGAGAGGACCGCGCAAGCGACCTCGAACTCGTAACCAATCGAAAGACCGGAGTAATCTGGTCGCAATTAGAACTAAGGGCGTGAGTGTAAGCCCGCTGGGTAACACTCCTGGCTATCTCGCGGTTAAGGCGTTGGCCTCTTACGGGGTTGTGGCGGTGCTTGACGGTGGACTGTTTTGTCCAAGTCTTCAGCGCTCACTCCAGGGAGATAGAACGACTAATCGTAAAAACTTCCTGAGGTAACGGGCTCGCCCGTTGTAGTTGACAACTCTATTTGATGTTTTTGGTATCGAACGATTTCGTGTAGCGAACGGTTTCGTGCAGCTCGGGCCATAAGATCCATTGTTTCGTATCGGTCCAATTCACGATTCAACCCCTATTCAGAAGCCTCTTCGTGTGTAAGTCTAACTTGGGTGACTCTCCGGCCTCAGGCCTCACGGCTGATGGGTCGGTTTCTCCTGGAAATTGTCTCTCGGCGCTACTGGACGTTTTGCGCCCAGTTCGGCGACGCCAATCGGTTGTGCACTCTGACTTTGCTGAAGGAGTCTGGAGACTATAAAAATATACTGTCTTTCAAGCAGCGGGGGCGGATGTCAACCTGTTGTCATGCTTCTCTTGAAACAACCTTGAGCCACCTGATCCCTTGTGGCACAACGGGCAAAGGACGCCCAGATCCGCGATAAATTCAAATTGAATTACTGCTGTAATACAGTAGGTAGAGGCCTCGTAAGCGACTTCGAACCCGTAACTAGTCGAGGATGAAGGTATCCTGAAGGTTGACTCCAGACGGAATTATCCTACCAAAACTGTTAGTTAGGGGGCGAGGCTGCCGCTAATCACCTTTCCCAGTGTTTCGCCGTAAAACGTTGGCCCCTAACGGGCTTGCCAGTGCGGAGCTAGACAGTAGATTGCATTGTCTCTATGTAAGTCTTCTACGGTTATCCCATGGCTGAAAGAACGATCACATATCGTAATACCAGCCTGGGGTGACGGGTTCCCTCGTTGTAGTCGACACTGCCCTACTGTGATTCTTCTGATATAGTTTTTTGATAGTGCTTGCTAATCCAAAATCTTTTTGGTTCATCTATGGGAGCTCTACGAAAGTACATAGGTAAAAAAACGGTTTTAATTAATTACTGTTAGAAAGGGGTTCTTAGAGTACCGGATATTGACTTCATTCAGCGGGTACTGTAGAGATTCATTTTTAATCTTACATTTTAAACAGAGCAGCTAGTTTAGACGACGTTACGTAGAGCATTCTTATTTCTTATTTCTTATTTCATTGAAGACGTCAAGTTATTGGTCTAATGACTAATGTATGACATTACTTAATATTGAATATTAAGACATATTGACATTACTTAATATAAACGGTACTTAATATTGAATCTGCATATTTTGCTTTTTAGCTCAGAAACCGTATATATTAACTACTACACTGAGAAAAACATGACGCTATAATACACGGAGATGCGCATGTTTCAACAAGGATTACGTATATAAATCGGACTGTGGTTCATAAGTATTAATTAATATGACGCGTAACAGTGTTGGCGTGACGGGAGTTACCGTGCCGTAATGTTTAAACATCATGTTATTTCATTACATCATGATCTTGTGATCCCGATGCTATTATGACAGCATGTAGTTAGTATACGTACGGTTATATATGATCTTGTGATCCCGCTGCTATTATGACAGCATGTAGTTAGTATACGTACGGTTATATTCGGACACATTTATCATGTTGAAACAACAGTATACCCTTATTTCCATATTAACCGTACGGAAAATGTTGATACTCATAAATGAGTAATGGAGTTTAAATAAAATTCCTTATAATTCAACAAAATTACGATTGAAACCACATTATTCTTATAAAAACCTCATCATAAAATGGGAATATAAGAATCAACCCAATATTTTTCTAGGTGCAAGGAGGCTCAGTACTAGGATACTGAACTAAATGTAAGCGGTCGCTGAGGTGCGGGGACCGGCGTTCGTAGAACACCCGTTTTTTCGTTAGCGTACACATCTATACCTATGTATTGCTGTCGAGTAGCACCGGGACAGTGATGTCACAGTACTAGTATCTGTGGTGGGGAGACCGATCGCCGGTCATCACACCTCAGACACCCCTTACATTTAGCTCAGTCCCCAAACGTACGTCATGATTGTACGCCACTGCTCAGCAGAGGCCTACCTCAAACAGCAAGGCACTGGCATGTCAGTAGGCTTCCTCGCTCCCAGCTTAGTTGTTTCGGAAATACTAAAATTTTTACATTAGACTTGGTCACTTTACGAACCGTGACGCCTTTTGCACGCAGTAGCAACGAGCTATGGTAGCCAACGATTCTTTAAAAGGTAGATCAGCATCTCGACAGTGTATTGTGAACATCCTTTTTCCCCTCATAATTATGCAGAAATCTAGTGGCAAGTATTCTTCCAGACAGTGCAATAACTGTCGCGTCCCACCTTGAAACGGCTGACTTACCCCAGCCGTGCCAGTGACTAATGACCATCGCGTCTGCGGCGCCTGAGAGACATATCCGTCGATAGCGAAATCTCTCCTCCCACCCTCAACCATCCAACTCCCTCCCTCTCCCTCCATTTCTCTGCTTGCGGTACAAAAACGCGGCGGCTCCGTCGCCCGTAGGGATCTCATTTGGCGCGCTTTCTTTCGCCGCTTCCTTTTCCATTTCCGGTAATCCCGGAACGCGCGCGGGCGCACATTACCCGCCGAGGCTGGATCCGTGACGCGCCGGCACAAAGGAATCCGTAACGGTGCGCCTACAAACCCTACATATGAGGTTTGAAACCAGGAAACACAAAAACGATGAATTATTGCAAAATAACAAGAGCCACGTGGTTCTTAGTATACATCGGCACAATACTAGGAATAAAACCAATTACCTCAAACCGATCACACCACTTACAGACAAGTTCCAGGCGACTGGTCTTTATACAGTACTTATTTTTTTAATAAGTCGGGGTCACCACTTTAGAGGGCTTTGTTTTTTATTAACAAATACCACTGCGGGGTGACTAAGATCTCCTTTACCGTGCCTATGAGACCGCTGCAGAGAGTGGTCACCGTTCGCGACGTGGCAATGGCAGGTTACCGGGGAGCGGTGAGCGGCGGCGGAAGTGAAGCGTAGTGTGTGATTTGATGATGATTTAATTGTGACTGGCGGGCAAGTCCAGCTTATTCCTAGTAGCTCTCGGTTTTATACGGTATGCCTTTGTAAAAGCCACATGGTAATTTCTCTGATTTCATTTATTCTTCCGCGCATGGTAACACTGACCATGCGGAGAAAAATATTTCCGCATGCCAGCAGATCTGTTAGTCACTTTAAGCTAACAGGTGAGTCGATCAACGATCGCTTGACAGCGTCTCGGTCAATATTTGTTTCTAACTCAAAACCCGCGACCCACGCTCGCAATAACCGATCAACTGCGATCGATGCGTTTTATTCGGGTTTCGTCCCGCGGTTCGAGTCACGGTTTTCAAGATCTATCGATTGTACGATACCGACGCGTTTACACGCAAAACGCAAAGCCCGCGAGCCGCCAGAACGATTTTAATTTTAATTTTTAATTTTTTATTGAAATTTATTTTTTTAATTATTGTTAAGGAAACATACAGCTGTTACAATAAATTTGGTACAAAATTATTAAGTTAAAAAATAAACTAATTATATGTTTCCACTTAAACATTCATAATTTAAACAAAACAATATCATATTTTTTTTGAAGAATAAACACACTTAGGGAGAGGTGGGATAAGGGGGGAAGAAAGGAGTCATAATAAGTAAATAAAATTTTATGTAAATACACGTTCCATAATATAGTCATACATATTATTTACAGACATTCTTGAATAAATATTATTAATATATGTTATATATTGCGATTACAATTATAAATCAACACCGTCATTAATAATTGCTTTATAAAAGCGAATGATGACGTATTGAATACGTCAATATTGAAGCTGCGTAATACAAATTTTACATACTCTATACATGAAACAGTATTGTGCACAATTAGTGCTAGCCTGCGGAAGGTGGAATAATTACGTTTGGCTAGTGAGTCGCGATAGTAAACGGAAATATACCATTCCAAGAAGATCAGAACAATCAATGTCTTCTTCGGGTTATTGCCAAAAAGCCCCGAAGGTACCCCTCAAACGACTTGTTTGCAGAGCTGAATATATTAGACATCAGGCAGGTATATGCAAAAACAGTCTTTCTTAACTACTTAAAAAGTAAAGATATTCACGTTAAAGCTGAACATAAAATTTCAACGAGGAGCGCCACAACCTGTTAACACAATGCACAGAAAACCCGAACATCCTTCGCCCAAAGACACTTTAGCTTTATAGGGCCAAATATTTATAACCATCTAAAAGAATCTATAAAAACATGCCAACATACTAAGTCAATCCAATTAAAATCTAAAATTACACAACATTTACTTCAACTTGGTAGAAATGAGGTGGGAAAGGCAATAAGCCATATTTTAAAGTAAAGGTCTGCATTATTATTATTGTCATACATTGCACTACACTTTATATTTAAATACTATTTATTTGTTTGTTCTACAAACTTCATATTACGACATTTTGTATTAATATTTATTTCCATGACCATGCTATATCAACATTTTAAATATAATTATAAGTTTAATTTGAATTCGCTTATCTATTTTATATTTTATCATATTTTGTATTTTTGATTTTAATATTATGTACACACGAATAAATCTTCGCCATACATAGAGTTTTCCTTGGTACGGGCTATGGCCTAGTTAGGCAGATTCTGCAACTAATAAAATTGTAAATTTATGTTTTGAAAAAATAAAATTATTATTATTATTATTAATGTAAACTGTCAATAATTTATGGAAAAACACCACGTCTGCGAATTTTCTTCTCGATTGTAAGGATTGAAACCCATGGAAGGTAGCTGCTTCGTTGTAATTGGGAAAGGACAAGAAAAAGCAATAAATCAAATGTTTGAGGAACATATTTTGAATACGTTCAATTCTCTTTACGTGAACATTATAGCTAGGAGACCATATTTGAAAAGCATATTCTAGGTGACTGCGGACGAAAGCGTAGTACAAGAGTAAGAGAGAATGTTTGACTGCGAAATGTTCTGAAGTTCGGAGTACGAATCCTAACATACTATATGATTTCTTCGTGATGTTATCTATGTGGGAGTTATATAATAACTTACTATCTAAAAGAACACCTAAATCCCGGATTGCATTTTTCTTGGTTATCAAGACACCGTTGAGAGTATAAATAAATGGTAGAATATTGTTTTTCCCCGTAAAACTAACGGTAGAACATTTAGAAGCATTCAGGAATAAGCGATTCGAGGCGCAATGAAGAGATAGTCTATCTAGATCATCCTGGACCAATTGACAGTCGTCTTGGGAATTAACAGGTGCGTACATTTTCATATCGTAAGCAAAAAGTAGAAAGTTACAAACTTTAAGACAGGTATTTATGTCATTGATATAAAATGTAAATAGGACGGGTCCTAAAAGGCTACCATGTGGAACACCCGAGGATATACTTGTCCAGTCGGACTTAAATCTTCCAATAACCACACGCTGGCAACGACCGAATATTTTTGGCTTTGATACCCACCCGATCGATAACTATAAAAGTGAACGGGTTAAGCAAACCCGATCACTCAAGATGGATCTTGATGAAAAAAAAAATGTATTTATTTATTGTTTATTTATTTAATAAAGCATATTTGTGTTTGGATCAGTAGAAAAAAAGCACACCGCATTATCTTGATCACTTCGTCAAAGCCACCTAACTAATCCTAGGCCTGTACTGTCCCAGAAGTAGCAGAAAATATTTTTTCATGTGCACAAG
The DNA here is from genome assembly GCA_944548615.1 of Micropterix aruncella. Classification (NCBI taxonomy): domain Eukaryota; kingdom Metazoa; phylum Arthropoda; class Insecta; order Lepidoptera; family Micropterigidae; genus Micropterix; species Micropterix aruncella. The sequence continues at coordinate 26,105,689 of OX155964.1, read as the reverse complement.
TATAAACGTCCTATTTATTTTTCCTATTTTTACTCATTTATTATTATGTATATAATTGTTTACCTACTATTGCAATATTTTAATTTTCCTTTATCGGTGATTATAGTAAGATAATAATAAGGTTCCTAATATAATATTAACCGTTGCACTTAATTAAATATACTTTTTTTAAATTTAATTTAAAAGATAATTTGCTATGTTACGATTAACCGTTAAGTAATAATAAAATAAATTAACATTTACCTTATAACTTTTCAAATAGGTTATCGTTTCATGCTACCACTACCGATCTCATCAGAATAGAAAATAAAAATAAAGAATCAAATATAACAACTTCCTAAAATTTTCTAACCATATGACAACTAGAGCTGTCAACTACAACGGGCGAACCCGTCACCTCAGGAAGTTTTAACGAAATTTAATCGTTCTGTCTCCCGTGAGGTGAGCGCAAAAGACTTAGGACAAAACAGTCCACTGTCAAGCTCCACCACATGCTCATAAGAGGTCAACGCTTTAACAACGAGATAGCCAGGTATGTTAACCAGCGGGCCGACACTCGCGTCCTTACTACCATGTGCAACCAGTTTACTCCGGTCTCCCGACTGGTTACGAGTTCGAGGTCGCTTGCGCGGTCCTCTCCCATACGTAGCAGTGAAACGGTGTCTACTGAATCTATTGTGGACCACGGAATCCTTTACCCGGCTGTTCACCAGGGATTGGGTAGCTGATGGTCGTTCCAAAAGCAGTCACTGTAAGGTGAGCAACTACCTCCGCTCTATAGGACTGTTTCCAGACTCCTCCGACTGTTAGTCAGAATGCACAATCGATTGGCTGACGCCGCGCGATGCGCAGACCGTCCAGAAGCGCCAGAAAATTGACTCCTGGGGGGAACTATCCCTCAGGCCAGAGTACTATCCGGGCTCGCACTTCATGCGTGGAAGCCACAGGATGGGTGTTGACCCGTGAGTGTGACCGACCCTGAACAAATGGGTCCAACTCGAACAGGGCCCATTAGCTCCCCATATGACCCCTATATTTTTGATAACAGCGTGACAAAATTTTATCAAATATATTTACTGAGCCATTAGCCATTTTACTATTGGTTATTATTGCCAGCGACACAATGTGAAATAATTCACTCGCAGTTAGGTAGGATGCGTAAATGCGGGGGCAGCCGAGCGCCAAACGAGTAATCCCAGCAGAGCCACTCGGCTCCGCACAGTATCGAGATCTGCGCTTAATCTGTGTACGGCGCTCCTATTTTGATGTTTTTCTGAAGAAACTGCCCGATGAAATGCGCGCCATTCGAAAGGAATTACGTGCCTCTCTACGGTTTGGGCTATATTCATATGCACAATACTTCTTTAGCATGGACAATAGCGTGGAGATCTCTGGGGCAAACTGCGAGAAAATATAATTAGGTATACTAAATACCCAAGTAGAACAGCGTTACTTGGCTGTTTTCCGATTTCGTTGGCAGATTGCTTTGTTGTTCTTCGGCCTTGGTACATATGGAGAAATCAAATGGGCGAAACCACCACTCCAGGAAGGTATAACGGTAGTGATCGCTCTTTCAACCGTGGGGTAAACGCAGAGACTTGTGGACGAAAAAATCCGCTGTCTACTTCTTCCATTCGGCCGGTAATTCCCAAAACTTCTTAAACTACCAAAATTTCACGATGGTACAATCCGAAGCTTGCGGTTTAAAAAATGTGAAAAATAAGCAATATTATTCTTTTTTGATTCACTATATACATTACAATTGAATCCTTTTAAAATACCGCTATAAAATAGAACCAAAACGTATAACAATAGAAATCACTATAGTAATTGAAACAGACTTTCGATCTGATGTATATAGGAATTATTAATTATTTCCTAGGTCGCATTATTGTAATTCAATTTACCTACTAAATAGCAATTCATATTTCCCCACCTGCAAGTGTTACCACTGCATATAATCATTCGGAGTCAGATTGGAAATGTATATCGCTGTAAACACTCAAGCGACGGATAGCCGCTCGCTCATCAGTATTGAATAAAGAGACATCTGAACAACACCACTGTATTCTGATTCTTGCGTCGCGCCACCGCCTCGGTGAACCACCATTATTACCAATGTCGCATACTTTTGGTTTTTCTTTATATCAAACCAATAATGTGCGTTAAAGGTATCCTCATCATCCCTCACGGCCACGCCAAGTTATTGTAAAGTACGCAGAAGTTGCAATAATTTAATCATTGAAGTAATTTAAAACCACTAGTATTAATCGTAATAAAGGCTATAACTAGTGGCAACGGCGGTATTATATGGGAAATTTAGTCTTATTAATAGGAATCGAACCAGTTAGGAAATTCGCTAAGTTATATAATTGGCGCGTAATTCCTGCTTTATAAATAACTTATTGGAGTAAATTTAGAGAAACATATAAAAGTAAAAATAAACAAGAGATAGATTTATTGTCTCTTGGTACGCTTTCCAACAATTTGTATAACAATAGAAATCACTATAGTAATTGAAACAGACTTTCGATCTGATGTATATTGGAATTATAATTTACATCCTAGGTCACATTATTGTAATTCAATTTACCCGCTAAATAACAATTCATATTTTCCCACCTGCAAGTGTTAACACTGCATATAATCATTCGGAGTCAGATTGGAAAAGTATATCGCTGCAAACACTCAAGCGACGATATATATAAGGTATTTATTACACATTTGAAAACAGAACATACAACAGAAAACCTATTGTTTAAATTACAGACTCTTAAATCAAACCTTCGTGTAAGTGAAAGAATTTAGGTGCCAGTAAAGTAAAACAAACAGGAAGCCTAACAATAAAAAAAATAATCAAACTAAGTAAAAATAATCAAGGAGCGAAGAATAAATGCGGATAGGATGAGACGTAGGGTAGCTAGGAAATTAAGGACACGATATGCATTTTCAGAGACACTTGAAATGTAAAAACCGTTAGTGCGTTTCTGATATTGGACGGGAGCTGATTCCATAGTCTGGCTGCATGAATGTATATTATTGCTACGCGCATGGACACCGCTGCTAGTTACAGTGGCTCCGTAAGGTCCCTATTCGACTGGGATATTATGGTGGCGCAACCAGTCGCGCACCGTGGTTTCTTTCAGCTACCAAATCAAGACACCAGATTAGACACCAGGTAGACACCAGGATCGCCACACTGCGACAACGGTATTAAAACGGACGACGAAGATTTAGCATTTATTTTGAATGTTTGAAGGAAAGAGAGTTAAATAGAAAATGGAATATTAGAATAATCCATTAAGGAACTATCTCAAATAGGTGGTCCGCTTTGAATTTCGATAATAAACTTTTCTGTATCAAAATTACGCGTAGTAGCGTACGCTGTAACTAAAAAAACTTCTTGACAACAACAGTGTACGCTTGCGAAAGAAGAGCGTGCGGGGAACGAGCAGGTCACTCGCAGCGCTACTGGCGGCTGAGTGAGTGACACGCCATACAGTGTTATACTAAATAATAGTGGAGCGACCAGCGTGGTGGCGCTGCCAGTAGTAATCTGTGTACATATCCGTGCTGATCGTGCAACAAAACCGGTTGTGCAATCAAGCGGACACCAGGTGAGATACTCTCCATAGAGCTGTATACATTTCGTTGGTGGCGGCGACTGGTTTCGCCACTATGATGTCCCGGTGGAATAGGGCCCTTAAAGGAGGTCTTGTTGGTCGGCCCAAATCATGGCTCAGCTCAGATCCGGTAGCCACTTTGAAGTGATGTAATAAATGGGAAAACCTCAGTGAATTCTGTCTGCAATTTGTTTCCTGCATGTTCCTAATGGTTCCGTGTGTCTTGGGTGGTGATGGTTTTAGTTTCAGCTGTTTTATTTTGGGTGCGTATATTTAAAGGGAAAAAGGGACAACCTTTCGTTTAACATTGCGCTGTATTTCCAAGGTCTCTTTAAGATGAATTAATTTCTGATTTTAGTTTACAGAGAAACGCAATCGAGCCTATTATGGCCCAATTTTGCGAAAGCACTATCTACCTCACTCGCCATCCAACGAGGTCCTAAAGCATACTACGTTCAGTGAGTCATACAGTATCCAAGACGGAGAGGCTAAATTATGTCGCGGGTCCACCGATCTACAATAAACTCAGCGAGAACTTTCGACAGGCGAAATCATTTAACGTTTACACTCACAGATAAGAAGTTTTACTCTTTGTAAGAATATTATATGTTTGAAGAATAAAATCGTTAATGAATATCAAAGTGGTAATACTTTTCCATGTAATGTGAAAATTATCCCTTTGTATTAATTATCCCTTTGTATAAAATTTTATTAATTATCCCTTTGTATACATTATCCCTTTGTGAAAATTATCCCTTTAATAAAATTATCCCCTTGTATTTTCTTTTGTATATTTTCTGCTTTTTTTATTTTTATTTGAATGCTTCGTATAACGTTTTCTAACGTTTCAATTATAACTGAAAACATGTTTGCTATCTTTATATAATATATGGCTTATATACACCGTTATTCTAATAAAATAAATCAGCATCTGAATCTTATTATCGGCTATTGTTATCTGCTAGAACAACGTGTAATCATCCACTGTCAGTTAGGTAGGATGCGTAAATGCGGCGACGGCAGGGCGACAAACGAGTAATCTTAGCAGAGCCACTCCGACCGTTATCCTAATAAAATAAATCTGCATCTGAATCTTACTATCAACTATTGTTATCTGATGTAACAGCATAATAATCATCCACTCTCAATTAGGTAGGATAAGTAAATGCGGCGGTGGACGGGCGACAAACGAGTAATTCCAGCAGAGCCACTCCGCTCCTAACAGTATCGAGATCTGCGCTTAATCTGTGTACCGCGCTCCTATTTACTTTGACGTTTTCCTACAGAAAAGGCACGAAGGAATGCACGCCTCTCAATTGGAATTACGTGCATCCTTGCGGATTACACAGTGTTCCGATGGAGAATACTTTATTAAATGGAATTTAAAACCTAATGTGGTATATTACGGTTAATTGTGTATGTTTGCGGTATGTAATATTAATATAAATTTACAATAACCTTTAAACATTTATAATAGATAAATATTTCATCTTACTACCATAATAGAGTTATTAAAAGCAACAAAAAACGACTAAAGTAGTAAATTCATCAACATCCATATTTTTTATCATATGCGTTACAATCTTTGTATATAAATTAATTTCGTGCTTGTTTTTTTTTAAACGCAAAAGTGTAATTACAGAATTAATATAAAATATATTTTACCAATATATCTTTGTTCCATACTTTCGCATTTAAGGCATTATTTAGAAACATACATATGAAATCACAAAATGCCCTGCGATCTTGTAGCGGCTACATTTCGTGTATAATTAAGCCTTTACCAGACCTCCCTTGAACCTAAATTACAATTCGATTGTGGTATTGCTGATAATGTATTGTTTTCTATTGTTATAATTATTTTTATTTATAATCATTTCATTAGTTTTCTCTTATTAATATTATTATTAGATTATTTATTAGATTATTTATTTTATTTAAAAGCTCTACTTAATATTTAATCTTAAGTAATAAATGTCTAATGTCAGGTCGCAATCTTAAATAGGTCTCAAATCGTACATCTAGGTACAGACGTGTGCCTATTTAGATATGTCATTTTGTCGCTTTATTTATTTTAGGCTAATTATTTTTCCTTATGTAACCTTAGATAAGAGGTGTAAAATAAAATAAAATAATAAAGTAACATAAACTTATGAAATATGATTGCAGAAGTGTTAGTCTTTTAACCTCAGTTAATACTATCAGCCCCCACAATGTGAAAACATCCACTCGAGGTTGTGTAGGATTCGTAAATGTGGCGGCGGAATTATAGTATAAAACCCGTCTATATTAGGTAATAATTTATTCATAAAAGTAGTGTAAATCAACCAGTATTAATCATACTAAAGCAATAAACAGTAGCAGCGGCGAGACTTTATGGGAAATTTTCCTTGCTGTCAGACCCCCAAAAAAGTTTAGGTTGGTATTCACCAAATTATGTAATTATTTCGTAGCTTTCGTAGCTCATGCTCCAAAAATGGCACGGAGATAAATTTACAGAAGCACATTTACATAAAAATTTACCAGAGATAAATTGATTGTTTTTTGCACGATCTCAAACTATTATAGTATGTTACTTGCCCATGGATAATTTGTGTTCGAGTAACATTTATATGTACCATTCTAAATAATAAATTCAGCTGGTATTACTTTATAATAAATAGATATTTTTGAGTCGTAACCTATAAATGTAAATCTATAAAGTATAATGTCGTAAAAAAACAGTTGGAAAAATCTTACACCGATCAGATATATGTCTGAAATTTGACACAATTTTGCGAAAGCACTACTTCTCTAATTCACTTATTTTATGGTATTGTTATCTACTCAAACATCGTGTAATCATCCATTCGCAGTTAGGTAGGATGCGTAAATGCGGCGGCGGCCGGGCGCCAAACGAGTAATCCCAGCAGAGCCACTCCGCCCCTAACAGTATCGAGATCTGCGCTTAATCTGTGTACCGCGCTCCTATTTACTTTGACGTTTTTCTGCGGAAACGGCGCGACGGAATGCGCGCCTCTCAAATGGAATTACGTGCCTCCCTGCGGATTGCGCTGTGTTCGGACGGACAATACTTCTCGCAGCGCTAACGGAGCAACCTACGGGAAAACGTAATTACGGATGCGGAATACGCAAGCAGAACGCTGTCACTGGGCGATATTGCGTTTTGTATTATTTACGGACAGGCATTCTTTTGGCACAATATATGAGAAATAAGTCGCTTAGGCAAACCAGCCAAGTCCGTCAGTCGTTGCTACATTGCCCTGTCCACCAAATCTTGAACTCCACCTAGCTCGTGGTCCCTCCACTCTAGGCCCCTACTCCCTATAAATAAGTTTTTTTTAAGATGAATATTTTTATTATAAATTAGGATTACAGCATTTAAAAATGATGGTAGCAGAGGAACCTGTTTATCAAAAGGCAGAAAACTAGTGAAGTATAAACATTTGGAAGATATTGAGGAATTCAATATTTCTCTAGTGAAGTTTTCAAATGGCTATCCGGATATTCCTGTAAATTTTGATGAATATGATTAAACCCTTCGGCTACGCAACGACCAAATTCGGTTGCACATCAGAACACCGTTGACTACGTAACGACCAATATTGGCGGCTTGCTCCTGGAGCGCACAGCAATATTATTTTCTAATTCGAACGCATCCTAAAATTCATCCCAAATATCTCATTATTACCATAGATACATAGACGGCCGCTAGAATAATTTATCGCGTCATTTCGCGGATATTTCTGGTAAAATTCTATTGTCAAACATCAACATTATCATATTTTTTTTTTCGAGAAATCATCAAATTTTTTATTGGTTTCTATGAGCTAATATCTAAATATTTGTGTATGTAAATAAGCAAAAGGAAATATTACTTTTGCTAGAGAATGTAATAAAGATCACGAGTACAATTTCTAAATAGGGTTCCGTATTTTTCTGTAAGACAAGTACAAGTTAGAAATGTCGAGTTTTTTTCACTTTTTCGACTTTCTCATATTTATTCATATTTATCAAATTGATATGGTGGAGACAATTATCAGGTGGCATTTGAAGAACATTTACTTTACAATTTAAGGAAATATAAAAAAATACAAAAATTCTAATTACTTCTTTATTTTTAAATGAAAATATAATTTCAGGAATAAAAAGGAGAGTCAAAGGGATAGGGCAAGAAAAAAGTGTAAGTAGTTATTTTTTTTTTTTTTAATAATAATGCTTTATTTAAGAGAAAGTAGTACAAAAATTATGTCTTAAAAACTACCCAACTAGGTTAATGCCCGTACTAGGGTAGAATCTTTTCTTTTAAATTGAGATAACGCACGTAATTTTATACTGCAATTATAGAACTATGGTGATATTTTACATGTTTATATAATATTAAACATTATACATATATTATTCTCATTTATATATAAATATATACATTTACCTACTTGTATTATTTACATACTATTATTATTTACATACATTTGCATTTACATACACGTATTTATTAGTAATATATATTTGTAATATTAAATTAAATAGATAACGTCGTTTTAAACGAGGATATGTGTAATAATTTCAGCTACCTTTTCCCTGCCGGTCTCAAACAGCCACAAAGTAAGTTTTCCCTTTTTCATATTTAAGCTTTTGCATTGTTTTAACTTATCCTGAAAGTAATTGTGGAGTTTAGGAGCTACACAACTAAAGTGCCTTTGCGCAAATTTAGTTTTGGTTTTTTTAATTACATGTTTTTCTGACGCGCAACCTCTAGTTAGAATCTTGTGTTCAGTGATGTTGTGTGTGTGCGGATTGTTGAGATAATAAAGTAGGGTTACTTTTGCATAAATCTGTCTAACGTCCAAAAGTCTCAGCTCTTTTAGTAGTTCGTTTGTTGAATATCGATGTGGCTTTCTGGACATGACCCTCAGGAGAGCTTTTTGCGCTTTAACAAGCGGATCTAACGCCGAATCTGTAGAACCCCCCCCATCCTAATATTCCATATGTAATCGTGCTGTGGGCTAGCGCATAGTAGACTTTAATGAGGCTTCTTAACGGTAGAACATTTCTAAGGGCCTTAAAAGCAAAAATCAGCTTCCTGATTTTACCCGCAGTAATAAGTACGTGAGAATCCCACTTTAGGTTATTGTCAAAGGTTATGCCTAGGTATTTCACCTGGTATTTGTGTTTAATAATTTGGCAGTTACAGCTAATTGGGATAAGTAATACCGTTTCAATAATTTTGAATTTGGAAATCCTCCTATAGTTCTATTATTTGAAGGCAGCTGATTCTATAGACAGGCTGCATGAATTCATATTAAACATTTTATTTATCTACTACTCATCAGCATCCTGAACTATCCGTGAACTAAGTTCATTCTAAAATTTGATGATTTTATATTTTTTTATTGGAAAAAGGAGTTTATTTTATTAAGTTATTTTTGTATGACACCTCTTTACTGGCTTTTTACATTTTTCATCAGTTTTATTTTTTACATAATATTAATATTGAGCCGTAGACTATACTTAAATCTTTAATGCTTTATGTGTTTTTATGTATTTTTGTGTCATGCTTATGTATTTTTTGTGTTTCTTTCGGTTGCCTCTGCCAGGACACAACACCTTAAGTTTGTCTTTCAAAAACTGTTGGCAGGAGTTCAAATCGTACGGTAATTATTCTGTGCCTTTAAATCCCCGGTTTAATCCTCGGATTGAGAATTAGGCAGAGTCGAGCGAAGCCTTTCCATCCGCAGAACGCTTTCGGTTTATTATCGTAAAGTTTTCTTTTCACTTCTCTACTGAAGAGGCTAACTCGCAGCACTTTCGTGGGGGATTTACTTTGCCTGAATTAATTATTACAAACCGAAAGGGATTTAGGCACTTTTGTTACGGGCGCAAATCCTCACCGCAAACCCCAATTCGTAAACCTATGTCATATATTTTAGCTGGGGCGTTCTGTACGCAACCTGCGTGTGTTTGGACTTCGCTTAGATCGTGTAGCGTGCTATATTGGTGCCGCACAGTGCCACGGAAGTGGTCGTAAATAGAAATATACGACTGATGATTTGACGTACTTAGATCGGATAAGCAATTCTATATTACTACATTTTATTTTTATATTGGTTCATAATATATATAAAACAATTTAAATTTACGCCTTAGAATAGACTATTGCCTAGTTAGTCGACATTAAAATAGGATCACTGGCAACAGTTTCTGGCATAACATGGTATCAGTTTTTTGGTACGGGATTTTTGGCTATGCCAATTTAATTGTATATGTCCATTTGCTGTAGATAACTGTAAAGTACCAAATAAATAAATGAATAAAAAATCAGTAAAAGGCGTTATTCTCACCTGGATGTCTATGCATTGCCAACTATGATGACATTTCCAATTAGCTGGAGGGAACCAATCGACCAGGAGGAAAAGTATTTTGAACGCGATAGAATTTTTTTTCGAGCTGAAGACGGAAATATCCATTTCGAACCCTCTTGGGAAGATTATGACCATTTCTGGGTTGAAGTCTATCTGTGTTTCCATTTCTAGGTTGAAGTCTCCCCGATAGCGTCCAAACGCTTATTCCGATTAAGCTGAAATTTGATATGCAAGCATCATTTGGTCATAGCAAGAATTGAAATAATCCTGCTTGGAATCGGTCTACCAGGGATCGTAATAGTCATACTCCTAGAAATATTAGACCTAAAAACTTAAAGACTTCAAAATCATATTGTGATTTCTTAGTTGGTATATCTTATATACAAGCTGCACTAATAATATTTAAATAAATCGCAATGCCCGAGACGATTGTGTAACTGAACGTTTTTAACAGCTTTGATGTGTTCTGTCAGTCGCGTGGCTATGGGCCGTTTCGATTACGCCGAACGCAAAGACGTAAAACAGGATACAGTGAGTGTTGTGTGCAAGTCGGATTTTCCAAATTCCCGCGCTCCGAGCCCGGCCCCCCACCACCGTTATAACCTACGCAGTGGCGGCAGCGGTTTGCGGCCTACCCGCAAAACAACGGACTGACAGCTCTTCAGTCTACCCTAGACAACGGCGGCTGCAACGTCACCGAAACGTCGGGTCCTACAAATTTCAGGCGGTAAATTCGTTTTCTATCCTATTTATAATGTCAAACAACCCCGATAGTCTTCGATTTTATATTATAAAAATTAGCAATTTTTTTTATGTTCGGAAAATTTGCAATTTTTTAAAAAGCTGTGTCTCAGAAACTTTTGAAGGTACCAAGCCCACTATGGTCTCAAATTACAGCAAATTAAATGAAGTTTAAAAAATATGTAGCAGTTTCTGTCAAAAACGAGCTTCTTTGTGGTTAAAATGGGAATAAAACCAAATACCTCACCTTGTCCTCTCCTTTATCCTTCCCTGGGCAACCTTAGCATAAGTTACTGACATGTATCTGTATAAGTTTTTTTAAAATTTAACTTTACTACTTCTTTGTGTATTGTACGGTGAAAATTAGGAATTATTTTATCAAATGGTTGACTGTAAGATATCGCAATAGCGATAAGTCCGCCATTTGTGCATAATTGTCTTTTTTATAAAACCAGCGTAATATTCATTAAGTTATGTTTTTATAGCACAATAAAGTTATTCTACTCTATTCTATTCTATTCTAAAAAAGTGCAAAAATTTAGTAGTTTTTGAGATGTTCAAAAGCGTTCCGGGCTGCCGAGGTCGAAAACTTGGATTTGGCATCTCACACACATTCCATACAAGAAAAAAAAACGAAACCTACTACGATGCCACTTAGTTTTATTTATTTTATTTTATTTTGGAACCAAACAGAACTACATACAATGCAACAAAAACCTATTTAAAAGTGACAAAAATCCATTAATGTGATTACGAATATAAAGTATACAAAATGAACGCAATATAATTTATAAACTTATGCCAACAATATTTTGAACAATCTAAATACTTCTGAAAAGATTCTAGGTGCATCAGTAAATACGCAGCCCAAGACGAAAACAAACCTCAAACTCTACCAAACATCTAAAGATGAAGTCGTCAAAACTATTACATCGCTAAAAAACTATTCTGCGCCAGGAAACGACGGCATCACAGCAGAAATACTGAAAATGTCAATTGATTACATTGCAGAACCTATTTGCCATCTTATCAATACTAGCTTTGAAAACGGAGTTTTTCCTCAATGGCTAAAGTTTGCAAAGGTTAGACCACTACACAAGGGTGGAGACGAAAATGACATTGGTAATTACCGTCCCATATCGCTCCTTAACATCTTGTCAAAAGTAGTAGAAAAAATTGCCAAAAAGCGTTTAATCTCGCACCTAGAGAATGAGAGTCTTCTATCCAGCAACCAATTTGGGTTTAGAAGCGGTTTAGGAACTAATGAAGCATTACTTACTTTCACACAATACGTCGTTGAAAACCTCGACAAGGGTAGTAAAGTTTTAGCGACATTTTTAGATTTATCGAAGGCTTTCGACACGGTGTCACATATAATATTAATAAAGAAACTGGAACATTATGGAATAAATGACACAGCATTGCAGTGGTTCCAAAGCTACCTTGAGGGAAGGACGCAAACAACGTCGATACATGATCGACAAAGCGCGCCACTTAATGTATCTTTCGGTGTTCCCCAAGGTAGCGTCTTGGGACCCGTATTGTTCCTAATATACATAAATGATTTATGTGATCTACCAATAAAAGGAAAAATAGTGGCGTTCGCGGATGACACCGTGTTACTTACGTCTGCTAACAATTGGGAAGATGCATACCGCAAAGCTCAATCGAACCTAAATCTGACGAAGCAGTGGCTCGATAACCATATTCTCACTTTAAATATTTCTAAGACTAAAGTTATACAATTTCACATCAAGGCAACAATAAATAATTCAGAAACCGAAAACCAACTAACGATACACTCAACTTTTTGCTCTAGATCTGACGTCTGCAATTGTCAAACCATTGAAAGGACTAGGGAATATAAGTATCTGGGTGTCACTATGGATGCAACATTGACATGGAAGCAACATGTAAGCAACCTAGCCACAAGAACAAGGAAACTCGCCTACGTGTTTAGAGAGCTTCGAAATATTCTACCAAAGCCCCTTCTCAAAACTGTGTATATGGCGTTGTGCCAAAGCCTGTGGTCCTATGGCACAATTGCATGGGGTGGATGTACCACACAAGTACTCCTTCCTTTGATCAATGCGCAAAAGCTGATTCTAAAGGTCATCAATAAAAAACCCCCTAGATACCCCTCAGCGAAACTCTTTACAGAATATGGAGTACTTGATGTGAGGCAACTATTCATAAAACAATTACTAATTGAGTTTCACAGAATCAAGGATCAGCAGACAAGAAGCCAACAAACTAAAAACACAAGGCAAGCTACTGGGTCGAATTATAATATTCCGATTGTAAAGTCCTCATTTGCCCAAAGGCATTTTTACTTCCTTGCGCCGAGATTTTATAATAATTTAAATGAGATTTATAAGAATGCAAACAACTTAAATTCATTCAAAATACTTATAAAGAAGTACCTGCTTGAAAGGGGTCCAATGTATGCGGAGTCTCAATTGCTCTCGCTAATAATTTAAGTTGTTTTATTAAATTATATATTACTAACTAATATCAAATCTCGTGTATTATTTGCTATGTATATATATGTGTAGGTATGTATATATATATATATATTTATGTATGTGTGTATGTATGCGTATGTATATATGTATATATTCTTATGTATCATGCAATACAACTTAAGTTCAGAATATCAAAAGAGTCAGCTCGTCGATACAATTAAACAAAAATCAGCATCCCTAGATACGGGTCTCTGACCTAGTTAGGAATGCGGATAAACATTTTCACCATAGGATGTGCTCAATCTCTCCCAACTCAACCATATTATGTAAATGGTGTTTATATGACATATTATATGAAGTTATTGTAAATTAATAAATAAAATAAAATAAAATAAAATATTGTTTCCGCTTGAGAATGGGGGGAATCAGGATGGGAAGTAAGGTGGAGGAGACAAAATAGATAAAAATATATTATGTATGTATATAAATATATTTATATTTAATTTTAGGTATGACATATAGGTATTATAATGAATATACTTGAGATAAAATTATGTCCTTGAACTAAATTAAATGAAATCAAATATGTATAAATATTTTGTGATCATCTATTTAAGTTGTAGCTCATATTTATAGTCATATAGAGCAATAGAGACATAGAGAGCCATACGGACTCATATGGGCAAGCGGCTTCAACATGCAACAGAACGAAGAAAAAGAAGTCTCCTGTTGCAACAATGATATTATATTATGTTGTCATCTTAGTCTAAAAGTGGCGAATTGTGGATTTCGTTAAAATGAGATTTTAGGTAAGCAGGCAGTACTTTTTAAGTATTTGCAATGTATGCAGGGCACCTCAAACTATTTATCAAAACTGATTTGATAAGTCCATGTAGATGTTTTAATAATTATTATTCAAAGAAAACGTATAAATAGAGTCTGCAGATGGTTTTGCCACATTACCATGAATAATACTTAGCATAGTATCGCATTGCATTGAATAGGTAGTATTTAGTATAGTGAGTTGCATAGTATCAAGTATCGTATGTATACAGTATACCACCAGTAGCTGGTGGTATAATGTGCTAGCTCTTGAAATCAAAGCGAATACGTCACGAGTCGTAAGGGCTCGGGTATGGTAGTCAAATGTCCCGCTACTCCGCCCTCGCAGATAGCCAAATGCTTGAAAAGGTCGCCAGCTTGCGCGTAATGCTAACCGTTCGCGTTCGTCGGGAGCTGTAGCTCGAGAGTAAGGCTACTGGTTGGTATACTGTGGTATGTATGTGTGGAGTAACAATAATCACAGCGACTGTTCTTGTTAGAATAAATTTAGTTCTGTTTCTTGCCTCGTTTATTTGATTTAATTTAAAAGTTAAATAACTTATCTTGGAGTTAATGTATTATACTAGATTGTATCATTGAAATCCATTCGATCTCTAATCAGTATGAAATCCCTGAAAGTCTTGGATGCACAGCTTAGTTTATAACTATATAGTACATATATAACTCTTTACACACTATCTCGGAAGATAGCCCTTTCTTAATTAACTGTGAATCAAATATCCCAAAAGACCACGAGTGCAGATTAAATAAATACCATAACCTTGCAAATTTAAGTTTTTTCGATATAAAGACGTGTGCATTAAGCTTCGTTTTCAACATTGCTCGCGCTGTACAGAAATACGAGTTCCGCTTTAAATTTCGTGGTCAGGTCATGCGCATTCACTTGATTAAGAGCATATTGGTATGTTGTCACCTCAAACCCCGACTCCGAAAGGTCTCTATCAAAATTAAAACCACAGCCTCGGGGTGCACAAACTTCGGGGTTGCCCTCGATTAAAGCGCCGAAACGTGCGACCAACCCCTAACACTACTGAATCAACAATAGCCATTAAACCCATTGCTCAATTCGGGGACGACTTCCTACCGTGTCGCAAGGATTATAATATAATATATCGTCAATGTTTTTTAAAAAACTCGATTTAGCAAAACGCGTTTTGTAGAAAAATACTATTCATCAATACACTTTTTTTCGTCGCGGAGAGAATGAATTAAGTCACGTAATCGTGATGACAATTTGCTATGACGGCTTGTAAATATTCATTAATTTTGGCTCTATATGCAGCCACTTCTTTCTTAAAAAAAACTACTCCTGAATATTTTCAGAAATATTAGGTAGAATTACAATTATTTTTTTTGTTGATTTTAGTAATATCACTGTCAAAAAATACTTAAATCTTTTTTTTATGCATAAAAAGTAAGGCATATAAAGTCAAGTTAATGAATATTTACAAGCTGCCGTAGCTAATTGTCATCATGATAAAAGTACCTTAGCATAATTATTCTCTCCGTGATAATTTTGAAGAAAAATTTAGAATTTTACTAATTTACGCGGTAAGTTCTATTTCTTATGACAATGATGGCCAAGATATTTTGTTATGAAATGTAGGTTAAAATTTAGGAACTTTAAATACTTTTAATAAATGTTGTTAAGCAGAAAAAAAAATTAAATGAGCAAATGTAAATACGGCCATTTACTGCACCTACATTACAATTATTTATGGATTTTGCAAAAAGTGATTGAATAACCCTTTTTAGAAAACATCAAAAATATTTAATCATATATTTTTATTTTTCATAATTCATATTATACACTAACTTTTAAGTCGTTAATTTAGTGACTGACTAGGATAAATGCAATCTCGTATCCTTAAAAAAACATCGTACCTATTCTTTAGTTTATTATTTACTTTACATACTTTATTGCTGTATACATTATTTACTTTACATACTTTACAATCTTATCGGCCATCGAAGAACTGCGAGATGATTTCAAAAAACAGAGGGATGATTTAACCTAGATAAAAACTGAAATGAAAGATTTCAGAGAACAACTGCGTCATACTAAAGATTCGGTTGAGGACTGTAGATCAAGAATTTCTAGTGTGGAAGACAGGGTTCAACTGCACAATAATAAATTGGAGAAGATGGTCCATTATGAACAAGAGATGGCTCAGATGCAATCCGAAATCATCATGTTGAGGTCTCAGTACAACAGACGAGAACAGTGGGATCGGTTAAATAATCTAGAGATAATTAACGTACCTGAAGTACATGGAGAAAACAACACTGACACCATAATAAAAATTGGCAAATTAGCTGGAGTTAATCTTACTTCAGCTGACATTGAGTTCAGCTCTCGCGTCACGCCAAAGTCCATTGTTCCAGGGCGACCGAAAACCATCGTAGCCAAGCTGAGATGTAGATTGAATAAGGATCGCATTTTATAGGGCATTCGTCGAAAAGGGATCATTACGACAGCAGATCTTGGTATGCCTTGTGCACGGGTAAATGTGTACGTGAACGAGCATCTTTCTCCATACTACAAAAACCTATTTATGAAGGCACGCGAACTTTGCAAGCAACACAATTGGCAGTTTTTATGGGTACGTCAAGGAAGGATTCGCGCGAGAAGGATGGAGAAAGCACCGGTCCTATCAATATCCACCGAAATCGATCTGAAGAAAATCGCAGGATCTGCATAAATCTTACAGTCACGGACTACGATACTGTCTTAATATTCTTCTCTTTTTCTTTTGCTTTCTTTTTACTTTTAACTTTTTTCAATTACAAAGATTTCTATAATTTACTATTTGTTCACCGGCCATACGTTTTTCTTAATCTTAAGCGCTGTTATACCATCATAATCTCTCGTACTCCACATACACATACACACAACATCACACAATCGCACAAATTCTCACAAATACACTTATGTATTCTGTTGCTATTCTCGAGGGATGATTTCACAGGTTACTTTTTACCAGCTCGGTATATTATAAATTCTTGTAATTTACTGTTAAAGGCGAGCTGAAAATATATTACCAAAATGTAAGAGGTTTACGTACGAAAACCTCAATATTTTTACAAAACGTCATTAGCGAAGACTACGATATAATTGCTTGCTCAGAGAGCTGGTTGACCAATGGTATATTAAAGGGTGAACTAGTGGATGACCGTTATGAATTATTCAGGGCTGACAGGGATCCTATTTATACAGGCCACGCGATGGGAGGTGGTGTTCTTATAGCTATACATACTAAACTAAGTCCAAGACTGTTGTCTGCCTGCAGCAGGGATATGGAATGCATTTGGGTGACGATTCCCTCGATGGCTTTAGGCTCACCGCATGCTCTCCACATTGGATGTGTTTATTTTCCAGGAGATAAGAGCTCGCACCATCAATCCATTTCCGAATTTTCAAATTCTCTTACAGATATGCGAAGTCGTTATCCACATGATAATTTTATTGTGATGGGAGACTACAACCTCCCAAGAATAAGTTGGCAACCACTTGTAAACGAGGCTTATCTAAGTTCCATAAACGTTTCAGACAGGACCAGTTCCGTCCTTGTCGACAGTCTCACATTATCTGGACTGCGACAATACAACGGGGTTAGGAATTTCTACGGTAGATCTCTTGACCTAATACTTAGCAACACTGATATTTCGGTTAAGAATTCTAACTTTCCGCTAGTGAAAGAGGACATATACCACCCATCTTTGGAAATTGTCTATCCTAATGTCATCATTCCTAACCTACACGCACAGCATCGTATAAAGTCATTGTTCAGGAAAGCCGACTACGCTAGTATTAATAACCTTCTATCTTCAATCGACTGGCCGCACTATCTTGACGGTGCTGACCTAGAAACATTAGTAGCAAAATTGTACGATATCTTGTACACCGCGATCGAGCCGTTTGTGCCGCAAACCGACGCCCGTAAGTCGAGATTCCCAAAGTGGTACTCGGTCCCTCTAATTAAAGTAATTAAGGAAAAGCGTAAAGCTCATACGAGGTGGAAAAAATATGGTAATCCTCTTGATTATGACGAATTCACGTTACTGAGGGCTCGTCAAAAACGATTACAATCTGAATGTTTCAAATATTATACTCAGGAAAGCGAGTCTACAATTCGCAGTAATCCAAAGTTTTTATGGACTTATATAAAGTCACTTCGGAAAGACAGCAATATATACCTAGGGAAATGATTAATAATGGAGAAACGTTCAGCGATGGCACACATATATGTGAAGGTTTCAGTGTCTACTTTAAATCAGTGTTCATAGAATCGGCAGCCGATTCGAATACATGTCACGCAACGCCTAAAAGTGGCTCGCACAATTCGTTAAGTATCGGAGGCATCGAAATCAGCGAAGATATTATTCTTAGATACTTAAAGAAAATTGATATAAATAGGGGGTCGGGCAGTGACTCCATCCCTCCTATATTTATCTACAATTGGCGGGCATTTTTCCGACGAGATGAAAATAAGCATGTGTCGTTCCAATTCACAAGGCCGGCCCAAAGAATGTAGTATCTAATTACCGACCGATATCTATTCTTCCGGTTATTAGCAAGTTATTTGAGAAGGTGTTATACGATTCCCTGCTGCCCTAGTTTAGGACAATTCTCCCTGAGAATCAGAATAGTTTCTTACCAGGACGCTCGGTTACATCAAATCTATGGCAATTTCTTGACTTTGTCACGGTCAACATGGATAAGAGACTGCAAGTAGATGTAATTTACACCGATTTCTCGAAGGCGTTTGACCGCGTCGACCACGGTATTCTACTTGGAAAATTAGAATCTGTGGGCATACACGGCGACCTACTGCGATGGCTCTCATCGTACTTGAGGAACAGGCGACAGGCTGTTGTACTGGGTGGTTTTCGGTCGAATTATGTAAACATTCCATCTGGCGTACCCCAGGGCTCTCATCTTGGCCCGCTGCTGTTCAATGTGTATATACACGATATTCAGGATTGTTTCCAACACTCACACTGCATCATGTACGCTGGCGATCTTAAAGTTTATTCTGTGGTCAAAGATATTTCACAGTGTCATCGATTACAGGAGGACCTTGCTCGCATGTCTATTGCTCAATAGTCTATTGCTCTCTCAATAAATTAAGTTTAAATGCGGCGAAATGCAGCAAATTATCCTTTACTCGTAACCGATCAAAGTATGATTTTGACTACAGGATAGGCGGAGAGATTATAGTAGAGAAGAGTGTAGTGCGGGATTTGGGGATAATGCTGGACAACAAATTAATTCTGGATACACACATTGAACACATGGTGGGAAAAGCTTACAGAGCTCTCGGTTTCGTGTTGAGAGCATGCAAACCATTCTCCGACATTAATGTGCTCTTCACTCTTTATAACGCCTACGTTCGCAGTATAGTGGAGTTTGCGTCACCTATATGGTCACCGCAGTACAATGTACACATTGACCGTATAGAGCGTATTCAGAAAACCTTCGTAAGGCACTTGTGTCATCGAACCCTCGCTGAATATACCTCATATTCTGACGGCTTCGCAAGGTTCGAAATGCTGAGTCTTCAGCAGCGACGCAAAGTGACCGATATGACGTTCTTCCACAATATACTTTCGCATCATATCGACAGCCCACAAATTCTAAGCAGAATAGCCCTAAATGTCCCATCGCGCCGAACTCGTCACCCAAGGGTATTCAATGTACCCAGACTCCATACAAATCAAGCAAGGAATTCAACTCTACATCGAATTATGGAAGCCTATGATGAATCGTTTCAGGAACTAGACATATTCTCAATGGGCAAAAACGAGTTTATCAGAGCGGTAATAGACCAGACCTTAAAAGCTTGTACAGATACATACCTGTACAGAATCACACACTCTCATATATACACAACTATGACACATACACGTAGATGTACTTACACACACCCATTAAACACACATCACAATCACACACATAAACACACTCATCCTACTATATCTTACACACTCACAAATCGAGAGAACATGATAATATAACTTAATATATAAATATTATTACACAACATCGCGCACATTAACTGTATATTACCAGGAGACTATTTTGGCCGTAATATTGTTATTATTATTTATTAACTTAAGACCTGAGCGCTGTTTTTCTCTTTTGTTGGAATAAAAATAAATAAATAAATAATTAAATTGCATATTATAAATATTATAAAATTAAAAATATATTGTATACTACACAAATTTAAAATAAACTACAAACGGAACTGCTATCGTATTCAGCGATCGATGTCGGGCCCATCATACTACTATTATCACATTTCGGTGAGCGGTGGACTCCGGAATAACGACCGGCTGCGGAAGGTTTAGGACAGCTGTCTTGCCACATGTGAGCGTTATCTTTACCACCCATTCACTTTCCCTTCGTCGCCGTAGAATTTGAGATGCGAAAATCGCGGCTTTAGAAAATACAATCGGTTTTTTCCTCCTGTAAGGTATTTAAAAACTAGATATGAGGTTGCGTCAGGCATCCATCGATATATGGATCAATTGAGACTGATTTTATTAAGCGGGTATGTTGGTTTTGCCAAATAACATATAGTTGATATTACCAAATAACATATATTTATTTCGATTGCGTTTTTTTGTGAACTAATATTTGAAAACAGTTCGAAATACGTTAATATTAATATTCGAAATACGTTAATTAATAGTAAAAACACATTTTTATAAATAAGCTTTTATTAAAATGCTCTGTCCCGAGCCAACCATGGGTACAGAAGCCATGTTATAGTGGAGTTTAGAACAAGCTATCATATTTGAATACTACACAGAAAGTTGTGTTTGTGCTGTTGACCGTTGAGGCGTCCCCTCGTTGGAAGCCAACCATGGGTGCAACAGCCCTGTCGCGGTGAAACTTATAGCGGGCTATCATAATTGAATGCGTATACAAAATTTCGTTTCTGTGCTGTTGACCGTTGAGGAGTTCACTCATCGGGAGTCAATCCTGGGATCAGCAGCTATGTCATGTTGAAATTAGAATGGTATATCATAATTGAATGCGTATACAAAATTGTGTCTCTGCTATTGAATGTGTAAGAGTGTGCTCGTCGGGGATCGATCCAGGGTGTATAATCAGGTCAAACTGACCATAAAAATGCATTGTCATCGGAACTGAACCAAATTTTTAGTTCATTGGATAAGATGAAGTGGTTCTAATTCAGCTTGCAAGATTTGATCTAAACAAACTAGCAAACATAGCAAGTTAAATAAAACTTGTAAAAGACAGAGCAATGCGTTAGAGTGGAATGTAAAATTAAGCGATCGCATCATTTTCCGGACAAAGACGATCTGCCGAACATAAAACCATTTCAATCAAATATATAAATAGAATCGAGCGCATTCAAATGAATTTCATGAAATATATCTGCTTCCGTCTGAAAATCTCATGCAGCTCATCTAACTATTTCAATTTATGCAAGAAACTTCATATCCTCCCCTTGATTAAGCGACGTGAAACCGCGGACTTGACCTTTTTGCTAAAGATCACCTCCAATAATATTAACTGTCCCGACTCTCTAAATAAAATGAATCTCCGTGTTCCTTCCAAACTCAATAGATTTAACCCTGCTCTTCATGTTCCTAATGCTGGTATCACCTATAGGCAAAATTCATTTCTGTGGCGAGTCATTCAAGTGACAATTTCAATGATTTGATTAAACGATTTGACTTTGACTCAGCTAGGCAGCGGCTGAACAGTGAATTCTTTAGCACTAATTTTTTAATATTTTTTGATGTATTTTTTACCGATAGCTATAATTGAAAGATCACATATGTTTCTACAAAGTTACTTAAACGTGAAAACCTTTAATTGGCTCTCTGTTATACTACTCCGTCTTTATGTTAAATTATAATTAGCTGTTGGTTTTCCTAAAAATAAATAAATAAATTACTTTAAAAACTATTCATCCGGTCTTACATTATGCCGCTTTATATTCGATTGGCAGTTTTATGCTGAAAAGTGGCAATGATATCATATTTCGCTCTTATGTATGGGTCTGTCTCGCTTGCCTAAATTAATTCCGGTTTTAGTTTTGGAAAAAATCGAATTCGGGCCCATTGTATAGCAGTGGATACATATTACACTACCTAGTACTGCCTACCTAGTTACTTTTTTTACTTGCGCATTTTAAACTAGGTTTAAAATTTATGTTACACCGGAAAGGCTAGGTAAATGGTGGAACTCTATCCTTTCGATAATGTAAATGGCTTTTCGCGTAGATTTATACGAGAGAGCGGGGTTTCATGAATTATTCAGCTATGCCCTACTCACGTGTTTCCTTTGGTTATCATCAATGGCTGTAAGAACGACTGAAATTCATGAACCTATAATTTTATTCGTCATCTTTCCGGGCATTAGCATTTGCAGTGATACCTGCAGCTGATGGCTGGGATGAGACCTAAATATGCGGTCAATCCTGAAGGGTGGAATAGAAATGAGCATTGGGGAACCGGAAACATCAACGTGCACATTGATTTTAATTCTGATTTGGGTAGCTGGGCATAAAAATAAAACTCAAAAGCTAACACGTCAACACTAAATCGGGGCGCGCTTAGTTGTGTCCAAGCCGTTGTGTTTTGTTTGAAGACTTCATGATCTCCGATGTTTTGCTTTTATGTTTTAGGCCGAAGTTTTAAAAATACCTCTTAAATTAAAAATAATTTTATAATTTTCCGGTCAAGTATTTTCATTTAAAATTGACATTATTAATCTTAAAAAAGACTACATGAGTTTTCCCTTAAAATTGACCATGATTTTGGAAACAAATCTAATATCTAAATGTACAAACACATGATCAGGACATCTTTTTTTATTATAAAATTTGCATCGAAATAAGCTCAAATTTGAAAATATACCATTTAAAAAAATTATATCGCGATTTCGAAATTAGTAAAATGAAAACACTTGATTACACCAGTCAACTCCGATCTTCTCTTTAATTTCGACTCCCGTTTCACATTGTTAGGGGTTGGATCTTCGGATAAACCTCGAATAGACTTTTAATTATTTTCATGGGAGAGGAACTAACCCTAGTTTCGAGTTCTAACCTTGTTTCATTACAGTAAAAACGTACCCAATTTTCCACACCCATTTCACAATATAAAGGGTGGTTTTTCTCAAACCGTCAAACGCGTAGCAGCCCCTTATGAAGTTAGATAACGGGAAGAGTTTAAACAAATAAAAATTACTTTCACCGATAACTTATCACAATTCAAACAAATTAAAATGTTATTAAAATAATGAGATTTCTCTTTCATTAATATTGTGAACAACATTTATAACGCATTATTAAAAATAAACGTAAGACAGTACGATGAGTCCTATTTTAAATAAGGTTAATTTAAAGAAACGAATTTACCTTGTGAAGTTACCAAATTTACCGCCGTTGTCCAGGGTAGGCTACCCTGGACTACGGCGTTTGAAACATCGCCGAAACATCGGGTTTTTAAAAAAAATACGCAGTCAATTCATTTTTGTCTTATTTATAATATCATAAGCCAGCGATAGTCTTTGAGTCCTATTAGTTTTAAGTAGTACTTTTCAAAACTGGTCTCAGATTGGTTTGTGTATGGCAACTATATGTCGCCATACACAAACCTGGCTCATCGATATGTCGAATAAAACCAATTGGCTAAAGAATTTTCGGATCAGATAATTTGTTTAAAATGTACGACAACATAAGTTATTCAGCTTTTAATTTTGCAACTCAAGAACTCAAAGTCTCATTTCACAAACTTATTTAGTAATCTGCTTCTCGTATTAATTCGGATAGTTTTTAAAATAATGTAGAAATCACATTTTTATCGTAATAATGAAAATTTTAGTTCTCGGTAGTTTGTTTGTATGGCAGCTACCCGATTCATTTCTAGTACTAAGCCCTTAAAACTATCCCCTTTTATCATTGGTGTATGAAACAGATTTGCAATAAAATATCAGAATTCGGATAACGCGATCTTTGTAGCAGTCCGAATACAAAAAAATCTAGAGTGATCGGTCTTTTTTTAATTTCGGATGACTAATAAAATATTGGTAAATGTGCGACTAAAATGTGATTTTTCAGTCGTCCGTTTGTTTAACAGCCCATGATTTTGTCTATGGACGGCACCCAAAATAGACGTGCCGTTTATGAAGACCGACATACTTATTTTCGTTTTCTATTTCTACAGTATGTTATAAAACGTCGTGTTATTTAAATTTGAGCAAAATAACTTTTGATATTTTTATGTAAATACAGGGTGAGTTTTTAGTTACTGGCATCCTTGAAGGGGGTGAATCAGTACGAGCAAATAAGCAACTCCTAATAAAAATATGTAGAATTATTTCGCATTCACCCCCGCTCTTTAGGAAACAGTACTGCTTCCAGACTCCCCCGACTGTTAGTCAGAACGCAAACGATTGGCTGATGCCGCACGGTGCGCAGACCGTCCAGGAGCGCTAGAAGGTTGATTCCTAGGGGAAACTAACCCTAAGGCCAGAGTTCTACCCAGGCTCGCACTTCATGCGTGGAGGCCGTCGGATGGGTGTTGACCCGTGAGTGTGACCAACCCTGAACAGAATGGGTCTTCGTGGCAAACACAGCAAGGGCCCATTAACTCCCAACTCGGAACCATAGCATATACTAATACATACATGATTCAATATTTTTCTAGGTAGGTAGATTAGGTTGGGCTGTTTGCTTCTCTGACCAGGTATTTCATTTGGCTGCCTCACTCAAACTTCAAACCGTGTACATCGCTCGAATAATCCACCAAATAATCCACGCGCTGAATACTATTTCAAAGCTACGCTCGTATTTAAATTGCTTGCTATAATATTAGCAGTTTGAAATTGAGTACGGTAAGTGTAGACAGCTAGAGCTTGATTTTTTGCGCGTCCGCGTTGCCGTGTTTCACAAAGGCGCCTCACTAATTGGCGCTCTGCAGATGGAAAGCGCTGCGGCAGCTCGTTCTGCCTCACTATTGAGCGCGGCTGGATTTAGGATCCTTCTCTCCTGGATAATTATTATACGTACACATATGTACCTACAGCTTTATAGGGGGATGCAGCTACGCTTTCATCCTGAAGGATTATTGCGAGAATGCGGAGGAATAGGGGTTTTTCTGTTGAATGTTTACTACTATGAACCAGAGAGAAAAAAATCTCACGCAGTTCCTATCTACAGTTAGAAAGTCACGATGTTCCACTCAGATCAAGTCAATATGTTTATTAAGAACCCAATGTATTCTGTTAAGTACTTTGAGAAAATTGATTTTCCTAATCTTCCATAATTATTTATATTACAATCTTTTCTTATTTTTTTTTATTTTTAATTTTGATTATTTACATTACTAAATACAATCATTGATTATCAAATATGGATTATAATATAAAAAAATATATTGCCTATTTCTATTGCGACATTGTTATTGATGTAATTTTATATTTTTTGTAATTTTAATTTTACTGTTTTATAACCGACTCTTCGTTTTTAAATTTTGACTATCTGCAATATTTTAGCAGCTCCAATTATTCTAAAAAGATCTTAAATCTTTATTTTAAATTTAAATAGTAATTGTTTTAGAGTTTAAAAAAACTCACATAAGGTATAATACCAGTTATTCAATTTGACTATACAAAGAGTAGGGATTCCTACCAACTGGCTTATTTGAAAAAAAATATATACAACACCATAGCTATACCATTGCGCCTAATAAAATAGGAGTGAAATGTGTTAAGGGTTCATCTGTATATGTTTTCCGTTTCTTAATTCCACCATAACTTATAAATGCTTGAACCTATTTAGAACTGTGTGGCATTGTTAGAATTGCTATTTCATCCCGAGTGTCATAGAGTATCTAAACAGTCCAAATATCAAGTAAATAGTTGTCTAAATGCCTATATGTGCAAATGTCAATAAATTAACATAAATATATCGTGGTTAATGTCAAATGAAAGGTCCGATTGGGTATATCGGCAATAAACATCTGTCTAAATGGATAAATACATAAAGCACAAATATTTCACTAAAATACCGTTATGAAAATTATTATAAATACAATGGTCCACTTTCCGTAACAGCAGTCGTGTTTTTTGTCCTTTTACACGACTGCCCAACAAACAAGGAAGGCAACGTTTTTAAGGTTCATCTTGTTTTCCGTTTCTTCATTCCACCCTAAGAGTTCTAAATGTTTAAACCGATTTAGAAGTGTGCGGTATTCTTAGACTCATTATGTCATCTATAATGTTATAGGGTATCTTAACTGTCAAAATCAAGTAAGAAGTTGTCTAAATGTCCAAATGGCCATTTGTCCAAATGTCCATATGCCAATAAATTAACATAAATACATCCTGTTTAGTTTTAAATGAAAGGTCTGATTTAGTACACTACGAAATTATATATCTTGTTATATGGATAAATATATAAAAATGCCTACGATGCCTACGCGACTTAATGAACATCAAGTGGTCGGACCGTGTGAGGAACACGGAAGTTCTTCGACGCGCTAAAGTCAGCGGAATAGAAGCATACATGATGCGACGACAGCTGAGATGGTGCGGACATGTCTCACGTATGCCTGATGAGAGAGTGGCAAAGCGTATCTTTTACGCTGAACTAAAGAACGGCAAGCGGAAACAAGGCGGCCAGCTACTCAGATACAAGGATACTCAGAAGAGGCATATGAAAAGGTGCAACATTGAACCCTCTCAGTGGGAGAGTAAAGCGAAAGATCGCCCAGGATGGAGACTGCTAGTGCAGGGCAATATAGATGATTTTGAAAAGAAGAGGCTGCTCGACTTAGATGCCAAGCGCGACGAACTAAAGGCCCGACCACCGGCGGCCATAAAGTATAATTACGTCAATGGTGTCTTGACTTGCGCCAAATGTGCACGCACATTCAAAGCCAAGATCGGCTACATCAGTCACCTGAGGGCTCACCAGCAAAACCCCCAACAATAAAAAAAAAAAAAAAAAAAAAAAAAAAAAAAGAATCTAGAATGCAATCGCTATGGCCGAATACGGCTAGAAGGATATATATATAAATATATAAACCACAAATAATTTTAAAAAAAACTGTAATCAACATTATTTTAAATACAGAAGTTCACTTATTGCAACAGCAGTCGTGTTTTTTATTTCTTTTAATATATTTACTCGTTTACTCGATCATTTACTGTCCATAGACTTTGGACCCATATTCCGCATGTTATCCGTCACGCAACCTCGTTACACTGCTTCAATGCGTTATTGAAAAAACATTTATTTTTCGAAACATTAAGTAACTTTCCTTTGCTTTTTTTTGGCCTTCTAATAAGTAACTAGGAGTGTAAAAATATAGTATCATTATATGTATAAAGATGACTATACAGAGTGAGTTTCGAATTAGTGTCATCCTCGTAGTAGGTGAAGTACCACAAACTAAGCAACTTTTGATAACAATTTTTAGAAATATATTTTTATTATTTTATTACTTGTTTCTACTAAGTTTGTTTATTTTATAGTATGCAAAGCTATGAGCACGATGCGCTATCTAGCGCTAGGCAAAATACCTGCGCTAGATGGCGCAGCGCGCTCAATACTTCTCAAACTTTTCTTTAAAAAAAAAGATTTTCAAACCTAAAAAAACATTTTTTTCATTTTTAAATCAAAAGCATCACGGATGTCACTAATTAAAATCCCATACCTGTATGTATACACATATTATATGATTATATTAAACCAACTTTCGTTATGTCATCCCGAGTGCTATAGGGTACCTTAACTGCCAAAATATCAAGTAAGCAGTTGTCTAAATGTTCAAATGTCGAAATGTCAAGAAATTAACATAAATATATTATGTCTAGTGTTAAATGAAAGGTATCATTGAGTACATTCCGAAAATACATATGTATGTATATGAATAAATACATAAAACACAAATATTTCATAAAATTTAATAGTTTTAGTATTAACTAGTATCTCAAGTACGCTTTTTCAAAAGTATTTACTTGAAAAAGTAGTAAAATATTACCTCGAAAATAATAATATTTTATAATATTCAGAAGAATAAAGGAACGATTGATGCACTAAACAATGTTCTGACAAGAATGTATAATGACATGGACAAGAAACTTTGTTCGAGTATCGGTTTATGAGATCTCCCAAAAGCGTTTGATGTGGTTGACCATCAAACATTGCTAGCTAAACATGACAGATATGTAATCCGAGGAAATAGCATAAAATGGTTAAATAGCTACCTTGTAAAAAAACCATTAACATATATACAGGCTGATTTTTAATTAATTTTTATACTTAAAGGTGGTGAATCAGTACGAGTAAGTAAGCAGCTTTTGATAAAAAAAAAATTGGAAAAGCAATAAATTATATTTTTTTTTAATTTTGAAAAATTTACTTTTCTGAAAACACGTATAAAAAGCGCTGATCACGGTCCGCTACCTAGTGGCAAGTAAAATATCGCTAACATTGTTTATAGGCGATATTTTGCCTACCGATGGATGGCGCAGCTCAATAAAACGCTTGTCAAACATTCATTTGACAGTCAAGTTCTTCAAATTTACAAAAATAAAAAAATAATCAATAAAAACAATTTGAAAAAAAAACTTTATTTACAACGGTTGGCTGTAAGATATTAGTTTATGGTAAGCATGACCTGATTCTTTACCCAGAGTTGGCTACCGACGAGTCCCCTCATCGGTAGCCAATCTTTGGGTGAAGACACAGGTCATGCTTACCATAAAAAATGCATTGTCATCGGAACAGAACCAACATATACATTTTCAAATTCAAATGATAATATTGGAGGAGTACCCTTAATTCCTTATGGATCCCATCATCTAAACAAGATTTTTATAAAAATGGGACCAATCTGAAAGTATATCCTTTATATATAATTTTCCAAATCGGTTTATAAAATGACGGAGTTCCGAGGTAACAAACATTAAAAAAAAGATACAACCGAATTGATAACCTACTCCTTGTTTTGAAGTCGTGTATAAAGAATCGTAATGTGTTCAGGGTGCATTTATGTATGTTTTCCATTTTTATTCCACGATAACTTCTAAACGCAAGAACCGATTTAAAAGTATGTGATATTGTTAGGACAGTTATGTTATCCCGAGTGTCATAGGGTACCTTATATCACACAGCATTTATCAAATATAGTTGATACGTAACAGGTATCAAATATACCAAAATATAGAAATAGAAATAGAAATAGAAATATATTTATTGTCCGAAATTGTGGTGGTACATTTATGGTCATAAAGCGTAAAACTATGTCTCTCACAATTACCTGTTATTATAACAGATTGACAAATTCACTTATCTGCTAAATTTACTAATCTGCTAATTATAATATCTTATTAAAAATGATATTAATTTCACTGGTTTGCCTATAATATCTAAAATATCAAATCAATAATAATTCGTAATGTTCATTGAATGGCCTGAAATAACATGAAAGAGAAATAGAAATATAGAAAAGAGAAATATAACATGAAAAAAATTCTAAACAGACCGAATAAGTAGCACTAATAGTAGAAGACAATTATTAGTAAAAATAATTCACCAATAATATAAAAATTCAAAATAGGAAAAAAAAAACAAAATCAAGTAATAATCAAAAATCCGCCTATAAATACGAAATGTATATAATTTAAAATGACTCCTTGACTTAAATGACTCCTAATTCCTAATTGAATTATTGTTAAAAGAAAAGGAAAAATAAAAATGCATGCATGCAAATGCAAAAATGCATGCACCAAAATTTTGCGCAAGCTTTTTGCATTTTTCGGAGTTTTCGCTCAGTCTTTCTATACACAGAGGGATACATTTAATTCGCCAATCATTTAAGCATTGACTGATGCATTTAAAAGGTGGGTTGAGTTTTGGTTTGTTTTGGTACGGGTAATGCCGGTCATTCACCGACATTAACCCATACGAAAATTTAAGCTAAATTCCAATTGTAATATTCCTTTTATTTGCTAAAAGGACCAAGCCATTAAAAATAATGTTGTCTCCATTGCAGCTTCCGATAGCAATCGGAAACCACTTTCGTAATGCACATAATACTGTTTTGTCTTGCATTTACCTAAATAATTTGAAAACAAGATTTCACACAAAATCGAATTTCTCCTTTTTCACATTTTAGATCATTAAAAACTAGAAAAACGAAATAAAAAAACCGTTTTGTCCGTCAACCTCTCTGTTTGCCCGGCTAGCTCATCGATATCTCAAGAATACGGTGTCCGATTTCGAAAACTCGTCAACCAGTTTCCGTTATCAATGGAAAGAGCTGATTAGATATCGGGGGCCGTCCATAAACCGAGTCAGCGAGACACCAAACAAACGGACGACTGAAAAATCGATCAGGTTCTTGTTTGATAATTTTCTTATTTCCAATCTGTTCTAAATGCCATATTTATTTGGTTATTTGAAATATTTAGAAACTCAACTACATACTTTATTTATATACGACATATAATAAATGGTGATAAAACACCTTGTAAGAAAAAAAAAACAAAAATAAACCTGATTGAAGATTATACACACTTTGAAATTCGTCTTGTTGTTTGGCATTTAGCCAGGATATTTTACTACTAGACAACTAGCTAGACAAAGGCAATATACGCATTAAGCTATACTGATAGTGTAACAGTTTTAAATGACAATATAATAAAGCATTATGTAATTTTGTAACTAGTTGCTAGAAGAATTAAATAAAATACAATTATATAATCAAATAAAAAAAAACTAAAAACATTTATTTTAAACAAAAATGTTTATATGGCACAGACTTTTAAAATTTTATATATCTGTATTACGCAATTGACTACTTGAATTTATTTTATTTTGACATTTTATTTTAATATTATTTTCAACATTTTATTTTAGCGAAATTTCTTTAATGGTATTGAAATATGATTTAGGATTTTTTTTACTCTATAGAATTTTGCTTCTGTGCCAGATTATTTTAAATAATTTCTATTTATTTTAAATATTTAAAATAAAAATAGCCTGTCTTGGATTTAGTATTCCTGTTTTGAATAATTTTTTATTCTCATTTAAAATCCCTTTTTAATGTTTAGGATATGTGAATAAAGATTTTTAAATTTATTGAAATTTCTGTTTTTATAGTGATTATTGGTAGAATCATGGATTATCACATTACGAATATGAGGACTTGTAGGACTTTTTAAATTTCTCTGTTTGATTTGTACGTAGTTATGTTTTCTGAATATCCATTCTATGTGAAGACATAAAACGTTTTATAAACATTTAACTAATATTTTCTGTATATACTGTATATTTTTTAACAATGCTAGAAACTGAATAATATCATTTGCTAAATTTCGCAGTTTTTTTGGTGCGATATTAAAATGAATATATATATATATATATATATATATATATATATATATATATATATATATATATATATATATATATATATATATATATATATATATATATATATATATATATATATATATATATATATATATATATATATATATATATATATATATATATATATATATATATATATATATATATATATATATATATATATATATGAATATATATATTAAACGACTATTTACCCAGCAGAGGTGGCACAGAAACTAATTATAAAAATCATCACGCGTAAGCCTTACAGGTACTCATCAGAAAAATTGTTTTTGGAATATGAAGTATTAGATTTAAGACAGCTTTATTTAAAATTTTGTGTAAATTTTATTCAATTCAAATGCAATAGGACTTTCTCACAACAAATGCATCCAACAAGGCGATCCGTTGCTAAAAAAATAGATATTCC
Source organism: Micropterix aruncella (assembly GCA_944548615.1). Classification (NCBI taxonomy): domain Eukaryota; kingdom Metazoa; phylum Arthropoda; class Insecta; order Lepidoptera; family Micropterigidae; genus Micropterix; species Micropterix aruncella. Next base: position 26,073,814 of record OX155964.1, on the reverse strand, counting down.
CCGACTGATGACCTCTTTTGGTCAAAGGCATTTTACCGTTTTGGGCCCCAGGACATATAACCTTTTAGAAGATGGAATTAAAACAATTCAGTCTAAAGATTGCTTTAAGAAACAGAGCCATATGTGGCTAATAAATGAAGGCCGTGAAAAGAGCCACAAATTATTTGACTATCTCGTATGATTTTTATTTTTATTCTCATTTTATTTTTATTTGTTTATTTTACTGAGTAGGTATCTATCTATCTATTTACTATTATTATAATTTCGATTTTTATTTATTTACTCGATAATTTTATGATTATAATTTGAAATACTTCTTGATGATATTTTAATTTATTTTTTTAACATGTTTAATTTTTAAGTTTAGTTGTTAATTTTTTACTTTTTTTGTGTGCACAGGTAAAATATTTCCTGGTACACCTGCCTTAGTACAGGCCTAGGCCTAGTTAGGCGGTGTTGACGCAGTGACCAAGATACTGCAGTGTGCTCTATTTTTCGCTACTGGTCCAAACACATTTTTTTTTGTAATGCTGCAGTATATATATATATATATATATATATATATATATATATATATATATATATATATATATATATATATATATATATATATATATATATATATATATATATATATATATACATATATATATATATATATATATATATATATATATATATATATATATATATATATATATATATATATATATATATATATATATATATATATATATATATATATATATATATATATATATATATATATATATATATATATATATATATATATATATATATATATATATATATATATATATATATATATATATATATATATATATATATATATATATATATATATATATATTTATTTATTTATTTATTTTTTTATTTATTTAGTAGTAACACATCTAGTAAAAAGTTAATGTCATATTTGATTAAGATGTTAGCAAAAATTGATGCGACATTATTTTTATGATTGACACAGTCGCCTAACTAGGCCTAGGCCTGTTCTAAGGCAGACTTTTAATGATGATATTAAGTGTGCACTGTCAACTTAATCTATAATTAGTACTTATTTTTAAAACTACAAATATTTACGCATATACAAATATGGATAGATACTTATATACATCTATAGATAAAATATATATCCATGTATGCACACATACACATACATATATTTATACGAAAATAATAATAAAACCAAAATAAATAAAATAAAATAAAAATAATAAAATAAAAACATAAATATATATGTATATATGTATATATATATATATATATATATATATATATATATATATATATATATATATATATATATATATATATATATATATATATATATATATATATATATATATATATATATATATATATATATATATATATATATATATATATATAAATATATATATATATATATATATATATATATATATATATATATATATATATATATATATATATAAATATATATATATATATATATATATATATATATATATATATATATATATATATATATATATATATATATATATATATATATATATATATATATATATATATATATATATATATATATATATATATATATATATATATATATATATATATATATATATATATATATATATATATATATATATATATATATATATATATATATATATCCTTTACCTTTATTACTACTTAATTTTATGGCCAGTGAGAATAAAATTTTTCAATAAAATGTATACTCCACTTCTATTATTTAGGATGTGAATATGTATATTCTAACTAAGATCCTAAGAAAACAGTAAAAAGTAGACATATGGAATTATAACAAAATAAATAGGAATAATATATTTAGCGTCGAGCCTATAATATTAGGAAGCTGAGATGGTTCCATATCAATATAATTCCCCATATTCAGAAGACTGGGCCAAATGTTGGCTCGAGAGATTTTTACATAATTACGTTATTACGGATTCACTGGTATGTGTAAATTATTATATTTTTATTTATTTATTTATTTATTTATTTATCCTATTTTTTATAGTTACATAAAAAAGATTGCGTTTATTTTTTTAACACATTTTAAAAGAATACATTACAGCGAAAGGGCATTAACTTGTCAGGATTATATCACCCCACTAGGTATACGCCTGTGTTGGGGTGATGGATACAAAGTTCTGTGGTATTATTTGCTGAGCCTGTACGCCTTGCCCGCTGTCCTTCTTCCGTCTCATAAAAAACAATACGTAATATAATTTAGCATAATATAATATAAATAATATAATATAATATATTACAATACAATATAATATCATATAACATATAAAATAATGTATCATATTTATGTATAATATAGTATAACATAATAAAATATAACATATTATAATCTGTATATATATATCTACAATTATGGATATACATCTGTATATCCATAATTTACATCTATATATCCTATAATTTGTGGTTAGAAATAAAATATTTGAATATATCATACTTTCGCATTCATCTCTAGTATAATTTGAGAGCCAATGAGACACCCGTCTCTTGAACTGGTTGTCGGTTATGTTTAAAATCTGTCCTGTGTACGAGTTAAATATATTATAGAGTTTAGGTCCGAGCTATGCATAGTGTCGTTGTCCGTATACAGTCCTCATTTTTGGTTGAATCTGTTTGTCTTTGTGTCTAGTGTTGTGTTTGTGCTCTGGTTTGTCTTTATCCGTGTTCCTCATGAGGTCCCTCCGATAGCGCACCAGAACAGCGCGTATGTATAGTTGGCGTACGTCAAGTACTTTAAAGTCTGTATCAAACGACTTATCCAACTAATCTATAATATATGGAAAAGAAAGCCGAAATAGGATGATTTTAACGGATGTGAATATGATAGCAATAATTAGGGTAATGAAAATAATGGTAACATCAACTAAATTTGTAATTTTTAGGTAAGTATTTTTTGACATACACATACTTACATGAAACGCAAGATTTATAAAATATACTCTATTCTAAAACTATACTCAATAGCATCTCCTGAACAGCGAAAATTTTCTTATTTGTTTGCCTTATTGTCATGAGATGCGGCAAATAAAATATGTTTACAACTTACCGGCTAAAATTTTCGAATATACTTCCATCGTTGCTATTCAAATGTTGTTGACTTCAAAAAGTTCGTCCGCACCATTACTTTGCATATTACTTTGTATATCGGCGAATAACTTGCTACGCGGCACATGTAGCGCGTATCCCGTATTTTCCCGAATTTCCCGAAACGCGGTCGTTGCGCGTCAAGGGCGCGGAACGACTGAAACCTGCTGAAAAACGACAAGTGCCATTCGGCTATCCGCGCGCCCTCGACGCGCGGGTAAGCTGAAAGGGGCCGGAAATATTTTTCGGATTTCCTGAAATAATATCAGAGGGCTCTGTTTTCGGAAATGCGGAGCTCCGCCATTTAACAAAAATATATACGTTTGGAAAACTTATTATGTTACGTACTCATACATAACGTTACGTACATGTTCATAGCTAGGTATTTCGTAAACCCTCCAAAGTTGGTTAACCCCGATCATTGACGAAGGATGCCGTGATGCTGAGAAAGAAGGCTGCTGGAGATGATAAGGTAAACTTGGTCGTACACCATTTTCTCGGAGAGCTAACCAAGTACAAATGGGATCGAAATGGGTCAGTAATTATGATCATGTCTCGAGAACCCTTTTTGTGTAATAAGACTTTAAAAACCTCTTTCCATTATTGGGAAAATGATGCATCGTATCGACCTAGTGAATAAAATTTCGAAATTGTTGGCGAGACTGGTAGAGCATTTCTTTTAAAACACAGTTGGAATTAAGTAACTTTCTGCACCTTTATTGTCCTTTGCTTGTATATACTTAAGAATTAGGAGTTTGTCAATCTGTATGGCACTTACCTCATGCATAGAGCTATTTGGAATAGCAAAATTCGATTACAGGATGTTTGAACGACTGAGGGATTTAAAAAATATATGTGTAGTACAAGAAACCTTTCCATACTTCTTTCTAGTCTGTAATTATTTGTTCCAAATAAACTCATACAGCTAGAAATAACATTATATTTACGAATGGTTTTCAAATATGTCCAGATTTCCTTTCGGTTATAGGTTATATTTTGCTCGCAGTGATCGATATGCTGCCGATAGCATTGTCTACACACCTTATTCTCTCTATAAATAGGATAAAACGAATTTATGGTGTGAAGTTTGTAGTACCCGATGTTTCGGCAACGTTGCAGCCGCCGTTGTCTAAGGTAGAATGAAAGAGCTATTAATCCGTTGTTCCGCAGGTAGGCCGCATACCTCTTCCGCCACTGTGTAGATTATAACGGTGGTAAGGGGGGGGAGGGGGCGCTCGGCGCGCGCGAATTTCGAAAATCTGTCGTGCATACATCACTCACTGTATCCTACCTTACGTCCTTGCGTTCGGCGTTCAGCGATGGTAATTTTAAGAAGAGGGTTCCACATAGAAGAGAATTTGTAACCGTCGTCTCTATTGAATTTCGGTGTTCTCCTTATTGCAATGGCTTCCCGGATCATGCTAGGAACGTAAACTTGTTCTTTGGATATCATTATGGGATTTTAAAACTGCAGCCAGTGCTTACTTCCGCTATCCAATATATGTTCACAGATCCCCGATTTTTCAGTCTCCCTAGACAACGGCGGCTGCAACGTCGCCAAAACGTCGAGTGCTTCAAACTTCAAGCGGTAAGTTCGTTTTATCCTATTTATTATAATGTCAAATAACCGCCATAGCTTTGATTTCAAATGCTTCTCTCTAGTACGTAATAGTACAATGGTATCTCTGCCCAACGAGTTCCATTTCCTACGATACTTTTCGTCTTTTCTTTAATGATATTAAAAAGTACAGGAGAATACTAAGGTAGAATATCACACAGTTTTAAGGATTGTGATGGAATCCATTCGTTGATTACAACGTATAGTATATTTCAAAACTGTTTATAAAAGCATTTAGGTGAGCATCTATGAGAATGTCCTCTCATATGATGGCGACGAGAAATGCGTTGATTTGTTGGTAGTCAGCCTTTGAAAATAATAAAATCTGCTTTGGTACTTCGCGCAATGGTGATGCAGGGGCGTTTTCGATAATTATATTTAAAGCAGGATGTAGGTTATCTTTACCAACGAGAGGGTTATCAGTGCGCGAAACATTTAAAGCAATAGTATTAGATCAAGTACATGATTATAAGCATTTTAAAATCGCTATAGTATTATCATTTTAAACCCATTATAACCGTCAAAGAAAGAGTTTTCGATAAACTCAGTACTACAAAATTCCTACTTTCCCTCGGGCATGTCGAAGAGGCCTTCAGCGGGTGATAACCACAAGATTATAGGTAAATTAACATCGCCACGAACAATGATATTGTCGTCCGGGTATTGATCACGTAGGGCTATCAACGACTCGGTAAAATCAGTGAAAAGATTGCGATGGTTAACGCCAGTGTAATAATATATGTAGTAGATGTGTAAATATAGAGATGAGCAAACGTGTTATGTCTCTTTATATATTTTATTTATTAAAAAAGTATAGGAATTATTTTTACACAATGATTTTCCGTCACTTTCTAACTAGGCAGTGCCTATTCCTAGGAAAACCCTAACTTTAAATGATAATATAATAAATTTAAAACTTTAAAGTTTAGTTCTATGAAAAATATCTTAACCCCTCAAATGTGAGGCGTCCCTTAAGGGATGCCTTGGCAAAATGTATACAAAATGTATATAAATTTATATAAATATAAATATAAATCTAAATGTGCGCCGCTTTATAGTAATCCGCTCTATAGTAATGCTATAGCTCTATAGTAAACCCCGCTCTATGTAAATGTAAATGTAAATATAAATTTATATAAATTTTGCCGTAGGCAACCCGAGCTAATCGCCATTCATTTGAGGGGTTAAGAAATCGTTATAGTAATAAAATAATCAAAATAATAATTGAAAATCAGAATACCCATCAAATAATATAGTACAAAATTATTGTAAAATAAAGTATATAAAATTATTATAAAAATACAACGCTTTTGTTTACATATAGGTAATTTCAGTCTTGTTTACATATAGGTATTTTTTATTGTTAGAGATGTAAGGGTGTGTAAATTGTGTGTGTTAAAATGTGTTGCTATTTTGGAAATATCATGAGGATACCTTCGGTTTCCGTCCTTTCTTTACTAATTAAACCCTGTATGAGACTTTTTTTTAAAAACCACCTGTGTCAGTCCTGAATATCAAAGTGTTTTTCTAAAATGTTCATAATCTTTGTGCAAGGTGTTGGTGTCGGTAATATTGGTGTTGTCCAAACGATGTAACCTTCCTGTAACCCTATAACCAATATATAATTTATTGTGGTGCCTGCGCCGATCGTGTGTTTTTAGCAGGGAACAATGTTTTTGCTCGCGAGTGATTGAAATTTAAAGCAGTTTTTAAACAATACAGTTGCCTAATATCAAGTTTTTTTGCTACAAGAAACAACTCATTAGAATAATACATTTTTAATTTTTTGAGTACAATACGAATTATAGTTTCTTGTACGATACTAAGTCTTTCGATTTTAGTCTTAGAGCGACTTGTTTTTATAGGCATAATTCCATGTCATATAATAGCTTCATTGAACAGCATTGATAGCAATGTTTTTCATATCGATACGTTGTTTTTAAATTTTCAACTATAGGATATTATTTGAATCTGTTACTATAGTAGCTATACTTCAAGATAACTAATATTCTTGTACATGGTTTTTTCATCAGGCACAGGCTTGTTTCATATTCTGCCACCTCCTTATTGAACTGAATGACAGGTCGTGATGAAAATAAAATATTATCGTAAATCAAGATGCGATAAAAGACGAGGGATTTTTTTTCATTGCGCGCAATAGTTTTGAAGAATTTCGCTTTTTTTAAGTGCGACGAAACGTAGGCTGTTGCATCCTGATGATTCGCTTGGTGTTACACAGCTGACTGCAGCAGACTGCTGCGAACAACGATACACTCCCATGTTTGTACGAAAGCTACGTGGCTCGATGTAGCGATGCGGCCATACAACGCTGTATGAAAAAGTCTTTTTTGTATCGACTCTCTTAGAGAGCATACTTAAACAAAGTTCGGGAACGGTCTAGGAGAGATAAAAGCGGAAGCGAGTAAGCGGGGAGGAAACGTGGTTGCCGTGGCCACTAAACGTGTACACAGCTTCGATCGGGCGTCGCATCCGCAACAAGCCAGGCATGTGCCTCGACGTCACATAGCCACACAGCCGTGCTTATCGTGGTCTTGGGCCGCTTTGTGTTGATATGTATCGCAGCTCGTATTGAACAAAGATTAAGCCGCGTGTGAAACGTAGCCGTGCGCAGCAGCCTAAGACGGGCTTAAGACTTAATAATGTTTCTTCCTTACATCAATGAAAGACAACGAATCGACAGCCCTTGCCGTCCCGCAAGTAAAGTTCAAATACGGAATGATTACAATTCGCCACTAATTACCATCTAGTAGTCACGCATACTCAGTCCGGGACAATTCCCAAGCGAACGCCAACAATTTCCAGTCCGGGGCCCAACTCGGTATACACAAATTCACATCAGCGCCCCTCTAATGAGAACTCGCCGCGGTCCAACCCGCACCACAGATAATAATAATCACTCCGTTACAAGATGCGAAACTCTATCCAAACGGGTATACTTATCGCAAATTCTTGCCAACCTAACGGAACAAACGAAATACACGAAATATTTCGATTATGGCTGAGGAAATTGAAGCTTCGCAAAGCATATAATGACAGATGTGTGGCAATTTTTTATAGAGCGTTTGTGTGTGCGTATGTTTATGTATGTGTGTATATTTGTTTGCCTCTGCGCACGATAGCTTGAGAACGCGTGGTCCAATTTACAAAATTCTTACGCTAATCGGTCTTACGTCAATGGGAAGAACTGATTAATTGAGGGTTCTGTAACTATAATAGAAATGAAATGCGGAAATGTAATGTGCTGACTCGCAAGCTGTTGTGAAGGCTAGTTGCATGCCTGTTGCATGCTAGTTGCATGCATTTATATATACTATAAATTTATGTATCATAAAAAACTTTCCTGGTGCCTTTTCGGACTCCCAACTCCGAAGTGCTTAAATCTATAGATTTTTGTTCACCGGTTGCAGATCAAACTTTGATTTCGCAGTGATTTTATCATAGGAAAAATAAATTAATGTATCCTTTTAGTGTAAATGCAACCCACTTGTACTCTCATATTATGCGCAATTTGCGTGCTGCTACCCGGTTGTTTATTTTTTTAATATTTTTATTTATATAATGACCACAATCGAAACATTATATTTTGCTACATTATACAAACGATAACCAACGGAGAAATAGCTGAGTGTACTCTTCGTGGCTATTTTTATTCATTGCTGCAGAAATGGTTTCTACCCGTTTTAGGGTAAGCGTTAACAGGGGATTTAAAACATACACATATGTAAGAACACAAAAGAAAAATCCTGTACAACCCTGAAATTGCCGTTATATCATTTTAAATTTAGGTATACATCTGTCTGAGCCTAAGTTATATATAGCATAAATTAAATATTTTTCTATATGTACCAATTAAAGTGAAGACGAACCCGCCTTGCGAGTCACTCGTGTGATAAGGCGAGCTCCGTTCCTAAATCTTATTGGAGTGCCACGGTTACGTCAGAAATAAATAGTGTCGACAGTCAAGAGACAAAAGGGGTTAGTTGTCCCTTTGTTTATATAAAATAGCGTTATTTTATATCCTCTTTAAAGTCTCAAAGGAGTGTATCTTTGCAAAGCCTCTATCTAAAATGTATATAAAAACTGGGTGTTATCTTCTTCTTTTTTTACATAACTGCCAAACAAAAAAGGAGTGTTATTTGTTCAGAGTTGTAGAAACATCTATGTATGTTTTCCGTTTCTTTATTCCGCTATAACGTCTAAACACTTGAACCGATATAGAAGTGTGTGATATTGTTAAAATCATTATGTCACCCCGAGTTTCATTGCTCTCTTATAAGGAGAAAGCAGCGTCTTTGATGTAATTCGCCGTGTTTCGTGTGAGTTGTGTTATGACAGTGACTATTTAACAGTTTGTTTCCGTTCTTCTTCTTCACGGCTGCCAGGAAAAAAACCTGTAGGGACATAACAAATAGAAGTTTATGAAAGATAAATTTAAAAAATTAATTAAACAAAATGTACATTTTTTGGCCAATTATTAAGTGAATAGTTATCTAAATGTCCAAATGTCAATAAATTAACAAAAATATATCGTGTTTAGTGTCAAATGAATGGTTTTATTGAGTAAATTCCGGGAATATACATCTACCTATATGGATAAATATATTAACCACAAATATTTCTTTAAAAACCGTAATAAAAATAATAATAAATACAATAGTTCACTTTCTGTAACGGCAGTCGTATTTTTCATTCTTTTTAATATTAGAAATGTGGCACACGTAACTATTTGTTACGTAACTATTTGCTACCATACGTAACTGTTGTAACTTGTTAGCAATGTGGCATACGTAAATATTTTGTACATTTCTCTTATTTTCACTAATAGATATACCATAGAGAAAGTGTGATAGCTACAAGGCGGGGGGTTATGCTAAAAGGGTATATATCTGTGTCTGAAACACATTTGGAAAGCAAGAGGTCAGGTAACAGTATAACCTGCTTATATAAAATTATAAAAATAATAGCTGTAACCCATAGTAAAACTCAAATCTCAATTCAATTTTGATTTAAACATTCCTTTGCTTTTTCTGTAAAATTTGGAAAACGATAACACCTTTTCCCTCTTGACTACCGAGATAAAAAAAAACATCATCTTGTGAAATTTTGACTTTGATCTAACTATTCGTATATATATATATATATATATATATATATATATATATATATATATATATATATATATATATATATATATATATATATATATATATATATATATATATATATATATATATATATATATATATATATATATATATATATATATATATATATATATATATATATATATATATATATATATATATATATATATATATATATATATATATATATATATATATATATATATATATATATATATATATATATATAATTTGTAATAAAAATTTTTGTAATTATACTTTTTGTTAATATCATGGTGGTACCGTTACCTAATTTTATGAACAGATAATTTGCATATAATGGTTCTCTGGTATTCCGAATAACGGCCGGAAACCCCTTCTTGTTTGTTGGATGGAGAAGTTTACCGTTTAGAGAAAGCCCAGTCGACTCTATATTTTTACAAAAAAAAAATGCATTTAAAGCACGGGTTAAACCTCATAAAAAAAGTAAAGCCATATAATAATATACCATTAGTAAACCACTATTTTCTGGGGTTAAAAAAAGTGTGGGAAATGTTTATTTTCGGTGAATGCTCATACGATATCATGCAATATTTGTAAAAAAATAAATACTACAGGAAAAATCAGGCTCCCATAGATTCGCTAGATTAAACGATGTTTATGATTTCGCGGATACGTATTCAACGCCGATAGTTGGTACACGATTGCGGCACAAACTAGGTATATACTGAGCAGTTTTGTATGAAAGTTTCCAGCCCCTGACCCGCATAGTCCGCTCTGGGGACTGATAAAATATTCCGACAGTTACAAGGGTCTACTTCCCCACCCCACTTTTGTTTCTGAACTATAATCGAAACAAGTCGCCGCAGTTACACATTTAAGATATTTGATGGAGGTATTCGATGGACGATTACTAGAGGTTTCAAAATATAATAGTCGTAGATCCAGCTACCTTTTTTATACCCATGTCATTTCAAAGGAAAAATATATCACAAAGGAGACATGACATGACAACTAGACGTTCTATTTGGATATCACGTACGGTTCATTTATTATTGTTAAGGACGTGACAATAATATGAGTCAAGGAATACCATCATTGTATTTAAAATTAAGGTATCATTTTGAATGATTTAAATACAAAGGTTACACCAATAATTCTCATTTCAATTAAAAATCATCAAAATGTCAATAAGTTATTAAGAGACCCAATTTCTGGTATAATGATGTTTGAATTTTCAAATTTATTTTCCATGCATTAAATAATTTATTTTACATCTATTTATTTAAAAAAATATCGAACACTTATTGCTGAATTGAAAAAATAAATAATGTTATCCTGATAATTCTACATATAATTTGCATTTCTTTTTTATTATATTATTCTTCCTGACTATATAATCATATTGGCATATTTTGATTATTTATACGTAATTAATATTCAATATAATATTACATCCATGACATATATCTTTAAATTTTGTTGTGCATCCAAGTGTAGGAATGAATACCTATCTACTGGAGTGGCTCATTTTATTTTATTTTATTGTACTGTATTACAGATTTTCAGATTCAGATTTCTATTTTAAAAAATATTGTTGACAATTTAAACATTATTTTATACAGTCTTAACTAAGCAACACTTTTGCTAAGAACGGCTTATACTTTTTGAATAAGACGACGATTTGCCTTGTAATGAATAAGTTTAAAATATATTTTTTAAATAATTAAACTACATAATATTTTGCACGCATACATCTATATAATAGAAGAAATACTAGTATATCGAGAATTATACATAAAATGGAGCAAAAATTATTATAATCATTTTCAGATTTCCATTTCGAAGAAATAACACATGTCATTGTCAATTTACGTCAATAATTAAACGAATCCTCTCGTGGTTAGAAATCTTTGGATAGGTACTAAGGGCCTTGCCAAACAGAACGCGTATTTAGCGCGCGTCAGAGCGCTAAGCGTACATCCTGACGCCGCGTTATAACGCCGATTTGTGTTGTACTGTGACGGTATTATACTATCAAACAGAGTGCGGGCGCTGGCAGTACGCGGCGCTCTGAAGTCGCGCTAGAACGCATTGACGCCGGGCGTTCTATTTGTTTACAAATTTCTTGAAAGCGTCCGAAGTACGTGTAAAAATACAAGCATTATGACTAAAAAACTGATAGAATATGTTCGGAGACACCCCTGCCTATATAATACGAATGATAATTTATATACAAACATGGCTGTTTATTGAAATAAGTTACAAATTTTTCACGAATTTCATGTAATTCTTTGAATAAATCTTGCGACATACGAAAGTATATAAAAAACGATCTTCATGTGATGAAAGCTCCCGACACAAACAGTGATATTCTCATAATTCCTTTCTCCTTTTATTAATGTCGTGTACCCATACTCTTTTTATCTGCGATCGTGATAAAGCGAACAAAAGTAATAATTCTTCCACATCTGAATCACTTGAATCACTTGACATATCAACAACAAAGAAACATTCCAAAGACTGTTATCGATCTGCGGTACGCTCTGTGTGCGTTAATATCTAGTCGATTTCAGTGTGACATCCAAAGTACGCGACGTTAAAACGCGACGCTAGTTACGCTTAACGCGGCGCTAGGTACACGTTCTGTTTGGCGAGGCCTTTTCTTTCTCCATAGTACCACAATATAATATACGAGTTTTTCACTATTTCAGTTTTTCATTATGTTATATTATGACTGCCAGATAATGTAACTGCAATTGCTTTTACTGTGTAATTACAATCCCAGCGCAATTGCAGCGAATCTAATTGAAATTATGGAATTCGTTTCGTTCGTATCGAACGATAATCCCGTATCTGTGATTCCAATTAAACCGGAAATTCCTGGGAGATATGTATTATTGTGCGTATATATTCGAAAGATTTATCGTTTACACAATAATCATTACGAGGTAAAATATTGCAACCGGCTGAGAACGTTCGTATATCATTAATAGTAGTCCGTTCCATTTGTCCACTATTGAGTTACGCGGCCGTGATAATGTGCCAAATTATTTGCCGAGAGTAAATTATTGCTCGCATTTGTTCGGCTATGCCGTCGAATTAATGATAGGACCCGCATAGGCCAATTATTGGCATTCGATCAACCGAATGGTTATTTCGGCAGCTGAAATGTATTTATTTTATTGTTATGGATTTTGGCCTATTGTTTAGGTTTTCGATTAGTAATGAGTTATCCGAATTATTTATTGGTATGACTCAAATTAATATGATATTAGTGAAAAAAGTAATTATTATAATGAGATTATTGGAAAAAGAAAAGTATTGCGATATTTATTCCCTTTATTTTGAAAAAAATGTAGAAGACGATATTTTAATTATCTACAATTTTTATATTAAAAACACACACATTACATATTAGAAATGAAAATTATGTATTATTGTTAATAACCCTTTAACCACTAGAATGCCAATACCACCGATCGGTGGTTTTCTGTTACGGAGATCGGCCATCTGCAACAATTTGCAGATGGCCGATCTCCGTATATTATAAGTGGTAAAAGTCGCATTCATTGAATAATCTACCATTATATACTAGTATGCATGTACTAATATCCCTTCTAGCGGGATAGGGGGCTAAGGGGCCCTTGCTGAGTTGGCTACGAAGACCCATTCTGTTCAGGGTTGGTCACATTCACGAGTCAACACCCATCCGGTGGCCTCCACGCATGAAGTGCAAGCCTGGGTAGGACTCTGGCCTTAGAGTTAGTTTTCCCTAGGAATTGACTTTCTTGCGCTCCTGGACGGTCTGCGCACCGTGCGGCATAAGCCAATCGATTGCGCACTCTGACTAACAGTCGGGGGAGTCTGGAAGCAGTACTGTATCCTATAGAGCGGGGGTTGTTGCGGACCTTAAGGCGACTGCTCTTGAAACGACCATCGGCTACCCGATCCTGGGTGAACAGCCGGGCAAAGAATGCCGTGGTCCGCGATAGATTCGGTATACACCGTTTTACCGCTTCGTAAGGGAGAGGACCGCCCAAGCGACCTCGAACTCGTAGCCAATCAAGAGACTGGAGTAATCTGGTCGCAATTGGAAGTAAGGGCGTGAGTGTAAGCCCGCTGGGTAACACTCCTGGCTATCTCGCGGTTAAGGCGTTGGCCTCTTTCGGGTATGTGGCGGAACTTGACGATGGACTCGGGTTCGCCCTTTGTAGTTGACAACTCTAGTTGTACTAATATATCCTCCCGAACAAATTTTCGAGGGTTAAAAACATGCCCTCGTGAGTTTCATTCCTATTGCTGGCCTTGCAAGAGATAAGGACCATGAGATTTGCGTTAGTGTATATAAAAAAAGATACATAAAACTGTTAAAGTTCGAACTATTAACTGTAAATTACATATATGTCAAGATTTGTGAAAATTGGCTTAATAGATGTTACATTACATTAGATTGTCGTCGTGTCCAATTGACGGCTAAAGGCCGCTCTTGGACGTGTCAAAATAATTGGGTTAGATAGTAAGTCTCGTTACTACTCTTTACTGAACATACATAGGTAGTCAAGAATTAACTACTAGATTGTCTAACTATAAATATCAATAATCAAAATAGAAGCCTAATATTTGAAGTAGTTAATAATTCGAAAAGATACGTAGTAAAATGATTCATCGTAATATTCAAATTGTCAGTAAAATGTTAAATAATCAAATTAAATCTACGTTATGCATTTTAAACTAAAAGTACATATATAAGACCATATAAAATAATTAGACAATAAGGCTCTACTTATTTAAGTAATTTAAATGGCACAATATTTGATAAATCATGGCCATCCAATTCGGCCAGATTATAGAAGGGTGGCCTATCAGCATCTCCTTCATGTCTTTTTTAAATTTTATCTATAAATTGATATGTAGATTATTTAGATAAATTGATTGTTTGTAGAAATTGACTTGTGCTCCTTTGGTCCATAAAGATCCAAATTTCCAACTTCTTCCAAAATTTGATTATTTTATTATCTTAACTCACTCAGACACCATACGTACTTTACAATTTTAAATAATTTTGTATTTATTTATTTAAAATCACCAGAGATCGTTAGTTATTACCAATAATTATTTTAAAAATACAGTATACTCAATAACAATATTTTTTTGCTATTATAAGGATTCTGATGTCTCAATAACATGGAAATAATATAATTTATAAAATATTGTTATTCGATAATTTATAAAATGGTTTTTGAAGGTATGGGACACATAATTATATCCCATGGTCCTTAAAGGTTTAAATTAATGAAATCTATACTGATAATAAAGCTGAAGAGTTGATTTGTTTTCTTGTTTTTCGCCCTAATCTCTGGAACTACTAGTCGGATTTGGAATTATTTTTGCATTTGATAGCTCAATTCTCGAGGAAGGTTATAGCTATTTACCATCACGTTAAGACCCTTAGGAGCCAAGCAAAAAGAATGCTTAGCGAAAACGAAGTACATAATAAACACGGGCGGGTGTTAAGATGGGCATAGCACTGTGTAACGGGTCGGGACCGAGAGCGGCCGACGAGAACCATTTATTGTATTGCATTTCTTCGTAAACTAAAATGGAAATTACGGAGATTAGTAAGAACGGAAATTAGTTCGTGTGAACGAGAGAGAGCGATATGCTAGAGCGGAATGTGAAATGAACGGTTGTCAATTTTCGCATTAAAACTACCCACCAAATTAAGCATCTGAATGAACGTATGAAATAAGCTCAAGTTTATTCGGACGACTATACGTTCGACACGTAGTTCTAACGCATTGCTCTATCTCGTTCGCTTGAATTAATTTCAGTTTTAGTTCACAAAGAAACGCAATCGGGCCCATAATAATAATAAACTCTTTATTTGCACTTAATTAGTATACAAAAAGGCGAGCTTATTGCCACATGACAAAGTCTTACAACTAACCTAAACACAGTGGTACATGCGCGCATTGTGAAAATAAAGATTATTACATAACATACAGACAAGTGGAAGATTTTAAAACTAATAATGCCCGAGGAAAGAAAATTTGGAGAGGAAGAGGAGAGAAAGGGAAGAACTGGTTACTTCTTAGAAAGGTAGTAATCCTTAAGGTGAGTCTTAAACGATGGTAAAGAAGGCGAGTTTCGTATATTTGATGGGAGATCGTTCCAGAGTCTTGTACCATGGACACAGAAAGAATAGGAATAGCAATCACTATTATGACTCGGAATTTTTAGTAAACTTTTACTTCGGTCAGAGACTGACCGAAGTACGAGACCGAGACCATAATATATATTTTCATACGAAATTATCGTTTATCTGGCTCAGAAAGAGATCCATTTCTATTACTTTGATTAGGAATGTAACTTTATAAATTTACTAAAATTATTCCCAAAAATGTTTGTTGGTGTTATTTTTGTTATTTTGAATCACCTGTATTCAGGTCTAGATCTTGTTGAAAAATTTTAGTTCTAGGCCTTGAAGTTATGCATATTTTTGTGTCCTAATTAATTGGACTACTTTTGGTAACAAATAAATATTATTATTGTATAATGTAGCCTTCACGAAAATAAAGTCTGTAATACATATTCTTAGAATTGAGGAAATCCTTGGGTAGGTATAAGATTTTCGTTTTTTATGCAATCGTTATATCCTGAAAGTGCTGACATTTCAGCTTCAGCGTGTATTGTTCGTTGAGAGTTTTCCTTTCAGGATAGTAAGAAAGCTTGCCGTCGTCACCCAAAGGACCTATTTGGCGCCGGGAATTGCTCGGAAAAATGTCGCTTGAGATTACTAAAACATAATAATACAATTTCCTTCATCAATATGATTTCTTAAGGCTTTTTTGTAGCTTACTGAGTTTATATTTTGATACTATGATCTGGCCGGTTTTTTCCTGAGCTCTATGAAAGGCAGTATATGTGACATGAGAAGACTGATGTATTTTAGTTACAGCTAGACAAGGCGGCAATATCTCCTTAGCTAGATAGTTTCATGCATTAATCGAAAAGAAAAGTGTTAGGCCGTTAAATATGCTAACGACTTGTTAATGGCAACAAAATTAAAAAAGGAATTCCGAGAACTTAGATTTAAGATTAAGATATGTAAGATGTAGTCTAAAATGAGGATCAACCTATAAATGAGGATCAAGTCATAAATTATCACTAGAAATTTTAAGCCACTACGTATAACTGCCTTATCGATATATTTGTCACGCACACAAACGCGGATTCGTCAATGTATTGGATAGCGTAGATTTCTCCATTGTACGAATGCTTCCCATGTACGAAGTCTACCTGCTCTCTCCTAATCCTATCAACGTTCAGTGACTAGGAAAATCAGTACTGAACAAAATCACTAGCTCCCTGACTAATTGTCGTATTGCATCGTCCTAAGAGGTCGTCTAGCATCAAACATTGTAACTAATGTAGTTTTACTCAGAGAGCCTCACGTCATAGGTAAATCATTTCTACTGGCACTACTATTAAAAATTAAAAAAAACATTAGAGTAAATGCGCTTTTTAATTTTCCTAAAAATCAGTTTTTTTGTATTACATACAAGTATGTACAATGATTACAATTTTAATTATAATGTCAAATAGCCACAGTTCACGTCGAACCAATCAATTTACAAGGTCATTGAACGTGAGCCCATTTGAACTTCTGTAATATAAATGCTTAAAATACTGTTATAAAGAAATTTTAAAATAAACTACATAGAAAAAGAAAGGCTCGACTCTCAAGAAAAACAGCAAGGTTTGAATGGGCTCTGTAACCCTGAACCTTAAATATTATTATATAATTGGGAATATTATCACACAACAATTTTATGAAATTACAGCAATCGAATTTTATATTTAGCATCTAAATTGTTTTGTATATAATAATGTCCGCGAACAATCGTCACGGTAGGAAAAATTAGGAGTTTGATGATATTTTATACAATTAATGACTTGTACATACACGTCAATCGGCGCTCACAAAAATCGCAGACCAATGGACTTGTCCACCTAGGACCGGCGTACTGGCATCCGATGCCAATGTACTCCTTCTCACACCTTGGGTGTTAACCCAAATATTTTTCCCGCTGCTCCGTTTGTGATGACATGATTCCATGCTACACTAGACATTATTAAAATTTTTAAAGACGATATAAAACGATGAGGCGTAAAACCGTAGAAGTATAGCGAGCTAAGAGGTGCAATATTGAATAATAAATTCATATTAAATTATATTAACACAAAAACACCTTCTTTAAATATATGGTTCACAATAGCGAATCGCATGATCGCTTTTGTAGTTAAAATATATCTATTTGAGGACATATAATCCTTGATCAATCATTTAAACGGGGTGTTTCGGATTACATATCACTCATTGATTTACCTTCACGAAAGTTAAAGATAATTCCAAAATTTTAGTTTTTTCTATTTGCCTGGCAAAAGAAAGTATTGTGAACTCACATCTTTTTGTATTACTCGATGATAGCGCCCAAACGCTTTATCCGATTGAACTAAAATTTTTCATGCAGGCATCATTTAGTCATGGCAAGAGTTGAAAAGATTGTGGTTAAAATCGGCTCTCCAAGGGGCGCCATACTTCAATCTCTCGATCATACTTCAATCGCGAATTATTGGACTTAGAGACTTGAAATTCGGTACACAGATGCATGGTAGGGTCGAAACCACATTATTTAATTTTGTTTGCAATTTCTCTTATACAAGTCACACAAAAAAACATAAATTTTAATTAAATAATAACGTCGAGCCGCCCGAGGCTAGCCGAGAAACAAACCATATTGGAAAATAGCTATTTTAGTACCACGAAAATACTACAAAAAGGAGGGCGGGGCTGTTTAGGGGGTGGTTAGGGGGAGGGGTCGAAAATATTCTTCTTATTCCGATATTCTTCTTCTGTCTTGGGTTCCTATCCCGCCCTATCTAGAATGTTTTAACTTCGAAAAAAAAAATAAGTTACAGGATGTATAAAGTTCCGGACGAAAATATTCTTCTTCATCCGATATTCTTCTCCTTCCGTATGTTCCTATCCCGCCTTATCTAAATTGCTTTAATATATACCTAAGTGATTAGAATGCTTAACGGGTTTTGGGGATGGTATTTGGGGGAAGGGGGGGGGGGGGGGCAGGACGGGGGTTGTGCAGGGGAGTTAGAGGTTTGGCGCGCGGAAGAGAGGGGGGGGGGTCTGCTTGTTGGGAAAATCTTGGGGTGACACAACCGATTTTGTAAAATTTATATATTTTACACATTGTATCTTAAAAGAGAATGGGCATTTTGGTCTACTTTTCCAATAGCTGTAAATCATATACCAATGGAAAGATCTCTTTATAGAGAACATTTATTAATTGAACGACTAATATCAATTATGAGCGGATTCCGTTATATCCTATTAAATAAGGCTAATTACTTGATATCCCCTTGGGCACTTAAACACAAAACAGGCATGGAATTTTTAAACTCTTTAACTCTTTAACTCTTCATTTAATGAAAGCCGTCGAAGAATACCCTAAACGATAAAGTACGAGTACAAACTATTTTTTTTAAATTTATTTTTTATTGGAATTATCAAATTAACCATTTACAATAAGTATAATATTAAAACAAATGGCAAAAACGTTGCTCTATCATTCACTGGCTAGTGGGATAGTGCCCAACTGGGATATACCCGTTCCAGGGCAAGCAATTTATATTTTTACATTTAAAACGAGGGTCGATGAACCAACCAAACACAATAATAATAAAAAATATATAATAATAATAAATATATATATACATATATATAATAATAAAAAAATAATAAATATTACAATATTATATAGCAAATAGAAATACTAAATACATTAGAATACACATATACACACATATATACATATAAACGCAATATATGTTAAGTCAACTTCAACTTATTTTACTACATCGATCATGGCACGGATAGATAAACGCTCTTCTTGCAACAGCCATTTATTTATTTTGCTTTTAAGCAAATGACAATTGGGGCTGGTTTTTATGTTACTGCTTAAAATATTATAAAGTCTTGTAGCTATGAAAGAGTAGTGTCGCTGTCCGAAAGTCGTCTTCATCCTAGTTACATTCAAATTATTACTCAGGAGTTGTCTAGTGGGTTTCGTGTGCGTAATAATAAAAGATTTATTTTGTTTGGCCACGAAAACCCAACGTAGTGCAGTTTTAATAAATAATAACCTAGCATCCAAAACTTGAGCCTCTTTAAAGAGTTCATTAGATGAATATTGATATGGTTTGCGATGCATGATTTAAAAAATACATTTTTGCGCTGTTAGAAGTGGCGTCAGGAGGGTTTTGCAGCACCCACCCTACCCAATTATACCATAGTTATACAATATATGTTACTAATAATGCTCGAGTTTGTCTACAGTATATGGAGGAATAATACTGAGATATATTGCTTAAACTATGTAATGTGTCTCATAATCTTAATATATATAAATTACGTGTCACGTTGTTTGTCCGCGATGGACTCCTAAACTACTTAACCGATTTGAATCAAATTTGCACACAATGTGCAGTTTGATCCAACTTGAAAGATAGGATAGCTTACGTCTTAATTTATAGTCGCGATATTATTTTATTGCAATGTCTATTATTTGACATTCGCAATTATCTGTTAGTTCCAAGCGATTTTAACAGATGGCGTTATCTATTGAGTAATCCATAGATGGCGCTGCTATGTAAACCTACAAACGTCATAGTCGGCCAAGCGTTATTCTAAATTCAAAATATTGTGAAGGTAATACAGTGAAATTATTCCTGCTTTTTAATTATTTGTGCTTCATTGTTCAAAACTCTTTAATTAAAATATATACATGTAAGTATTATCACATAGTTATAAAAGTGGAATAACTGCAGTATAGGAACCTCTCTCCAATTTTTTTCATTTTAATGCTAAATCTGGAAGAAAATTGTGTCGGCCGCTATAAATAAGCGAGATATAGGCATTCAAAGTTTAAATTTTAAAAACAGGCCTAAATAATATAATATAAAAATGGATGTTGGTATATCTGTATGCCCGTCTGTCCGAGTTTAATAGACTCCGAAACCGTTGATCGATCACCATGAAAGTTGGCATATATATGTATTTTTTCATGGTTAAGGTTTTTATAAATATCAGCTTTGTTGCAACTTTCAACTAGACGGCGCTGCAGCACACCAACTTCTATACTGCTCAACCGATCGCCATGAAAATTGGTATACATTGGTATTTGAGAACAGATATAACACGGGCAACGCCGGGTAATACCACTCGTATACTATATTTTATGGACCGTTACTGCAAAAACTATATTTTATATAAATTATTAGCTTCATAGTGACGTTGGGTTCTCGAGTAATTAGACATATTTAAGAAGATTCCATACTTCAAAATTTTGAAACGACTCATAATTGAGGTAAGTTGTGGTAGTCATAAAGTTTCTAGATAATTAGATCTTTCCATTGTTAAATACGTTATTGTTATTGAAGAGATGGGCCCAGAGCCCATTTATTTTTGCCCATTGCTCTTTAGAGTTATCAAAACATTTTTACTTTCCTGACGACCTATCGGAAAGGAAAGTATTGTGATCGCGCTAAAAAAAAATTTTGAGATGAAGATGGGAATATATATTTTGAGACTCCCTGAGACGATTGAGACTATTTCCAGACCGATCTCTGTCTGTATGTATGTCTGTATGTCTGTATGTCTGTATGTATGTATTCTTCCACGATAGCGCCCAGACGCTTAATCGGATTGAGCTGAAATTTGGTATATAAGCTTCTGTTAACCGTCGGAGGAACCCATTAGTTTTTGGAGTCCCTACGCCCTACGGTTGTGGTACCTCCCATACAAATTTGGGGTTCCCGGCGAAAAAATTGTTTCCGCGATAGCGCCCAGACGCTTAATCTGTCTAAGTTAAAATTTGGCATAGAAGCTTCTGTTAACCATCGGAAGAACCTATTAGTTTTTGGGGTACTTACGACCAACGTTTGGGGTACCTGCCATACAAATTTGGGGTACTAGAGTAAAAAATGTCGCTGTTTTTTCGCACCTCCCCGGATACTAGTCAGGAAAGTCTTGGGGTGACACAACCGATTTTTTACATTTTATACTACGGCATTTCTAGAAGTGCGAATGTCGTATGTGAAAATGGTCCTAAGTTAGTTCATTCCTAAAATCCTACCAAACTAAACACACAATACGTGCTATTAGTGACTACGTTACCGTTCACCGAATGCATACAATAATATGGGCACAGAAATTTTATTTATCTTGGCTCAAATATGTATAATGTTTTACCTGATGCATAAATATCAAACCCAGTATCTCAATATATAATAAGCTGCTTCGTGGAGCGCTTGAGCCTGGAAGATCCCGTATCTGCTAAGAACTATCTAGCTCTATTTGACTATGTCTTTGTGATTATTGCCATTTTATTTAAGGTATATTTAATTCCTTGTTATTACATACATTTCGTGTTACGCTTGTTGCAAACCGCTTCAAATTGCCATAATAAAACATTTTTTCTGTGGGTTTGGCCCTCAATATCATGGCGCTTAGTCATTTATTATAGCTCTATTCCTCGTTTGTATAATTAAAATAAAGTAACATTGAGTAATTGACTTAACTTGACGCCGCGAAATGGAAATGGGACATAATCAATTATCCCGTACAGGGAATACACTAAATTGTGTGGAAATTTCAGAGAGTTTTTCAGATGATTTCAATACTAAAATAACTGCTAACGACATCTACATTTTACGAAGGAAATATGTTCGTTATCTTCAGGCGAGCAATGCCTGAAATATTTGAAGAAGCTTCGCACTTCACGTAACAGATAGCGTAGCTTGGTGACTATTAAAAATAAAACAATTTTCTTTAATATCAATAAATCTATTTGATAAATTTATCGAACACCAATGTATTTAATACATTTAAATACTACACAATGTAAATATTATTGTATTTATAATTAAACATTGAAATATTCACAGCATGTTTATTTTATATTATAGTTATTGTAAATAATTTATTATCTATGTCATTACGTAAAAGTTTAGTGACTATGTTAAGTCTTTAAATGGGATAATGTAGAATTTCTTAGGTTGATAGATGGATATTAACGAGGTACACCTGAAAAATAATAAAAAACTCGATTATTCCATCAATAATTTATTTTATTTTATATGTACCTGATTTGCTTCTGGCCATGGTGTGTAGTCGCTGATATTGTGTTTCTTCATCAGTGTTTATTTGATGGCTCCTGTTATTTCTAGGATTATGTCTGATGCTGTTTTTTCTTTGTAAATCATCAGGCGGTGGACAGTTTTGGAGGATTTCCTCTAAAACAATTAATATATATTAGTAAAATACTTTAATAACAAAAAAAAAGAAATCCATGTTAGAAACTGTTTTTTGGACTAGGAACAGTTTTTCAAAAAAATATTGTAGTTAAATTAAATTAATATAGCGACAAAATAATGGATTGATTTTTTAAAATATTAAGTATACTAATTGGAAAGTTTTTTAAGTATATCTTTTGCAAATAAAAACCTAACGTTATTATCTCATTTTTCTATGTAACAAGATCAAGGGATTTAAGGGAATGAAGGAAGGGAAATGTAATTTACGTCAGCATACAAACAATTATGTACGAAAAGCAATAAAAAAAATGAGCAAATGAACTCACAACTCATTTGAATATAATAAAAATAACAATATATAGTAAATCCCTGTCGATAGGAGTATTCCCAGATATGTAGAACATTTCTAATATCATTGTTATATGCAAGTCGGCTCATAAATCTGTCGATATTTGTCTTATTGTCGATGTTAGACATATTGTCTAATTTATTACTTACAAATGCATTTTTAATCTTATCAAACATATTTATTGTCCAAGATAGATCGTTTTCTTGACTTAGTCGATTATATAAGTACATCAATCACGTCGACGTAATTTATACTGATTTTCTAAAGGCTTTCGATAGGCTTGACTACTCAAATTTATTCGGAAGCTTGGAGAAATTGGCATTCCCAGAGATCCCTCGCGATGGCTGAAGTTATATATTATTAACCGGTGACATAATCGTTATCAACGGGCAATTACTTGCATCAGGAGTCCCTCAAGGATCCAATTAGGCCCATTATTATTTTCAATTTTAATCAATGTAACCAAGAATAGAATAAATATTTTGCTGTATGTGGACGACCTTGAAAAGTTTAAAAGAGTAAAGAATTCCCATGATTTGTTCAAAATAAAAAGAGACCTTGACTAGCTTCCCAGTGGTCCATTAAAAGCAATATGGCGTCAAACATAAATAAGTGCCACTCAACGACGTTTGCAAAAAATGGTAATATAATTTTAATTACGTAATTAACAATAAAAAATTGACTGATTGATATTGAAATTGACATTAAATATCGTTGATATTTAGGCTTATTTTCTACTCTATGTTAATATTTTAATTACTTATATAAAACATTCTTAAAAATGCGAATTAAATGTTTAGTCTTATATGTGAGATACACAAGGTCCGTAGATATTTTTTAGAATAGCCTAATATTATTATATAACTTTTTAGCAGGACCTCGTTTTGAATTTCGATAGTTAGTAAGAGATTCAAATTTAGGAACATACACAGATAAGATTGAATTCACACACAAGAGGTTATTGGAAAATATTAGGTGTGCAAGTTGAAACTCGGCTTTTTTTGTCAAAGTCAACTTGATTGAAAATTTTCTTGTTACTTAAATTAATTATCGAAATATTCGTGATAATTGGTCTTTTGTTATTTATCAGGAAAATGATGAATGCCTTCGCGATAAAATCTTGGTGGTTTCGAAGCAAAATATTCATACAGCCATTTTTGCACATCTTCATATTTCGTGAACCGCTGATCTTTCAAAAATTATGGCATCGGTCTGAATAAATGTCAATCGGAGGAAGCCAAGTCTGGAGAATACGGCGCATGCTGTAAAACTTCCCAGCGTAAGGAGAAGATGAGTTCCTGGGTTGATTTTTTCTGTATATGGACGAGCGTTTTCATGCAGCAATATCACCTTCCGCCTTTCTTGGCCCTGAATTGGTCTTTTTTCCTCCAAAACATCACTTAATTTTATAAATTGGGCCTGCTAACGTTTAGCTGTTAGCATTTGACCGGGTTACAGAAGCTCGTAATAAATGACTCTTTTCCAATAACACAGTAACCTTTTCTTGGCATGAATATTCACTTTTGTAACTGATGTTGATGGCTGGCCTGGATCAATCCTTCTGCGTTTAGGATTTCCGTTCAAAATTCACTTTTCATCAGTCCTAATGATTCTGTGCAAAAAAATCTTTCTTTGTACCGAGAAAGCCAATTCATGCAGATGTCAATCTTCGGTTTTTGTTTTCTTCAGTCAGTGTTTGAGGAAACAATTTTCCTTCCTTCTGTATTTTTCCATTGCAAGTAATTAAAGTTACATTGCTTGATGAGTAACTGAAAACTGTTTTACAAGTATTTTTTGAGTTTCACGCTGATATTCATCTGGTAAAACATTAAGATCTTCGTCTTCAAATTGTTTTCCTGTTTTACTGGTCGTGGTTCGTCTTCAAGACTAAAATTGCCATTACCAAATCTTACAAACCACTTTTTACTGCTGAATGACTAACAAAAGGTTAACCCAAAGTCGAATTAATCAATTCCATAGCTTGACCTTTTTTTTTCATTTGAAGACAGATTAGAATGCAATGTCGTAAATGTTGCGTATCGACATCCAACTCTTAAAATTGATGCACACGGAACGACAACTTGTAAATGACTGAAACTTATGTCATAAAAGCAGCAATGATTAGGCTAAATGTATCCAAAAGCAATTTAGAATCGTTGAAGTTTTATTTTAATGCAATCAATTTCAGAGCCGACTTTCTATTTGCACACCTAATACTTAGGGCAGATGCGGTTTCAAGCGCTAGCTCAGCAATTTGAAAGGAGATTTCCCAATTATTATTGTTTACCCTTAAAGCCAGGAAATGATTTATTTATAGCGTTTAAATTTAAAATGATTAGAAAACTACACTAATATATAAATAAAATAAAAAACATAAATTTCTTAAATTTATGAAAAAAATATCTGTATTTGTAAATTCAAAATTAGCGATTCATTAGACTGAAAAAAGTATAGTTATAATAAAATAATATTAACGATATATAATATACCTTATTATGATAGTATGTCAGTAATGTCAAATATTAAAAATAACTAATAACTGTGTCAAACATGAAACATAATGGTCGCATCAATTTCTTGCTAACATCTTACTTACAAATATGACATTAATTGTTTACTAGATGGGTTAATAAATAAATAAATAAATGGGAAACGATCAACGTAAATACGACACATGTAATTATAACGAAAAGTTAACGATTTTGTTATTTCATGCGGTAAGATCCGTTTCTTTTAAATAAAGCGGCAAATATTTATTATGTATATACACGATAAGATAATTGAATATTTAGTCATAAACACTATAAAGGAAATTTTATTTAAAGTTAAGGAGATTGAAAAGTGTATATCAGTACTGAAGTGCAAGATGGTTTTATAATAATATGACAAAAAATTAAAACTCAGACGTAACTTTTTATTATAAAATTCTTATTTTGTATGTATAATGATTACGATAGATTATTTTCTTTATATTTCAAATTATTATTAACCCGACAAATGTGTGGCGTCCATTATTGGATGCAAGTTTAAATACGCTGGAGTGTGAGGCGTCCAATGTGGCGTCCAATGATGACGGCACGATGGAGGCAACGGTCGCCGTTTGCGAAAAAATCCATTTGAAAATAGAACGGGCTTCTATATTTTATCGTATGATGCCAGAAAATAGCCAAAGATTCGTTACTATTAAATTCTATGATAGTATCATGCGATAAACGCTGTATGATATATTGCAACCCTGCCAAACGGCCGTGGAAATTTCCGTTGACAGCGACCGAAAGAGTGCCAAGCGACGTGCGAGCGACCGCTACAAGTATTGCGATTTTAAAATGTCAAAATAATGTGACGCATCCAAAAGTAGGATCACCTACTGGATTAGCTGAAATTAAATGAATGAGTCCCTTTCTCCTGAAGGTTCCCTTTCTGTGATTGTGTCGTTATCTACTAATAGATCTACACACGCTCCACAAATTATATTGATACATATGACCTAACCTGATATTCACCGCAGCCTATCTCCTGGGTAGAGAGATGACACCATTAAACAGTGAAAGACCTACCATTATACTGTTCGCAGAAATGAAGTGGAGTTCTGGAACCACTGCGTAGGCACTGCTCTCTTCTATTGACCTGTCGACCAGGCCGGATTTGGCGAAGCTGTTTATGCCTCGGGGCAAGTTCTTCGTCATCAGTGGCGAAGGTCCTCAACCGCTGGCTATACTCGACTGCGTAGCCACTAGGAGTGATGGATTCACGACGCTCAGGGTTGCCAGTGAATATGGCGTAAGGGCTGATCTCATACATATCTGTTGAAAATTAAAGACTTCAGATACTCCTATCGTTCAAGAGATTTAAACAGAATAACGTTCTTATCAACAGCGTTCTTACCAATAGCGTTCTGCTTCTCAGGAGCAGTGCAGTACTCTTCATGCGTTGGCTCATGCCTGTTCTCTATTTGATGATTAGGGTCTGCAACTTGGGGGCTCATCGCAAGACAACTCTTCATAGAACACCTGCATACCTGACTGTAAAATAAAGCAGAATAGATTGGCAATTTCAATAAATACACTCAAGAGCAATAAACCCTGGTCAACGACTCTGCTAGTATTTCTACCAGTATTGGCGAGATTATAGGGCCCGATTGAATTTCTTCGTAAATTAAATTCGGAATTAGATCATGCAAGGGAGACAGGCCAATACGTTAGAGTGAAATATGAAATGAATTATTGTAACTTTTCCAGCATAAAACTACCAATAGAACATATAGGTAGTGGAATGATCTAAGTCCGAGCAAAATGATTTCAAACTACACAATTGAAGTGGTTTCATATTTGTCAGGTAGTTTTGTACGGCAAAATATACACTCGTTTATTTTACATTCCGCTCTAACAAACTGCTCTGTCTCGTTCGCATGAACTATTTTCCGATATTAATTCACGAAGAAACGCAATCGAGCCTATTGTTTTTAATCTTTGGATTTATGTGGCTTTCGATATGTCGTAAAATGACGCAGGACTCGTTTTTTAGCCGACATATCGGTTTTATTCTTCCCATTAAACCCTGTGTATCCAGGCACCCAGCGCAAAATACAATATACAAAAACTTATTTCAAAACAACTAATTGATTCAAAAGCACTTACTTTCTAGCTTTCAAGAGAATCACAGCACATACAACTGCGATTACAGAGACAGCTGCGCATACAATCATGAATGACATTGATTCCAAATTATAGTTGTCGTCAAAATATTCATCAAGGTTAAGCGGCGGTGCGATCTGATCTAAAAACCACATAAAACAATAATATACTACCAGAGAGATATATACTATCAGAGAGATTGATATTTTGTAAAATCCGGCTTTAATCAACTACTTTGTTAATGAAATAATACGCAATGGATCTTTAATATATCAAAATGTCTACAAAATTTATGAAATATTTGCTAAAGAAAAAAATAATCATAAAAAAATCCAGCAAAACCAATTGTTGCAGATCTAAAATAACAATAAAATACGATCTCGAATCTTGAAATGTAATATATAGACAATGGGTTTTTCATTAGTGGCAACCTTAAAGTGGGTGAATCAGTTCTAACAAGGAAAGTAACTTTGATAAAAAAATTGGAAATAACACACAACAAAATAATGTTCATTCGTTTTTTTTTAAATTATAAAATTCCATTATTTAAAAAAATAATATAAACAGAGTTCAGTGCGTTGCGCCATCTAGCGGTAGGTAAGATATTGCGAATATTGTTTATTTGCGATATTTTACCTATTGCTTGATAACCCAATGCCATCAACGCTTGTCAAATTTTTATTTATCAGACATTTTTTTCAAATTCTCAAAAAAAAAAATATGTTTATTTTTTAACTTTTTTTTTATTTTTAAAGTTGTTTATTTGCTCGTACTGATTTACCTATATCAAGAATGTCACTAGTTGAACACTCATTCTGTAAAGTCGTAATATCTGAACCAGCCAATTCTATTGTTTACTTCATAAGACTTCTCTTTACGTTCGCCAATAAATGTGCCAATGGCTCTGGCAAAATTTGCCATAGGCATTTAATGCTTATGGCCAGCGTGTAGAGGAGAGCAATTATAATATTGTGTTAATATATATTATCTACTTTATCAGATATATCCGGACATATTACCGAACATTATTCCAAAATAAATAATAACTATCTGGAACCCGTCGAATTCGACGATCACTTTATTGATTAAATCGAATAATGAGTGTTTTATTATTAAACGATTCTGGACACGGACAACATCAATGCAGTTTAGCAGGGCCACCACCTTATAGTACAAAAAGGACGCGCGGTAATCCAGCAGATTATATTTTTATTTTTCTCTTTTGACGACTTTTTGTTTTTTTTCTTTTGATGACACATACAAACCGAGAGCTTCTTTCAGACACCTCAGCCAAATATTTAAGCCCACCCTTTCTCACAATTTGGCGGTTACAAAAAATACGTTTCAAATTATCTATTTTTATTTATTCTTTTTTGATGACCTCCTATTTTTCTCTTTTGATGACACATCTACAGACCGAGACCTTTTTTTGGACACATCAACCAAATTCTTACACTTAGCCGTTCTCTCAATATGGCGGTTACAGGAAAAAACACGTTTCAAATTAATATATACATAATAATTTATTTAACTTACGTCCAGTTTCGGTTGTTGTCGAGAAGTGAAAGAAGGATACAGTAGTACCAACACCGTTGACAGCAGTCACTTTTAGCCTGTACCATGTCGCCGATTCTAGATTGGTGAATACAACTGGTTCTGGAGCTGTAACTACCAGGGATGATATCCAATTTTTTTGGCCCCTGGTTATGGCTTCTACTTTCACTCTAATCTGAAAAAAGAAATAAATTAAAAGTTACTTGGGAGGAGAGAATTAATAGCGGCATATTCAATCAAAGTGTAACATATCATGCTGCCTGGTTATTTGTGACATATTATATTCAATTAATGTGTGTTCTATTGCTGTCATTCCACTACTAAGTTTTAGGTTACTTTTTGTGACCCAGCATCTTGAACATCACCGTATATTCTCAGTTGTTTAGTGTATGCTAAAAACAACATAGATACACGCGTGTATGATTACCATCCACGTACATGATCTTAACAATCGTAGCAAAGCCAACAGAGCCCTTCCAAAACCCGTTTGACTATGATACAAATCCTTTGTGTATTTGGCCTTTAAATTCTGGAATAACCTTGAGAAGACAAAACGAGATTTAGAACCAAAAATATTCGAATATAGAGCTTAGGCATTTGTTAATCGCACATGATATTTATAAGATAGATGACCTCGAATTAATATTACAATTTGTTTAATACAGTTACACATTTATTATATAAAATAATATGATATCTCTAAGATACCTCTATAATTCTTATATTAAACATACGAGTAATGTTTCATTACTCGCTATAGTTATTGACGTCTTACGTATTTTTGTTTGTTTATACTCTTTATTGTGAAATGTCACAACGGGCGGATTTATTGTCATATGACAATCTCTTACAACCAACCCTACAATGACGTGTTATATGTATGTGTGCGTGTAACATGTCTGTAAGCTCGTGTCTTGTTATTGCAATCGATCGACAGGCTATGTCATTGTTAGGCATTTATCGTTTATTTTATCAGACTTTGGTTATTTTTACTGATTATTCGTTACATTAGTTTTTGGCTATTGATTTCTTTGGCTTTAAAAAAAATAATTATTTGTTACATTCAATTTCATATTTTGATTATTGTGTTTTAAGCAATTATGATTATGATATATCCAACTGTATTTGCAATTTTGGATGAATAAAGAACTATTTCGCTGGTGATCTGGCAGAAAGTCCTATCTATTTTTTTGGCAAATTCAGATTTTGGTGGTAATATGTCCTATATAATTTTTGCCACAATGTCAGGACAAAATCCAGACGACTTTGTTCTAAAAATCTTCATAATTCGGGCAAATTCAAGAAGTCCTACTGGGAACACTATTTATTCTTGTGCGGCAATCGGTCCTATCTCTCAGTTTTGTATGAGCGTTTGACACATAACCTGTTCATTATTAGGCAAGTGTTTAAAATACGAATCTAAATGTAAAGTACGGTGGATTCTTGTACATATTTTTGCTGTATCACTTAAGGATATTGATGGACAGCATATTTTAAGGTAAGCTTATACAAAATTATTTCTATTTTTGCTGTAAAAATCAGATTAAACCAATGAAACAGATAGGACAATTCGCATGTTGAGAAATTCGTTCAGCTGCGAATAATTATGATGTAAGATAGGATTATTTGCTGCTATTCCATAAAAATACTACATTCGATTATTTTTCACCGAACAATGCGTAATCGAAAGAATATTAAAGGAATTGGTGAAAACACGTCGAAGAACAATAATTATGATAATATGGCAAGATCTATGCGGTCTAACAGACTTATCCAACTCGACCAAAATCGAGCTCTCCATGGGGTCGTCTAATTTACTTTCTTTTTGCCTTGCCATTTTTACATTTTTCATAATAAATTGTTTCAGATGACTGTACAAGATGACATCAATTTTATAAATGGGTGTCCATTCGTGCTGGAGCCAGAGGAACATGAAGAACCAAAGCCCACGTTGGTTGAATACATAGATTGTCAGTACGACAACTATCAAGATGTATCTTGTCATAACATTTGCTCCATTAACAACGCTGAACAAACGTATTCAAATGTTGCATAGTTGATAAAACAACTTTTTCAGGTGTATTCTTTAAATACTTCTATTACAACATTTTATTATTTCAAACAAACATTTTTTACAGCTAAATAATACAATACCAATTCAGCAAGGCACTGTGGTCCCTTGTATAATCATAAGTGGTGATACAGTCACTATGAAAGAGATCCCACTAATTGAAAACACAACGCAGCCTTATGGACATGAGACTCCAACATGTTCAACGTCTCCTAGCCGTTTTAACAATAATATTCGTAACACCAATACCGTAGAAGAAGGAAATGACTTAGATCCTAGCTATCATCTAACCGAAAAAACAAGAAGTTCATCTCGATCGTCTTTAACCCTTGGAGTAAATGGGTATTTTCATGGATGCATCTGTCTCTTTTGCAGGATTTTCGGCGACATCGACTTAAAGTACTATAACTACGAAACTACTACACCAATCATAAAAAGAACAATTGCACAATGATTGCATTGAAATTTCGAATATAGAATATTGAAATATCATTTTGTAAAACAATTAGATAATTATGAATAAATATGAGAACGTCAAAGAAGTGAAAAAAACGCGGAACCAGATCTGGTCGTATCATACTCAACGGATAATTGTTTCAGAACCAGATTTGGTCGTATCACACTCAACGGGTTAAGCTCTGAAGATATAAGTAGGCTATACTTGGAGCCCTTGTTTTGAACCATCACTGATGTATAAAAACAGTTTTTAAAAAATGTGAACTTCTTTCTAACCAACCACTGGGTAGAAAGAAGTTCATACAAATCCTTGAAAGTCAAAACATATCAATATTTCCAAACAAAAAGAACAATGCAACCTGTGTTGTAGTTATAAAACTGGACACATTACAGAAGAGGCGTGGCAAAGACACCAGAAAAAAAACAGGATGCAAAGGCTGAAAAAGAAAAAGATAAAACTGAAGCTATAAACGGTGGACAAATTAGTCTGGAAATGGATTTCTAAGCAGTCAAGTTGGCACCATTCACGTTTGCTAATGCATTTTATTTTATAACCAAGTTGGCGCGCCACAATTTCACTGTTTATAATGTTTCTACTAAAAAAGCAACTTGCTACTGGTTTTCTGAAGACCAAAATAAACAACTAGTAGCTTCTACTTTCGCATCGTGTATTATTGATTATTTGAACAGATACTGTATCACTGCTAATAAGAATCCCATCTTCATCTATTCTGAATCGCAAAATCGAAACGTAATGAGCAATGCCATTCTAAACTTTGCAATAGAGAACAACATTTAAGTTATGCAAAAATACCTAGAAGTGGGCCATATTCAATAGATGTGGACTCAGTACATAAATGTATTAAAAGAAAGCTAAAAAACCGCAAAATAAAACTTCCCAGTGACTATGTTAGTGTAACGAAATAATCGAGGCTCAAGCCATCTCCATACGAAGCAATCATGTTTGACTACAAGTTCTTCAAAAACTACACTAAGACTTTAAGATACCCATCGATACGTCCAGGAAGAAAGACAAATGACCCAACTGTGCTAGATATTAAATGTATCCTCTACGAACCTACCGGAACCTACACGGGAGCCATCAAAATGAAACTCTGCTTAACGACATCTCTTGAGTATCCACGTATCAAACGCAGTACTTGAGTATCCACCGTTGCATCAAGAACAATGTAGGATCGCAAAATCCAAATGGAAACATCTCCAGGAACTAAAAAATGTCTTTCCCGCTGACTGCCGCCATTTTACGACAGCCTATCATGTGAAGAAGAATAAAAAAAAACAATTCTCAATTCCTAAATGTCATATGAATATTTTTTACGCTGTATTAATATGTAAGTATCATTATATATAATACATATTATTGTTAAGAGTAAAATGTCCTACCTTCATTATATATATACCTATATATATATATATTTAAAATATTATTACTAGATAGTACATTTTGTTACAAGCAATGGGTCCTATGTTCCTACATTTTTTATGTCATTTTATACTATCTTTCATAACTCTATTATAGGAATACTTTTTCAATTTCTAGTATATTTTTAAATAAACTAAAATAAAATAAAATTGTACGTGTTTTTTT